>JALPVH010000189.1:0-109242 GCA_023242295.1 Diaporthe ilicicola | reverse complement strand
TTTATAATTTTAATCTCTTTTAATAAGTTTTAAATTTTATAAAATATTTTTATATTTAAAGTTTTTAAAAATTCTTTATATATATATATTTTATACCTTTTTAATAATAATATAATATATATATTTTTAATAACTTAAAGTTAAATAATTTAAAAACTTTAATATTAATATTTAAGTAAGTAAAATAAGTATAATGTTTAATTACTATATATAAGCCTCTTCTTATAATAGTTATAATATATTATATATTATTACCCTTTATAAGCTATTTTATATATCTTAAAGTGGAATTATATTTAATTTATTTATAAAGATAGGAAAGAATATAGATTTAAAGAAATATTAAAAAATATACCTTTTACTTTCTATCTTTTATATCTTTATAGATAAAATATATAAAATTTTATAAATATTTTTTAAAAGTAGAGAATTAAATAAAAATTATAATATATATAACTTTTTTATATATATTATTTTATATAAGGCTAAAGACTACTTTATATAGAGATTTAATTTTAGTGTAAACTCTATTAAAACGTTTATCTGGTTATAAGGGGTATTTAGCTTAGCGGTGATATACTTTAAATAGGCACGCTATAAGCTATAGCGTAATTAGTAAAGGCTTTTTTTCTATAGCTAATGCTTAAATTAAAATTAATAGATTTTACTATTAATTTATACTTTTAAGTTATTATAGCGTGAATACTATCTTAGCTATTAATTATTTTAGTTTAAAATAATTAAATTTACTTATCTTTTATTATTTATATTATTTTTTATTTAACATTAAGTTTTAAAGTATTAATTACTATATAAAAAGACCGCTTATAGCTTTATTATTATTATTAAGTTTTTTCTTTAAAAAAAAAGACTATAAATATAAATTTAAAACGAAATCGCTTACTTATATAATATTAAAGTTATATATATTTATAGTTTATTAAAAGGGTGTCTTATTAAAGAGGTTTAAGGAACTTTTAGATATATATATACTGTTCGATGACTTGGAAATACACTAAATGTGAAGAAAACCTGATATTTCAAAATGGGCTCTTGGAGTGGTGTTCAGTCGAGATACCGATCTTGTCGCTTCGTTCGATCCCACGCTCCGAAATCGAGCGTGGTTGCCGAACGGGCCACCGCTTCAAGGCTCACCGGCACAGGTTTCCAGGATATTGAAGGCCACCTGGCTCTGCAGGAATGGGCCTGACATGCTTCCTACTGCACATCTATGTTCTGAAGGTGCATTGTGGCTTGCGGAGGGTTGCTTGGATTTTACCAGCACAATGGATCTCATGCAGTGACCCATCCTCCCCATGTGAAAGTGCCGGAAGCATTTTCCGACCCATTTTGGACGGAGCCGCATTCGGACCTCAGGACACGAGGTCAACACACCCTCTTCCTCGTGGGGGTGATTGGAGAAAAGGCCATGCATGCAGTCCTATCAATTAATGCGTAATGTCACGAACAAGAATCGTGCCACTAATATCTGTGGCCGGTCAGCACCAGGTCCGTGCCGATTCTGGGTGTTGTCAATAATAAGAATTCAAATGGAAACAGGTTGGGAGCACAAAGTATAAGAAAACGGAGATTCGCACACCCTAAATCGGAGGGTACACACCCATTATACCCCCAGTGCACAGAAATTTACGCTTACCGCCCAATTTATATACACAATATTAATTTAACTACATTAGCAATAAGGGTCCTTATCGCCGCTGTGGGCCTTATCGCCACTATAGGCCTCATCGCCGCCGTAGGCCTCATCGCCGCCGTAGGCCTTATCGCCGCCGTAGGCCTACCGCCGTAGGCCTAACCGCCGCTATAGTGCCGTAGACCTTATTACTGCCGTAAGGCTTCGCCGCCGTGGACCTCCTCGCTGCCGTAAACCTCCCTAACCCGAGATTTAAGCGACATTTTCAAAGCCGAATTAATTAATTCTAATAAAAAAATCAATCCATACAACAAAGCGCTGGCGTAGGGTCGTTAAGTAGTTGGGTGGCGATAGTGCGCATTACGGTTTAATAAAAGCACCAGGCTAGCGAAGGGCGAGGTGGAATGGCGTGGTTTAATTGGCTGAGGCTGCTGTGAAAAGTGGGGCGGTGGTACAATGGGTGTGTACCCTCCGATTTAGGGTGTGCGAATCTCTGTTTTCAAGTATAATGTGCGGCATCGAACCAATAACGGTTGAGAGAAAGTCGGGAATTGTCTTTTGGTCTAGTCGACGTGATCAACAACATGACTACAAAAGGCACAAGATTGAGTTGGCGTCAAGCGAGCACTGTGAACAGATGAAGTCGAAAAGGCGAGGGCCAGTGCAACAGCTCCACGGAGACAAGTATATGACTTGCATGCATGTACAATACAATACAGTACAATACAATACAGTGTGGTGTACATAGGTACTTGACTATCAAGTAAACACTGGCACGATTTGCGCAGTGGCGCCAACAGCGTGTTCCACGGTTTGGACGGGCCGGGCGAGTTGCAAAGATCTTCACAATCGCGTCGGTACGGAAATGATCTTGCCCGTGGAGGCCCGTTGCAGCGAGCATTCAAAGTTGCAAGCAACCCAGCCGCCGCACGTTCTTCCACGCGCAGATTCGCAAAACACTAATCATGCAATCTCGGCTTAGAGGCCCGGAGCTGAGGGAATCGAGCTGGGGAGAGCCTCTCCAATGCTGTGCATATCAAATAGGGTACTTCACAGAGCGCCTTCTTTTTTTGTGACTCAGAGTGTACAAGCGAGAAATTATTCTCCAAAGGACAGCACTGGAGATGCAGGGAATACATGGAAAGTGGTATTGGCACGTATTTACTCGGTGGATGGGGTTCCATTAGCCGCGGAAATGTAGGCGTCACAGCAGATCAGCGTAAGGGAGCCTGATGCAGTCATTGCTTCGATATGCAAAGGTGCAAGACTGAGGCTTTGGTGGATTCTGGGACATCGAAGCAGCAGCAACTTGACCTAATGGGGTAGAACTTTACATAAGTGGGAGACCACAAATGTACTTGGAAGACGGAAGTTGTTGGCCTTGGCCTTTGGTTTTACAAGTCAGGGAAACATCCAAGTCAAGCGAAATGTTCATACAGAGTACGCCAAGCATTCAAGCATCCAGGTCCAAGCGATAAGGTTGTCATTATGGCCCCTCTGTATTTCGAATGATGCCTCTTCTATCAATTGTGAGGCCTTGGGGATTGACGAGTTGCAGTTTGAGTGGCAGTGGCTGTGATACCAGGTAATAGGGAGCACATAGGGGTAAGCACACAGTAGTCTTGTTCAATGAGTAGTAGCGTTTCCAAAACGCTAGGGAGACTTGAGTCGAAGCTGTCAGGATGAGGCGATCAGGCTGAGATGAATACTCAGGTAGACTACTGTAAATGTACTCAGGCCACATACCTACTGAAGTAAGTAGACTAGGTAGTCCATGTACTCAGTATAGTGATTACCTGGGTACCAAAAGACAAGTCTATTTACTGACCCCAGCAGCCCGTGGAACAGTCCCCGCTAAAACGTCACTAGGGGCCTCCCGACCTGGGGTTGAGCCTCACCACCGACGCGTGCCCCACTAAGGCTTCATCCGACCTGAAGCTCCGACAAGCTGCAGGCACATTTGACAGTCCCTTCGCCGAGGTTGTCTCGAGCCCATGATGGACAGACAGTGTCCTTGAGACAACATGTCGGTCATTCTCTGCACCGGTAAGCAAGTTCCGGACCATGCCTGGGCTTTCGCCCCTCTCAATGGCGCGACCGCCAGGCTGACCTGCGTCTTCAAACAGCTGGCTACGACCACACCATACGGTAAGCCACTGCCAGACTCACGCCCGTCTGCGTCTGCGTCTGCGTCTTCGTCTGCGTCTGCGTCTCCGTCCCCGGCTCCAGTCTCCCTCGTACAGTCGGCGCCTTAGTGCTGACCTTTGTGATCCATCTCTCCAGGTTCTGGGAGGCTCTCTCGGGCATCTGCTCGCGCACCATCCAACACCCCGACTCACAGGTCAACCGACTGTGCATCTCGCCTGACAAGCGCTTCCTCGCCGCCGCCGGCCACCACACCGTCAAGCTCTTCGACATCAAATCAACCAATCCGAACCCGCTGCTCACATTTGAGGGCCACACCGGCAACATCACCGGCGTCGCCTTCCACTGCGAGGGCAAATGGATGGTCACGAGCTCTGAGGACGGCACCGTCAAGATCTGGGAGACGCGCAGCGGCACCATCCAGCGCAGCTACAACCACGGCAGCCCTGCCAACGACGTCGTCATACACCCCAACCAGGGCGAGATCATTAGCTGTGACAGGTCCGGCAGCGTCAGGGTCTGGGACCTGGCCGAGAACAGCTGCTCCCACCAGCTGATCCCCGAGGAGGACGTGTCCGTGTCGAGCGTAACGGTCGCCACCGACGGCACCCTGCTGTGCGCCGCCAACAACAATGTACGGCCGTGCTCTTTCACCATCTCCTTTCCTTCCTCCCTCCCCCGCTCCTCTCCCAGCCTTTGCTGACACACCCTGCAGGGCAACGTCTTCGTCTGGTCCCTGATACAGACCTTCGACCGCACCGAGCTGCAGCCTATCACGCAGTTCTCGGCGCACAAGGAGTACATCACGCGCATCCTGCTGTCGCCGGATGTCAAGAAGCTCGCGACGTGCTCCGCCGACCACACCGCCAAGATCTGGGAGGTCGACATCGACGAGGCCGCTCGCCCCGACGAGGGCGGCTTCCCCCAGCCCTTCCCCCTCGAGGCGACCCTGACCGGCCACCAGCGCTGGGTCTGGGACTGCGCCTTCAGCGCCGACTCGGCCTACCTGGTCACGGCATGCTCCGACCACTACGCGCGGCTGTGGGAGCTGCACAGCCAACAGATTATTAGGCAGTATAACGGACATCACCGGGGCGCCGTGTGTGTGGCTCTGAACGATTACTCCGAGGCGAGGTAAGAGCGGGGCTAGAATCACTTGTGCGGATGCACTACGTTTTTTTGAAGGAAGCGCAGGTTGACCAAAGACCTCTTTAAATGGAGGGTGGTCTGGGGGACACCTAGAGGGCTTATGAGCCGCGGCTCTTTCTCCGAGCTTGCGAACTTTGGTGCTGTGTGCAAAGGTTCGGATTGAACTATCGCATGGGTTAGGACGGCGTTGATAATAGGCATGTTAGCCAAGGGATATTTGTTGTCGGGGCTCATTCGTGGTAGTGCGTGCCAATCCACCTTTTTGTCAGTTATATTTGTGTGAACCGTGCTATTCGTATCCATCCTATATCCAGCGCGGGGAAGCTAGTCCAATACTAATGCCCGCGCACCGCTTCCCAAAAACCAACATCCCGGACTCCTTACTACATGAATGCCGAAGAAAAACGCTGGTCCACCCGTGCACAAACCGGGGCAACAACGAATATACATTACCGTCATCGGCATATACACCATGCCTTCGGATTGTTACCAGCCATCGCCCCATCCGTCCTCGTCATCATCTGTCTGTTTCGGCTTCAAATCAATCTTCTTGGCTGGCGCTGGCTTCGCCGCGGGCTTAGAGACTGGTTTCTTGCTCGCTGCCAGTTTTCCATTCGCCGGGCTTGCTTTGTTGAGCCCCTTTGGCAACGGCTTGCTACTAGTCTTGGACTTTTGTTGTGCGGCTAGCCACCCAGCAAAGTCCGGCTCCGCATCATCGCCGAATGGTTGTGCGCTCCCGCTGCCACTGCTGCTGATGTTCCGTGTCGGTTCCTTCTTTGCTGCAGAGGAGGTAGCCGATGAGGCCATGGGATCGTTTGCAGCTGTTGATTCATCGTCGAAGAAGTTGTCATTATCATCCATGTCGCCCATTTCGCCCCAGGCATCTCCCTCATCCTCCGCCGTTTCAGTATCTGTGAAGAAGGACTCGGCGCCTGAGTTGCTCGGCGGCGCTCTGGCGAGTGTTGATGAGGCGGGTTGCGGTGACTGCATAGCTTGCCGGTGTAACGTTGACGCTGATGAGGTAGTTGTGGGCACAGGACGCTTCACCTCTGCGAGTGCGACTGAGCCGTTTGATGCGGTTGGCTGGATTTCACCCGCTGCTGAGGAAATCTTGTTGGTAAATGATGAAATAGCCCAACCAGCCCATGAGGCTGTAGCAGACTCGGTCGATTGTGGAGTACCCATGCGTGGTACTCCAGCATGCTCACCGGTCTGTTGAGGCGCAAGAACGGTGTCAGGCATGTCTTCAGCGGCCTTCTTTATCTTCTGCATATATATATCCATGGTCTTGGTCGCCTGGTCCCGAACAATTTTCTCCTTGTCAATCAGTGAGGGACAAATGGCCGGGAGAATTTTCAGAGCGATGTCTTCGTCAGAGAAACAGTCTCCTGTGACAGCAAGTGCCATGAGCGAAGCATTCCTTCCGTGGACAAATGGATCTCTGAGGGAGCGTGTGAATGCTGCAATCAAAACCTTGCTTCTTGAGGAAGTGCCCAAGTTCTTCGCAATCTTGCCCAAGCATATAGTCGTGTTTGTGCGGATACCAGGTTGCTCGTCATTCGCAGTCTTGGCAAGACACTTTAACAGCTCCCCATTTATAGTGCGATCCGAGAGTTTGCCAATGATCGTGAGAACAGACTTTAGTGTTTGCTCTCTGACGACTGGTGCTAAATCCGTGAACCCTGATACCAAGTTTGGAAATATTTTGTCGTTTACTATCTTTTGCGATAGTCTATCAATCATCAGAGGCAAGTTGTCCAGCAGGGAAACTCGGATAGCCCTATCGGGGTTTTGAAAAAGCCGTATTACTACAGGTGTTACCCTCGAGTCGAAGTCGTCACTTGAGAGTTTTGTCGCAATTTTCATCACGAGACTGAAAGCTTTTGGCCCTCCGCCGCCAAATTCGACTGACTTGAGCAACTCAGGAAGGACTTTCATTTTGAAGAAGTCCTCAGGGAAGTCGTCTGTGAGCTGATCGAGATCACTGTAAATTGTCAATAGGAAGCACGCTTGGCTATAAAGAATCAGGCGACGAACTTGAGAAATGCCTCCCGCTCTTCAGCAGATTTCACACCCAAATTATCGACTCCGTCAGTCAACTTGATGAGCGGTGTGTCAAAGAATGATCCGCGACGCATGCCCTGTTCAATGAAATGGCCAACGCTGAGTCTGGCTTTCGGGTTGTTATTGACGAGGCGTTTGTAGCTCGCATGCATACTGGGAGGTATGTTCTTGGTCTGGCCGGCCTGGCTCCCACCGGAGTAGTCGCCATTGAACGACTCGAAAATGAGTGTTCCCAAGTTGAAAGAGTCGACAGCAGAGTGAGGGGCCTTTTTTATGGCGTCCCAGCCGGATTGTAGCTCTGGAGGCGCGTACCTGGCTGAATCAGGTACCATACTTCCATGAGTCTATCGTGATCACGGTCAGTCTCGGTGGTATACGAGATAGTCTCTTTAGCACACATACATATATGATGGCATCGTCGCCCTTGACGTTGCTCAAGACCTCAAAGCCCCCAACTTTCCACTCTCCGCTCTCTGAGGTGTATATAGAACCGACTCTCAGGTTGCCGTGGATCGAGGATGCTTCGTCGTTGATGAATTTGACAGTCCGCTGGGGAGTCGTCAGCTTGTGCGCTTGTGAGTTCACGTCGAGCTTGTCTTGCCATACCGCTACGCTACATATGCCCCACTTCATGGTCTCGGGGCTGAGACTCTTGCGCTTGACATGCCATCGCAAAGGAACCAAGCGCTCTGTCGCAATGTAGATGTAAGTGTCGGTCTAGAAGCCGTCCGATCAGTCGCAATCCTGTACTGGTAGGTGGTATGAAGGTGTACCTCGACCGTATCCAACACCTTGATCACACCGGGATGCCGCAGCGTGCGGAGCTTCTTCAGCGCATTTTTTGCGAGCGGTAGTCGGGATCTGTTTGCGGTGATGTCGAAGGAGAAAATGCTGCAATTCGATCCGTCCTCCTGTAGTGCTTGTCAGATTTGTTCGTCTTGCGAAGGGTGTCTTCCTTGTGCGTACACGTTTCGTGCCGTTGTGCATGGTCCATATGGACTGGTCGACATCGACGACATCCCCGAACGAGTACGGGAATGGAGGGCCCTTGGCGATTGCAGATGCGACGGCGGACTTTAGGAAATCCATGGTGGCAAGGCACCCTGCTCGGACAGGTGCGCCGGCTGGCTACCCATAGAAGAAGAATATATGCTTGAGCTTGCCTGGGCGCTGTCGGAGAGAAAGCAAGTTCTGAAAGGCGAGGTGTGTAAGAATGTGGTGTTCTGGCCGCAAAGGACACAATAGCAACTTGAGGAGGTAGGTGGCGCCTCGTCCAGTCACTTCTGATGCTCCTCCGAGCTCAGGGTTGATGAGGACAAGGTCGCGTCCTGTACGGCCAGCAATTGGCGCGACGGGCTCCCCGCGCTAGGCCCGAAGGGGGCAGGCCATGGGCGGTGGTGAGGGGCAGAAGGCTAGTTGAAGTGATCAATGCCCGTGGGTCCACCTGGCTCTCACGCGCAGGGCTGACAATTTAATAGGCAAGCATTGGCTTCCTCAAACATTCACGTTCTCCCTCTTCACCCGGCTTTGCCCTCTCCTTCCCCCCATTATACGACTCGGCTGCAGGACCCCAGGTAACTCAAATTAAGCCTCCATAGCCCGCACCAGCGTTGGAGGCTTCTCAGCCGGGCGTATCAGCATTTGCGCGGCCTGGACTTGATGATACCAGCCCTCGAGGCGTCTGCGTATATTCGCACTTCATCCGTACAGATCTCCTTACCCTGCCCTCCCGGCTCTGGGCTCTGGGATTTATACTAGTCCTCTCAATCCAGATTTGATTCGACAGACTCGACCACTTCCTGACTCGAGTCACGGCTGCTCACCCTCAACTATCTATCTCTCTCTTTCTCTCTCTCTCTCTCTCTCACACACACACACACACACACACACAACAAACAACACAGCTACAACTTGCATACATACAGCAACCAACCATACTAGTCTATCCATCTCATCGCATTTTCCATCCCTCTCCATCCCTCTCCATCCCCCCTCACACAGACTCACACACTTGCGGTATGTACTAAGCATCTCCTAAAGTCTACCGCACTTTGTTATATCCGGTCCGTGTATGGAGCCCTGCAGGCCTTGTCAATGATGCGCAATGGTAAAAGGTCGGACTGCTTTGCTCTTCTGGTTTCGTCGGTTGCTTCAGCCATACCCATTTTTAGGATCCTGTCCCTCACGCTGTCCTCCCCGTGGTCCCTGTGCATTTTCTGCCTGGCTGCGAGAGGTCATCGTCAGTTTGCAAAGCCCCAGATACCCGCTTTGCTCTTGTCAAGCTGGACGGACATCAATACCATCACTACCGCTTATCGGAGCCCAGCCTTCCACTGCTTCCATGAGGCAGGGCCAAAGGCTGCGCGTAAACAATCTGCCCGCCACCACACTCATTCACCTCACCCACTTCACTCCCTCTGACTGGAGCAACCCCACGAAACCGTCGCCGCGCGCAGGGTGACGACTACTTCAAGACTGAAAAGATCTGAGACGCCTGCCTTCCCAAACCGGCATATTGATCCTGTTCAATTTCCAATTCATGGATTCTGTCACTAATCGACATTATGGCTAGCCGTCGCGTCCACCCCGACCCGAGCTCATGGTTCCGATGCCCGATCTGCGGCGGTCCTGAGCAGGTCGACAAGACAATTGTTCCATGCATTGAATGCAAGCGGCACTATCATCTTGCGTGTCTCCGTCCATTCCCGCAAGACACTTCATGGTCAGTCTCCGTCCCCCAGTCCTTCGTGCAAACAAGCGCACATCACATATTCGGGTTGCCTCCGTGCCTGGTTTGGCGCCAAAACATACCCCTCACCACATCAATATCACCACCATACCCTATCCAGGTGCTTTCAAACCAGCAATCATTGCGCAATTCTCCTGCTGTGTAGCACAGATCAAAAGGGCCGAAGGGCACACAGAAAATCGCGAACGAGTTCAAAATGCCTCTTTCCAGGTCTCAGCTACATTGGGCAGCATCCATATGCAGCGCGCAAGTGTGTCGGATAAGCCGGGCCTGGCGGCCCAATTGTCTGGATGGGGATGGGCAGGTACCTGTTGTCGCCTTGTTTCTACATTGCAATTTTTGTTTGTATACACCTGCCTCCTCGGCTGCGCAGCAATATCTCTATGACGATGTTCTAATTCAACCAATTAGATCAACTGAAAACAAGAGGCTAACGGAACTCTCGCAGCTTCACCTGTGCGCGGTGCCTCAACAGGAACGATGGGATTCAGGCAAGGCATCCCTCAAAAGCCCAGAGTAAACCAACATCTTTCCCCCTAGACAGCTCGAACGCCGCCATGTTTGGAGTCTCGAGCAACCCATTCTTGCCTACCGCCGAAGACAGCTCTCCGGTGACAAGACCAAGATGCACTGCTCCCGGCTGCCAGGAATTTGTTGCCAATGGCTACCCGGCATGTCCCTTTCATCTGCGTCCTGTCTCCCCCAAATTGTCCAAAAGCATCGACAAGGAGCATTGGCCAGGTGCATCGCAAATGAATGGGCGCCTTCCAGAAGCAGTAGCGCCCAATCGGAAGCAATTGGACGCCAAGGTGACGGCGAGAAAGTCCATTGCAGCTAAGCCAGCCTTCTTGCTTACAGCTTCGAAAGCGAACGGCGTAAGGACCAACGGTAGCAGCCAGTCTACAGTGAACCGAGTAGTTACCAACGGCTCTCATCTCTCACCAAAGCCATCTCTCCTGCGACAAATACACCCAGAGCCTCCAGAGACCCCTTCGAGGAAGAGACAGCGAATATCCTCGCCAGGGAACGACGAGTCTAGCCCCAGAGTCTCGCAACGGAATTTTGATTTACCATCGGGAGATCGAAGCCCATTGTACGGAAATCTACCCGGGCGGAATTTTGGTTCACCCTTGCCAAATGGAAGCACCAGCTTCCTGTATTCAGACAAGGACAAAGGGAGGGTAGTGGGACATGCTCCTCGATTCGATGTGACCCAAGCCCAAAATCCATTTAATGATATTGGCTTTGATTTCGAACTTGCTATGAATCCACCTAGAAATGGAAGGAGCAATGACACGCGCAAAACTGGACTGGGGTTTTCGTATGCGGAACCAACCATACTGAGCCACACTGACTGGCGCTCACCAAGTGCACGCAACAGCGCTGCCCCGGAAAGACAGGGCCGCGGACCAGCCCCTGTAAAGGCGAGAAAGGGCCACAAGATTGCGAAATCCGCGTATGGGGGGCTGAAGTCGGTCATACGGACTCCACCGCTCGAGAAGCAGCGGCAACGCCTGGCAGAATCCCACGACATCTCGGCTTTAGACAGGCTTATTTACGGACAGAACGGGTCTTCTCAGCCGCCCCCGGGAGTTAGAGAACCGGCAGAGCACGAACCACATAAGCGAGAAAACGTCTTCTATGGACATATAGACCCACGGACACACTGGACACGGCCTCACTCGGATGAGTGGTACGAGAAGAAGGAGCAGGAGATCAAAGCTCGCGGAGGACGCAAAGCCAACTTTGGAAAAGCAGCGCAACGTATGAGAGAGCAGAGGCTGAAGGAAGGGCCTGACGAGTGGGAACAGAACTTGCCAGAACGCGTGCGTACCGACGAGGCTTGGCTCAGTGCGATGCGATACCATCACAGCCGAACATACGGCGGCCGGCCGAGTGAGACGCCTCAGACCAGTGAGCAGCCGTCGCCTGTTAGAAAGAAGCGCCCGTATAGGAGGCGAAACCAGGCTGCGGTACCACCCGTGGTGCCAGAGCCGGCAGCCCGCATAAACTCGGAAATTCCCAATGCTGGGTCGGGATTGCAACCTGCAACAGGCTTAAATGGCAACCCGAGACTGTTGAAGAGGCACACAGAACCTTCCATATGAGAATAGCTTACTGGGTGTTGATACAGGCACGCTAGGCGAGGCTGTCGTTTTCCTTTTGAAGGACTTGGTTGTACATTAACCTGCCTGTGGGATGACCACCACGACATGATGCGGGGCCGAATCTTATATAGTAGTGCGTGCGCCTGTGTGAGCCGACCGGAAGCTCGTTTATGACGATATCGGGCTCTTCCAGTTGGCCTCAAAGGCTGCCGTTGCGACTCTAGTGATAGGGAAACGACAGGGTGATCTCAAGAAGAAACCCTGTCGTTTGCACAACTTGGAGCATTGAACAAAGGGGATCATGGTTGCATGGACTAGAAGAGCAGCAGTCAAATTTGCGGCGCAGGTTTGGAGGGCTGGAAGGCTACAACTGAATTAATTAAGGCTTACCCAACCCTACTTCTCTTAAAAAAGGCAAGCTCAGTCTTGTGACAGGCATAGCATTCAATTGTAAAATATACAGCAAACTAGGAATTAGTCTAGCAGAGTCAAGCTGGCATGGCTCAAAACAAAACAGTGCTGGTAAGGCTGGCTGCCCTCTCGCCGCAGATGCAGCACTCCTAACCCTGTTCCTCCTAATACGAGGCACAGACTTCGACTATCTAAGTCGCAAGGCTGTTTAGCCAGGCAGACAATACATCACAGGAACAAACGGTGGGTACTCTATTTTTGTATATGCTCAACTTGGAACTTGGTGATTTCACCCAAATTGGTTCTAGTGAAAGCTTTCGCCTGGGCATAAGACATTCATAGCCAAGCTACCATTTCTTTTCACGCCTTGGGTCCATGCCTGGCGTGAGGCTCTAGATCTTGAAACAGTCAGCGTAGATGACTCGATCTATCGATCAGTTGTCCACAACTATTGTCTGGCAAGAATCAATCACCCCATACGTGTAGTGTAGTAGCTCCTGTATTTACGCAACGTGTCATCTTTATTTCCCTGCAATCCTGACCATCAGTATGACAGTAGTATTGCGTATTGCCAATCACCCGAGTCACCAAACAAAATGTCTCAGTCAAGGACTCGCCATTCAAATTGCCTGCACTTGCGGGTGGGTTTGAACAATGTGCAGGCAGAATCCAAAATCACTAGAATCTTTTCCATTGCCAAAAGCCAGCAACGCCTGAGCTGTCAGATACATGCGCCATTTCATATACACATTTCGCAAAGCACACAAGCCTCCATGTATCTTTTTTGCCAAAAATACTTTTTTCGCTTTGGTCCAACCCGGCCCCCCCCCCTCTCAAATTTTGATAAACCTCTCAGACTCCCTTTGAAAGTAGGTTCAAAGCACTTCCTGCCAAGATGAAGCTCGCCTGGTCCTTACTGACTGCATGCTTGACCGGGACCAAGAACTCCTCCCCAGTGTTCCTCTTCGTCACCTTCAGCTGGACGTCGCCCCGGCCCTGGTTCTGCAGCATCTCGTACAGCCCCACTGTCGCGACCTCGTCGCAAGCGTCGATCTTGTCGTAATCGGCCTCGTTCGCCAAGGTCAGCGGCACCACGCCCTGCTTCTTGAGGTTCGTCTCGTGAATGCGCGCGAAGCTCTTGCACACGATGATCCTGGCGCCCAGGTACCTCGGCTGCAGCGCCGCGTGCTCTCTTGCGGACCCCTCACCGTAGTTGTGCTCGGCGACGACGAGCCACTGGCGCTTCTCCTGCTTCCACTTCTTCATGAGGTCCGGGATGGTGTGCTTGCTGCCGTCGAAGTCGTAGGCGGCGTTTACCTCGTCCGTGGCCGCGTTCACGGCTGTGTTGAGGGTGTTGGTGGCGATGTTGGGGAGGTGGCCCTTGTACTTGAGCCACGGGCCTGCTGCGGAGATGGTGTCGGTCGTACATTTGCCCTTGACCTTGACAAGGACCTGAAGACCGGTGAGGTCGTGGTCAGGGAACGGCTCAAACGGGTCGAGGAGAGCAAGACGCTCCGAGCTGGGAGAGATGGCGACTGGCACATTCGGGTCTGGTGCTTGGGACGCAACCTTGAATGTCTCGTTGCCAAACTCAAACGGTGTTTCGGGGTCTTCCATGCCCTTTGGTGCTGGGAAGCGGAAATCCTTGCCGTCGGGCGTCTTCAGCGTATCTGTCATAGGGTTGAATGTGGTAGAGCCAGCAAAAGCCATTGCGGTGACTATTTCAGGGGAGGCCAGGAAGTTCATGGTGGCGAGATTGCCATCGTTACGACCGCGGAAATTTCGGTTGTAGGACGTCAATATCGCGTTTGGCGTGCCCTTTTCAACACCATCTCGTCGCTTCCATTGTCCAATGCAGGGTCCGCATGCATTTGACAGCACAATACCACCCGCGCCGGTAAATGATTCCAAAATGCCGTCGCGCTCCAGAGTTGCTCGAATCTGCTCACTGCCAGGCGTAACGTAGAAATCTGTCGCAGGCTTCAGTCCAGCTGCCTCGGCAGCCTTGACGATGCTCTCTACCCTGGTCATATCCTCGTATGAGCTGTTTGTGCAGCTACCAATGAGACCTGCAGAGACCTTCTCAGGCCACTGCTCCTCTTGTACTGTTTTCTTGAACTGGGACAGAGGCGTCGACAGATCTGGCGTGTGCGGTCCATTGATGTGCGGCTCCAGCTCCGACAGGTTTATCTCGATCAGCTGGTCGTATTCCGCACCCTCATCGGCCTTGAATCTGAAGTACGCGTCTTCAGAGTTGCCCACCCCGGGGAAGCTCTGGAAGATCTTGGCGGCACTGGCCAGATCTCCTCTCCTGGTGGCTTCGAGATACCTTGCGGAAGCTTCTGTAAAGGGGAATACCGAGGTTGTGGCGCCGACCTCAGCACTAGAACAAGTCAGCAACATAAACAACCCCAAATCTCCAAGTAACGGTCGAACTTGCACTCACCCCATATTACACACAGTAGACATTCCAGTGCAGCTGAGCGTCTCAACGCCGGGGCCAAAATACTCAACAACAAAACCGGTGCCACCACGGACGGTCAACTTGCCAGCCAGGTGCAGGATGATGTCCTTGGGAGAGACCCATTCGTTGAGCTTGCCCGTCAAGCGTACGCCCAAGACCTTGGGGGCCTTGAGCTCCCAGGGTGCACCAACAAGAGCCTCGACGGCATCAGCACCACCGACACCGATGGCAATAGTACAGAGACCTCCGGCGTTGGGCGTGTGGCTATCGGTGCCCAGCATCATCAGGCCTGGCCGAGCATAGTTCTCCAACACAGTTTGATGGATTATACCGGCCCCAGGTGGCCAAAAGTCGATGCCGTACTTCTTTCCCGCAGACTCGAGGAAGTCGAAGACCTCCTGGTTCGCACTCAAGCCGGCAGAGAGATCCTTGTCGGCGCCCTGCTCGCCAACGATCAAGTGGTCGCAGTGGATGCTCGCAGGAATCGCGGTCTGAGGGAGGTTGCATGCCATGAACTGCAGCAGCGCCATCTGTGCGGAAGCGTCCTGCATGTTGACCCGGTCGGGCTTGAGCGGCAGGTTTGCCTTTCCCCGGATGTCGCGGCCGTTGTTGGTGTTGGTCAGGAGGTTCTCTTCGACATTGTTCAGATGGCTGTAGAGGATCTTCTCGGCCAGAGTGAGCCTCTGCGAGCCCAGCACCCGTCTGACCTCGGCATATTTCGTGTAGAGCGTCTCGTAGGCAGGAGGCAGGGCGGGACCAGTCGAGAGAAGGCGGCGAGCCTGCGTGTAAGTCGGGGCGCAGCGGAGTTGTTGTCGGTGGAGGGCGCCCTGTCAGAACCAGAACCTGTCAGTCTCAGGGTGCATTAGGACCTCGCAGGCATGGCTTACCTTCGCCAACGCTCCCGAGCGTCTGGCGACTTCAATTGACCTCATTGTGACCAGGGACACATGGAACCGTGACGGGAATGACTCTTCTGCGTTGTCTCGAGACGAAAAAAATTGGCCCCAAAAAAGGCAAGCGAACCATGGAGCCGCCGAGTGCGGAGCCGATTCCCGTCTGCACCGCCCTACCCTGGGCAGGTCCCGAACAGGGGGGACGGACCAATCAGTGGCACATCTATAGTCAGCATTTGGCCTACTTGTGCGAAGACTATACGATTTGTAAAACCCAACCCGAGACTCATTGGTGAGTTTTAATGTTTACTGATTTCTGGTCGAGTGACGACTGCGCGAGTTCTTTGCTTTTGGAGAATACTGGGCGGCTCTGAGTGCCCAGCGCTTCGAGAGGAAGCTGGGGAATATGCAATCACAGTAGCAACACCCCCGGCTGCTAACGATTATTATATCTACACCTGGCAGCATTCAACACGTCAACGTTTGACAATAAGCGGCAAACAAATCCAAAACCCCTAGGCACGGTAATGACTCACAGCCCACGTGCTTTCCTCAACCATCAAGTCCACGCGGCAGAACCTTTCTTTTGTACATCACGTCTGGCGCGGGGCGTTCAAAATTAGTATCAGACACCTACAAGACGGCGATAGCGCCGATTGCCTGGATGTGGTTCAGTTTAAGGATTTCCTTCATTGTCTTCATTGTAGACGACACAATCACCTGGAGCCAGTACTCCAGTATGCTTTTGGAGCATGTACGGAAAGCGGGAATTATCATAGAACCATAAGTGATTCATGTGGGCGCATTCCACGCACTTGGTATTTCGTCGCAGCCGCAGCCAGTCCTCGGGGCCTAGTTGACACCCGAGCATGAATATCCTTGACACTTCACCATACCCAAGTAGCTGTGCCCCATACCTAAGCAGGTCTGGCTTCAATGTCGGAAACAAGAGCATATACCTCGTAGTCCAGGATTTCAGGGCAGATATGATGAGCACCAGATTTGGGGAATTGAATCACAGCTGACATGATAGTGACGATTATAGGTATAGGTCCATGATTGCCCCCAAGCTCTAAGTCACAGTGCCGAGATACGCTGTGTCGGGGATCAATGCAACCTCGGCTAGGTAGACTTTTTTTACCCTTCAATTCCATAGTAAGCGCCAAAGTCTGGAAGATCGCATGTAGCCCTCTCGTACCATGCGCCACCAGAAGACCTTTGCCATTAATCACTCAAGTCCTCCCACTTACTCAGAGACACAGAAGTGACACTCCACTTCAGTGCACTCACCATCTATGCGGACCTCGGGATTATTTGCGAATATCTGCCACAAGGAAGCAGACAATCCGTTGAAGCTTCTGTTGCACGCGTTTCTTCCCCAAATTACTGCTGGTTGTCAAAGTTCACGTGGGCAGATAGTAGATGCTGGTATTAACAACACCAAGTCGCTCACCCCAGGCGCTGTCCATCCTTTGTACATACACATGGGACCATTCAAGCGGCTTCAATACCACCTTCTTGCTCTAGTGGGGCCGCTGACTGGACTGAGTATAGACAAGTGATGCCCAGAGTACAGCTTGCGGGCCGTGTTCAATTCGCGGCACGAAAGATACGACAATGCAAGTACTCACATCAATGTCATGCATCACTCGGGAAACTATGATGAGGGCAGTCGTAAAATCATCAAACCCGGCGGCAACGAACACCTGGTTCATGATAAGCATTGTGGCATTGAGCTTGAAAAGTTATCTCCCCTAACACCTGGAAAGAATAGACACGAAAATCGTTCATAATCATCCACCACGGGCAAAAGTGTCGTGGCCCGAAAATTGGCCCAACCTACCAATTGCAGGCCTTGAATTCCCCTCCCACAGCATTCCGATTGACCCAGAGTAGTCTTGCCCGGGCCTGAGTCAATGGAGGCATACCACAGCGTTTCAACTCAAGGGAAATAATGTTCAGTCAGTTGACGCCATTCCTGCTTGTTCTGAGTACAAAAACTCCCCTTCAACCAGACCAATGACCACGAAAGCAGACTTAACAACAAGACGGAAGGGAGTGAATGTGCAGACCAATAGTTGCTCAGGCAAAGTTGGGCGCAGTGTAGATGAGCGACGTCAGAACCATCACGCCGACAGTGGCACCACCCAGGGCGGCGTATCCTACCCGCTCGGCAATTTTCCTGATCTTGGCTGGCCTTGCCGTCGTGGGTTCCTCCTCTGGTGTAGTATGGAACGAGAGCTTCGACAAGTCCGTCTCGATCTCTGCCTGCGCGAAGACACGGCTACTGGGCACAGGCTGCTCATCGGCAGCCGACTGCTCATGCCACACCACATCCTCATCAGTCGTCTCCGAGATCTCAATTGCCTTGCGCTTGCCCTTCGTAGTATTTCTGGAAAGCTCCCTTGGGCGTTCGGCAGCGACAGGTACCTCCAGGGACTCCAACGTATATTCTGGCGCCTGGTCCGTTCGAGTCTGGGCCGAATGCTTCATTTGATACAACTCGTCGGCAGAAGCTGCTGTCCATCCGATATCGACATCTTCCGGGGCTTTGAGGTCCATCTCAAAGGTCTCCTCAAGAGGTGCATTCAAAAAAGCCTCACCAGAATTCAGCAACGCGTTGCCATAGGGACTCAAGTGTTCTAGTGCTCGATTACCCTGACTCTCCGTAGGGCTTCTCAAAGCCTGTGATGCGGGTGCAGGCTGGCCTGTAGGATGAGGGCTTGGAGTTGCGAAGGTTTCCCCGGATGGTGCAGAAGCAGACGGCTTTCCGACCTCTGCGGACGAGGAAGCAGGGTATTTTGATGGATTCTCGGTCACAGGACTGAAGGTGCGCTCTTCGATACTCGTCTTCGAAGTTGACGCCGCGACCGAACTGGCCTCTGTGGGAAGTAACCCACTAGAGCGAGCCAGGCTGATTTTATTTTGCTCTCGAGCTTGAAAGAAATCAATCTTTCCACTCTTTTGTCCCAAGCTCTCCACCGTGATGCCACTATCGTCCTCCGACCCATGATGACGACGGCTGACCGGCAGGACAGCATCAGACGGGCTCGGAAGACGTGGTGCTGGCTGCTTCACAGGGGCGAGTTGATAGCCGAATGTCACCGGAGCGAAAGGCTGGGACCAGACCGCTGAGATTGATGGGAGGGGGAGGACTGGATGAGTTGGATGTGGTGGCGGATACTGGTTCTGATGATCAACCGATTGCGAGCAAGAACCGAAGTTGATATCGATGGGGTCGATTTCATCCATCTCCTCATCCATCTCCTCGGACTCCGACTCATAGAGGAACACGCCTTGCTCGTCTTCAGAATTATGACCTGATGGAGGTTGCTCTTCCACGTGCTCACTGTGCGGATCCGTAGACACACTATTCCAGGATGGCGAACGAGTACCATCGTGGTCCACGAGATCAGGGCCGTCGAGATCGATAGACTCGATGGGACTGGCCGGTGCAGAGCTTGTTTGCTCATCGTCCGTCAAGCTTATTGACTCGTCGTCATAGTCATCGAGATCAACACCTCCTTCCAGCTCCCCAACTTCCATACCATCTTGGTCACCGTCACTTGACGAAATAGAGATGTGGTCATGCAAATAGGCGTCGGACTCTGACTCGGATTCGATTTCGATAACACCATCGACTTGACCAATCTCATGAGAGTGTCCCTCCACCTCTTCCTGCCATGGGTTGATCTCTTGCTGAGAAGTGTAAGATGGGATTTTGATTTTCATAGGCATGTTGTCATCCAGAGGCTCGTTCTCATCTGTCGAGCAGTCGTCCGGAACAGTGAAGACACGGCTGGGGGAGTGATCCGCTTGGCCACTAAAATATTGCTTAGTGGTCTCCCTACAGTGGATTGTAGCAAGGAGGACTCACCCATTTCGAAACTCCAGCCCAACTGTTACAGTGGCAGGCTGGAAGGTCCTTTGGTTCCGGTAAACAGGCAGACCAAAGGTGACCTGGTCACCGGCAACAAGAGGCCGGGCATGCTCGGTGTCGAGTTGATGGTCGTTGAGGTATGTGCCGTGCATCGAGCCTGCGTCACGAATTCTGATGATCTGGGACCAGTCAGCTTATTTGGGCGCAACAATGTTTGGAGGTATGTAACTGACCTGCCCGGGAATGTCCGCTTCGATCTCGGCGTGTTCTCGACTCATCACAGGGGAGTCGAAGTAACCGTTGTTGAGAGTCGGGGTCAAGGCCAAGGCTGAACGATTGCTTGACCGTCCGATCTTCAGTGTTGGTTGGGACTGGGTGAGCACGATTCGGCGCTCCGGGTGTGTGATGCTGGTGGGGCTGTTGGTTGACAACAGAATGAGGACTGTCCACAGTGCAACGCTTAGAGCATGTCTCAAGATAGCGAACTGACATGGGCTTGGTTGCCAAATGGCGAGGCAGTGGGGGTTGTTGTTGAAGCGATGAGGTGGGAACACAGGCGTTGCACTTACCAGAATCCTCGTCCTGGTTCACGGCCATTGCGTGAATGTGTATGCTGAGAAGTTGCGGTGATGAGTCGATATTCTGGGGAAAGGACAATGTTAATTTCTTGAAGGTTGGTTAGGCAAGGTCCCGGCGAAGTTGTTTGCCCGGTCTAGTAGAGGCGGTTTGTCAGGCTAGACAAGTAGGCCCGAGGACGGCGAGGTCATCGACTCGAAGACTTGGAGATGATCGCCTCAAAGGGGAGGGGCGGAGGCAATAAGACTCGAGGGCAGCGAAGGGTGAGAGAGACGATGACTAGCTAGCAGTCGAGGAGTCCGACGGCGTCGACAAAGTCCAAGTCGAAGTGAGGCCAGGCAGAGGGCGGCGGCGGTGGTATGGAGATAAAGGTGGTATTGTCGACGCAGTTAGTCTTGATGGAGAGATGCGGGTGGAATGTGGGGCAGGGAGGGAGGTGACAGGCTAGGTCCACTCGAGCTGCTGGTGCTCCTGGTGCAGTGCCGTTTGTTGGCTTAGTGCTGGAAAGAGCGGTCGTGCACGGCTAGCAGGCAGCGACCAGAGACGGCCTGATAAGAAGCCTGTCCCAGCTAGGCTGCAGGCAGTTCGATGCCAGAGTACTTTATCACGTCAGCTGCTCGTGGGTCGCGGATCTTCCCCGCACTGAGGGACGGTCGAGAGTTTGGCGGAGGATACCTTGAGAGGTGTTGAGGTACGGTCAGTTAACAATCCCTCATCACCTCACAGAATGTCATTGTCACGAACGAGCACTCACACCCTGTTCACACGAGCTGGTGCTAATGGGTCTCACCAGTCGCGGGGAGACAAGAGGAACGGTGCGTCCACCACCTATCTTCACTGCACGCAGGACTGGGTGGCAAGCGGGGTCGTTTTGAGAGCTCCGCTCCCGACCATACTATAGGGGGAACGCCTGAGGCAACTATCATCTGCCCACGGCGGGTGGAGTCATACAGAAGGGCAACTAGGACTAGGCAAACACTGTTGCCACTCAAGGACTGGGCTGCACTACCTAGGTACCTTGCCTGGTACACCTTGGAAGCGCTCCGTCTCGGTATGCCATGTTATTGTTGTCCTTGGCATCGTATGCCTTGATCATTCATTCTCGACATGTACAAAGGCAAAGTTGGTGACTGCGTAGTGACAAGTGTCCACCTCGGTTCGGCACAAGTCAAACAAATCGATTTCCAGCCTAGCGCCCCTGCAATCACTTTAGACCCCTGCTCGCCGCACTGGCCAGCTCCCGCTCGCTACACTACAGCTGCCCCGCCATTGCATCGGTGACCCACAGCGCTTCTCAGGAGGTGGGCCGACAGAAAAGGTGGACTGTCACTAATGAAAGCCTGCCTTAATGTCGTCACAGAGAAAAACCTTCGTAAAACAGAAGGAATTCCAACTGCTACCGCTGCAAAGATGAAACGGAGAAGAGCAGTCTGTCTGGGCTGGCAGTCGGGGACTGTTCTAACAGGCTGATCGTTCATGGGGAAAATGAGGCATGGATTATAGGTGAGTCTGAAGCTGGGCAAGTGACATGGTTTCTGACGGTCGGAGCGGCAGACACGGGTCACACCGTAGCCTTACCATACCTGTCCAACTTAATCGTTTTCGACGCACATGTGAGTGGCCCAACGCTGCGGAGGCAAACCAGGATTTGTTCCGTCACCACCCAAATTGTTATGTGCGTTTCTCAAACCCCGCCTCCCCTTCCCGGCCCATCTCATTCACCCTCTGAATATATTTCTCCCAATTTCCATCCTACTACACAGGCGCACAGTCTACAGTAGCTTTATCTTTTCAAACTCGTAACACTTACAATCAACACTCATGGATTTTGTTCTGAGCACCATTCCACCCACCAACACTGCTTTCGCTTCCGTCTTTGCATCGCAACAGCACAGAGCATTCGACCATTCCCACACTTAGCACGCGTCGTTCCGTGCCGCCTCGACTTTGTTTGAGCACAACTACAGGACACAGCTGGCCTCAGAAGCCACCCTTGGTCCACTTTAGCAATATCGCAACAGTCATTGAGACTGCACTCGACGATTAAGTATAATCAACATGCACGACCTCCGAAAGAAGGCCCTCCTCGAGAGTGGTAAAACGACGTCTCGCAAGGCGCGCTCCCGTCCCGACTCAAAGTCCGCGACGCCACTCACCTCGCCTGGCCACTCCCCCGCCGGCTCGCGCGCACCCAGCCGCTATGCCTCCGAGGACGAGGGATCCAGTGACTCCGATTTCGACGACATGATGACCATGAGCACCACCTCAGGCGCCTCCGAGCATGGAGACGACGACGGCACTGGGCGCGCCTGGGTTGACCGCGTCAATGCAAGGGTGTCACAGATCGCCCTCGGCGGCCGCTCTGGCGAGCGCAAGAAGATAAGCAACCAAGAAAGAGAGGACATGCTGAAGTCATATCTGCATCTGGCGCGACATTATTACACCCGATCAGAAATAGAGGCGCCTATGAAAGACCTGGTGCTCGGTCTTGTCCGAGCAGTCAAGTCGGGCGTCAGCGTGACCGAACGCACGCTTGCGCTCAAGGCCATCGCGGTAACGATCCTGACGAACCCTACCGACACTATCCTCGACCAATACGTTACAAGCCTCAAGTCCGCTTGCGAGGAGGACGGGGCCGAGGAGGTCAAGACGGCCGCGCTCTACACCCTTGCCGTGGCGGCTATGTACGGTGACGGGTCGACTGAGGCCGCTGAGGACATGATGCAGTACATGATCGAAATCATAGAGAGCGACGGACACACCGTGGACGCACCTGACGCCGCGCCCGTTGTAGTCGCCGCTCTCCAGAGCTGGGGTTTCATGGCCGCGCACCTGGAGGACCTTTCCGATCAGAGTGAGCAAGCTATGGATGCCTTTGTGGAGCAGCTTGACAGCACCGACGCCTACGTGCAGACCAGCGCCGGCAACAACATCGCGCTGCTGTTTGAGAGCGCAAATGAGTTCGAGGAGTCCTCAGGGGAGAGGATGAACTTCAAATACGACCCCAAGAGGCTGGCACAGCAGATGCGGGAGGCCTCGAGAGGCTCAAAATCCATGTCCAAGCGCGACAGACGGCACCTCAAGTCGGATTTCAACAGCATCGCGACTGGGCTGGAACGAGGCAAGGGACCTGGCTACTCGACCGCTGGATGGGCTGCGTCTAACCCTCACACGGGCGGCAACGCCGTCGTCAGTTCGCATGGCGGCGACGTGAACGAATTCGGGTACCGACAGACCATCAGCGTCGGCAAGGACAAGATGACTATTGATAGCTGGGCGTTGTCGGCCAAGGTCGATTTCTTAAGAACCGTCCTGGCAGGAGGCTTCCCTACTCATCTCGCCAAGAACGAGACGGTGCAGGAGATGATCTGATCACGTCGGGAGGACTACAATAATGACGGCAGCGTGAGTTTTGCGTTGTTCCTCCATAAGCATTTTCTTTCAGAGGCGTTGTGAAAAATTGATATCCAAGAAATCGGGGGATGAACTACAGCATTGCGGTAAGAGAGGGTAATCATTGGCGAGCGAACACGACTACAGGCAGCGCTGCCCTAGATCCAGAGTTTCCTAGCAGTGTCCAGGCATTTGGTAGATATACACGCATCAGCTATCAACCATTCTGATTACGTGGCTGGTTTTTGATTTATTTCTGGTGGTGAATGTGCCGGCTGTGCGACATGAATTTGGCGGTCTGCGGGAGGTTCTCTTGCAGCCCATTGCAGCCTAGGTGAATGCACGCGGCCAGAGTAAGAGGGCGTCTCCCCGAGGCCCACGCCGCTGCAGGTTTCTCCTTACCACAACTGTGCGTCGTTTCGAGACATTTTCCTGCCCATCATCCTCGATTGCCCATACTGCGGAAGCACGCTGCAGGTTGCCGGCACTTCCCGTCACACGAGGTTTTCTTCCTTTTTCTTTTTTTTCTCTTTCTTTTTCGTTTTCCTTTTTTTTCTTCTCTTCGTTTTTCTTTACCTCGCAACAGGGTCGAGGGCGTTGGGTGTAGAAGAGAGAGAGAAAAGAAGGAAGTCTGCTATTCACCAAATATCTTCATCTCGAGCACTGCAGGCTCTAGACCGAGGCAATGCTTTCTGACTTACAGGCTGTACGATGATAGGAAATCCACGTCTGCCCATACAACAGACCGGATCTCACATGAACAGAGGTCATGGGAGTCACGGGACGATCTGCGGGAAGACTTAGACGAAGGTGAATCTCACACGTACTCTCTCTCTCTCACCACCGTGCTTGAAACGCCCCTTTTTTTTTTTTTCGTCTTTGGTAATGCTGGTCGAGTGGTGCCCAGGTGTGCCCAAACGGAGCGATCCGAGAGGCCGACCGATGGTTGATGGAGGGAAAGGCCCTGCAGCAGGCGGGCGCCGTGGATGTGGGACCCCCGAAAAGCGTACTGTAGTCTACCATGCAGAACTGGCAGACCACTGTTCAGTGACAACCTGCTGCAGCCACCCGGTACGAAAGTCTTGCACCACGCAAGTGACAAACGCCGTTTCGCCACTGGTGTTGCCCTGTAGGCTAGGCAGTCTGCTCGTCGGGCTGCCTGTCTGGCCTGTCTGTTGGGACAGTAAGCCTTGGGAGAGAGCGAGTAGTTTTAGTAGTTGGCAAGGTTGGCTCTACTAGGTCGTCTGCCGGTCTTTGGGGTTGTACCGAGTTTTTAGCTCTGGATGTGAGGCAGTGGGCCTGAAGAAAGCCCACTTGACAGCTGTGGTATGGCACTATTACTGGGTGGTCTTACAATACTATGCGAGGATCTTCTTGGGCTTGTCAGGGTGAGGGTCCTTGGCTACCGACCGGTCGGACTCGATATAACAACTCCTGGTGCTCTGCCGCGAGTGCCAGATGACCAGTCTGGCCGGTCAATGTTCGCCCATTCCGACCTGCTGGAGCTGCAGCCGGCGATGACGATCTTGTCAGGTTCCCGCGGACAGGGCGAACTGGGTCTCCCATGTCGAGAGCCGATGGCCGCCCGGTCGGAAGTTGAGATTGCAAGGTGTGCTCGAGCCGTGAGGAGGCTTTGCGGTGCGGGCTGGGGCGGGTAGTGGACTGGCTCTGCCTAGTACAGAGTAGTTGACCTGCCTTTCCCCAGGATGATGACTGGACGACTTGTTTATTTACAGGGCAAGCTTTTGAAACAGCCTCCAGAGTCAGGGCGGTTGGACTGCGCCTGGTGGTCGTCGCCGACGGCCAGTGACTTTGCAAATGCGACTTGATGTGAACGTGGCAAACCGCCGACCTCAGTCCATGTCTCTCTCTCTATCTTTCGCTATATTCTCTCTACGCAGTCTCCGTTTCTCTGCCTCGCACGGCTGCTAGTAACAAACCCCGGATACAAGATTGTCGGACAGCTTCACAGCCGACTCGGTACAGACTGTAACCAGTAACAAGATCATCGATTCAGGTAGTCGGAACTGGACTTGGAGGTGCCCAGAGTGTGCCTGCACCCCTTGTCCTTGCAGCAGCCCGCACCCACTCGTTGCGCGGGAGACGGTGCTTCAAGACCAATTGGTCGGCCCAAGAAGCACGGCCGGCCCTGCCAGCTCATCAAGCCACCCTCTACCACCGGCATCCCAGCACAGGCGGCCCAATCTGCCCTCGCATCTTCCTTGTCCTTCCTGTCCGTCCTGCCGTCCTGTCCCCTTCTGCGACCTGACCTGGGCATCCGAACGGAGGAGCACAGCAGAGGACGGTAATCGTAATCCTATTCCTGGCGTGACAAGGTGTGCGCACCCCCCACTGTGCGTAGTAGTGTAGACAGACGACCAAGCTCGGAGAAGAGGGCCTCCCGTCCGAGAGACTCGTTGGGTTCTGGGCACTGATGCGGGAGATACGTACCTGCAGCTCCAAGCACAGCAGAGCTGGTCTGGCCTCGACACTGCCCTTCACTTCGCCCATCCACATCCACCCACCCCCTCCACTCCAAATCAACCTCGCTTCTCAACTCGCATCGCCCTCCTCGCTGCTCTATTTCTTTCTGGGGGAAAAAAAAAAAACAATTGTCGGCCTAATACCTTGCATAGGCAGCCTGCTCGCTTAACTGCAGGCCGTTGCGATCCAAGCGCGTCGCATCGCTTCGCTTCGCATCTCATTGGGGACGTTGCCCACTTTCGCGGCCGGGGAAGTTATTACGAAGGCTGGGAGAAAGCGAGCTGAACCTGGACTGGCCCAACGCTCCTCCACCGCCACCAACTCCCTCTTGATCATTGCAACCTACTTTTCTCCCAGCGCCTTTCTGCATTTTCTCAGCGTACGGTAATCTTCCTGGGGCATAGTCAATCTCTCTGTCTCCCTCACTTCCCCCAGCTCCCACTGGTCGTCCGGCCGTCGTACGTCGCCCGAGACTGTTTCGGTTGCACTTTTCTCTGCTGTAAGTGCGACCTGACTCTGCCTGGCTGAGCTCCATAACAAGGCTCCCAACCGCTCACTTTGCCTCAGCAGCAACCCCCGGCTCTGATTTTCTGCACCTCATGTCTTGACCAAAAACAAAGCAGCCCCAAGTCCGAGGCTCGCCCTGCGACAAGTCCACCGCCGCCGTGCTCTGGCCCCGTCCCAATTGTCCCTCCCCGCCTGCATGGTGCAGTGGTCCTGCACCCGGGGACTTGGCCAGGACTGGGAATAGAGCGGGTTTTCAACACGGTTGTCGAGTGGCACATTACCTCATCCTGCAAGTCCAACAAGCCCACGCCCAGTGGGATCGCTGCACGCCATGGGTATCGATTCGAAGAAAGCACCTCCACTCCCAGCCCCCACAGAAGAGTCCGAGTCGACTGTGACCCAAACAGAGCTCGCGCCCTCTGACGTCTCCAAGCCAGGCGACGACAAGTCTTCTTACTCCCTTCCAGAGGACGGCACCCCCGTCACCATCAAGACTCGTGGCCACATGCCTGATCGCTCCCAGACTTCCTTGCTGATTGAGTACTTCGAGGGTGGCAAGCCCTCAACGTCTCCGAGCAAGACTACCGACCGCAAACCGAGCGTGCGGGTCCGCCTAACCCCTTCAAAGAATCGGAAGACCGATCGCATCCAAATAACAGAAACGAAGTCGTCTAGTGGCCGCAAGGCCTCCCTGACTCGCCGACAGGAGCGAGCTGCTCCTCTGACCCCGACCGCCCTCAAGTCCAACGAGGCGCTGTCCGTTGTCAGCGGGGACCACGACGACGCAAAGAGTATGCATTCATACACGTCTGCCACCGAAGAGTCCAATGTCTCTCGCAACCCAATAGAGGTCGAGATCGACCGTGGTGGTCACCGTCGGCGCCGACCAGCAAGTCCACTAATACCAAGCGTCGACAGCAAGGCTTCCTACCAGCCAGGAAACATGTCTGATATTTCAGCTATTCCCACCGACAGCTTCTTGGACGGCTCAGGCCCCTCAACAAAGCTTGCCGAGAAACGCAGCAAGAGTCCTTCGCGGGCAAGAGAGGTCATAGGTGGAGCAGCTGCCGGGCTTGCCGCCGCTGCCGTCGCCGACAAGATGCGCAGTAAGAGCCGCTCCGAGCTCAGTGAGAAGGAGAGATCAGTCCTCTCCAAGTCCAAGGATCGGGACGGGTCGGAGCGGAGACACAAGTCCAAGAATCGCAAGAGCAGTGGCAGTGAACACAAATCCGAGTCTGGCAAATCGTCGCGGAGGAGATCCAGCAAGCAGAACGAGGAGTCGGTCTTGTCTGGAGCGGACTCAAGTGTGGTCTCATCAGCTATTTCGCACAGCCACCGCTCAATCGATGCCAGCTCTATGCGTTCCGGTGCTTCGAGGTCCTCAATCAACAACCCCAAGCTTCTGGAGACTGTCGAGGATGCCATCCGGAGGCTCATCCTACCTGAGCTCACGGCCATCAAGAGGGAACAAAGCAAACGTGAGGCTCGTCGAAGCTCTGTGTCCAGCGGTACGACGGCCTCGCGAGACGATGTCGGCAGTGAGCGCCGCCAGTCAGGATACTCAAGCCGATCCAGAGAGAACCTCGGCAGGGGCAAAGACCGCAGAGGTCGAGAAGCGCGTCATGATCTGGTCGAGAGCCCCGCCCCAAGCGTGGACCATGACTCTGTCGATGAATCTTTGCACGAAATCTCGGAGGTGTCGCGCAGTACCGACAAGCTCAAAGCTGCCGCTGGAGGAGCTGCTGTTGCCGCAATGGCTGCAGCTGCCTTAAACGAGAAGTCGCCGGCTATCGCGAGGGAACAGCGCCGCCGTCGCAGAGCCGAAGCAAAGAGCCGCGCATCTGAGATATATGACGAAGAGCAAGAGAGGCTCAGTGAGCCGGATGCACCGATGCCATTGATGAGCGAGGTCAACCCGTCAGAGATTACTAGGACGTCCATTTTGTCTGCCGATACAGAACGGCCGCACTCGGCCAGCGAAGAACTCACACCAGTACAGCAAGTTGTCAGAGGAACACCTTCCATCGACTCCAGGTCTACTGTGACCAGCAGTCCTACACCAACAAGAACCCCTATCTCTCTTCAGGCTCTTGGAGTCCAGCATGCCAACATATCTCACGGAGATCTCAAGACGCTGTCTCAGAAGAGAACAGGGCCTCTGGAGGATGATGATGATTACGAAGAGCGAGACTACGGTCGACGAGTCCCAATCAGCCAGATAGAGGCCTACGATGACGACGATGATGAATACGACGACGGCGCTTACAACGACTACTACAATACTCAAGATGTCCCTCCGCCTCTGAAGTACGTGCCATACCAGCCTGAGCGCCGTGGTCTCAGCCCTATTCCGAGTGTTTCGGGCTACACAGAGGGCGGTAGCGAAATCCACAACCGCGAGTCCAGGCTCACTCACAGGACATCTGGCTCGTTCTCGTCACCCGACAAGTCGGCTCGTCATGGGATGGAGTCGCCCAGTGTCTTGAGCAGAGAATCCTATCAAGACGATCGCAGTGTGCAGAGCTCAAGACTGGGTTACAGAAACACTACCTACACTGATGATAGCGAGCTTGACCGCGTCACGTCCGGTCAAGCTGTACGCGCGGTTGGTGCCAACCCCGACCTGGTGAGCTCTCCGACTGGGGTTCAATCCCACGTTGCATCTTTAGTCGAGGGCTCGGCCCTAGACGAATCCGTACTCACTGGCGAGTCTGGCCGCAGTGGACGCCATTACGACACTCGTGGCTCAGAAGTTATTAGCGAAGAAGACGTCACGGACCAGACAGCATTACGCCACAAGCATTCACTCGAGAGTCGTCGCACAGCTGACGAGGAAGCTGTATCACCGGTTTCTGACCGACAGCATGACTTCGAAGAATATGATCTTGATGAATATGGGCGCAAGGTTCCAAGATCAAAGTATCGACATTCGCCAACCGCCTCAGAAGCCGCCATCACTGGTGCTGCTGTGGGTGCTGCGGCGGCGGCCCTCAGGGCTGCTGCTAAGGGCAAGGGTAGACAGGATGCTGAACATGAGATTTCTGAAAGCGACTTTGTGGGCGAGGGCGTTCAGCGGAACAAGTCGTTCAAGGATCGGACTAATGAAGGATACTTGCCAGCCAGTACTCCTACACATAGTGTCGATCGCCTCGTGGGCGAATATGAGAAGGCACACATCGGTCACAGCGGCTTGCCGGATCTCAACGACCCATTGCCAGAGATAGGGTATTTTGGCCATGACGATGATTCGAGGACTAATCCGTCACGCATGAGCGATCGTTTTAGCGCCACACAAGAGGCGAGAAATGGCCATTGGGAGGAGCAAGAACCAATCACGCCCACTCAAGGAAGTGTCAACGGAAGTCGGGGACTCCAGGAATCTGTCAGTGGGCACTCCTTGACTCTCGACGAAGCCGCTGGTGCGGCTGCGGTTGCAACCGCGGCTGCCATGGCACATTCCCACAGCCGGCAGGCAAGTCAGGACATAGATGAGGAGTGGCACCGCACGTCTGAAGACCGCAAGCGAGATACCATCGTCACAAACCCCTACGAGGGCACGAGTCCTCTCGCGAATGCACCTGGACTTGACATCGATCTTGGTCAAGCGCCCCATTTCGACCCTGATGGGTACGTGACGGGCTATGGTGCTCGAAGCCCGTTTGGGCCGAAAATCGATGAAGGCTACATCTCACAGGGCCCTAACAGAACGCCCGATCTTCAAGGCAAGGGCAAGGGCATCGACTATAACCAGCATCCACCCATGCCTGGCTCCATGGATCCGTTCTACAACCCACAGGACTCGAAGCACATGAGTGGTCTTTCCCAGGGCATGGGCTCTCCCTTGTACGATGCTGCCACGGGTGCGGGCATTGACCGCATCGAGTCCAACGACATCATTGCACTCATGCAACACCTCATGGTTCGTGATGCTCAACGCAGCGCACGCGATACTGAGATCCTGGTTACTCTGGTTCGTACCGCTGCTGAGATGCGGAACTCGTTTGACGATATTAAGAAGATGCTCGCGGACACGGAAGATGTCATCATCACAGAGGTCAAGGACAACACAGACAAGACTGTTCAGCGCCACCTTGGCGGCCCGCGGCCGTTCCCAGGCAGCGCAGCGCGGTCGGTCCAAGGTTCACAAGCTGGTACGGACAGTGAGAAAAAGACGAGAAACCTCTGGCGAAGAGCACTTAAGGGACTCGGCGCCAAAGGCACGAACGACCTGACTAGAATCGAGGACATGCTGATGCAGCTGCTCGGGGAGGTTGATGTTTTGAAATCGCAGACTGCTCCCGGAGGCATCAGCCACGACAGTGGTCCTTCCCTCGACAATATCCAGCCAGCAGTTCAGTATGAGCAGGATCGTGGCTATGAGCCTGAGGGCCATGCAGGTACTTCGACTGCGAGCTACGGTAGTCAATCTGGCCATCTTTCTATTCCCCGGAATGCCTCGTATGGCTACGAGCGGAAAGTTTCGGGCCACCGGATCAGTACGGTGCCGGAGGGAGACGAGGACGGTTTGAACGAGGACTCCAATGTCCTCATCCACAGTCACAGCAATACGGACATGCTCAGTCCAGCTGGAGAGCCCGAACGCGGCAGCTCCGTTCCCCTAGGAACCCCTCCACAGTTGCCTACAGGTGCCCAAGCGTCCTTAAGCAACGAGAACACTCCCCGGACTGACAACCGGAAAAAGCACAAGTCTAGCGGTTCGTCAAGCTGGTTTCCCAAGATTTCCCGCTGGTCTGAAACCACTGCGTCGAGTGTTGGCAAGGCCTTCAGGAAGTCCAAAGAGACGGAAGCGAGCTCATTGCGTGGGGGACCTTCTCGCTCGGGTTCTGACTTTGCAATATACGAGAACTACCCAGTGACGGATCCCTATGGCGACGACCATCTGCCCTCTGGCTTCTCCGAAACGAACCTCAGTGGACCCCAACGGCACGACCCCAATCAGATCGAGCCCGATATGGCATTCACCATGGCCGGCGTGAGTCGCACTCCGGTCCCAACTTCTCAGAGCCCTGTGCAGCCTCAAACCCTACAGCCTTTCCCTATGAACTACTCGACACCAGAGGATCCCAAATACAAGGCTCACCGCAACTCACTGAATTTGCAGCACCCGCAACCACGTCCAGGCCAGACCGAGCAGTTCCGCAATGCTCTTGAGAGCTCCGCCCAGGACTTCGACACTCCCATGTCACCCAAGTCTGCAGACTTTGGCTCAGTCACTAGTCTGGCCCGTTACGCAGGGCACCAGCCAAGGTACAGCAATGGCTCCGCCACTGGTGAGCAGGACCAATACACATGGACGGGAAATTCACCTGCCCAGTCAGGGCCGCCTCGCCCTCCAAAGGAGCCCTTGGAAGAACCTGGACCGCGAACTACGACCCCCACCAGGAGTCGGATCTCAAACCTGGGATACAAGCCTTCTGGCAGCCCCAAGCCAGAGAACCGCAACCTGCAGAACGTCCTCGGTGCGCCTGCCCGGAGACCAAGTGGGCCTCGTGCAATGGGCACAAAGAGCCCTGCTCCGGCTGGTGATGAGGAGAGAAGGAGAAAGCGAGGTACGCATCTTTTGACATAGTCAATTGTTCTTAAACAAACACAGAGTTGCTGACGCGGCCACCTGACAGATACATTCGGTTCTGTCGTATCCCAGGAGTCAGACACCTTTTAGAGGAAGGGTTCTCCTTATGACGGCTGGCTGCGTGCTGTCCACAATGGTCTCGGCCGATAGAAACGACGGGCGTATTCTCCCGAGGCTCCTTCGTTGCGCGAAATGCGCCGCCGTGTGAGAGTTCGGGCTCTGGCCGCTGGCTGGCCTGCCCGGTCACTTGCAATGGGCTTTTTTTACCCATGATCCGGACGACACAACGACTAATAATACCTTCCTTCAATTCGGCTGGGTTATGGCCCAAGACGTCTTCTTCTTGTGGTTTAGTCCATCACGCGGAAGTGTCCCGTCGTATCAGCGTGCGCTTATAGAATTCGTTTCTACACATACTTTGAAAAAGGCATGAAAAAAAAAAGGCATTTCCGGGGGATTGCGCCGTTTGATAGACGAAGGACGTGGCGAAGGGCGGAAGGATGGAGACCAATTGCCCGACGACGATGACATGACCACCAATTGGCTTATGGCGGTAGCAGGTAGAAGCAACAAAAGGAGCAGCGGTGCTTTGTTGATTTCTTGGATCCAGCGGGCTTCGCTGGTGATGCGATGATGACTGGGGTTTGAGAGGAGCGTTGGACAAGGAAAGGAGATGCATGTCGTACCGTCTTATCCCGCTCGCGATCGGCCTCGGCTAAGCATATGATGAACATCATGTTAGATACCCTTGGAAACTGTTATAATGCAATGCTTCCTTTCCAACATAAAATGTGCATTACCAAGGCATGCAAAACAAATTCGTGACCATGTAGACAGCGTGTGAGATTGAAAATGCTCCTGTTCTCTCAACTAATGTGATGGTGGCAGCCCAGAAGCCATAGACGAGTCCGGCGAGAGCGGCATTACATGCTGGACGAAGACACAACACCGCGAACCGCGAACCGCGGACCAATCGCTCGAGGCAAGGTTTTTCGGCCGAAGCTTAATATGGCTGAGGAGGTAGGTAGGCAACGGCAGCTCGTGTAGCCCTCCCCGCATTGCACACGAGGACCAATTGGCGGGCGAGTTGCCGAGAGGACAGCGTCGCGAGAACCAAGCTGCGTAGGGATCGCACCGATAAACTTTACACTTCGACCAACTGGGCTGTCGTTTCTGTTGCTTGGTGAGACAGCAGGAGCAGGCGTGCGGGCTGGGCTGCAAATGCGTCCGAACCTGTCCGACAGTCCGTTGCTTCGAAATCAAGTGCTGCGCGGCTCGCGGGCATTAGTAATGGCCTCTTTACGTTGATTGCGTGGAACGCAGGAGGGGTTGCGTGTTGTGTGTAACGCTTGCATCTTGACGCCGTTGCTGGGGGCGGTCCTTGAGGGAGAATAAAAGGAAGTGGCAGGTCTTGTGATGAAGACACTCTCGAAGTCAACGTTTCTTCTCGTCACAAAGGCAAGAAAACCGCCTCGAAAGCTCAGACAGGAGGACACCGTCCACCTAGTCCTCCCATTCAAAGACCACTATGGCATCATCAAACTCGGACGTGGCCGTCATCTTCGGTGCTGGTTCTAACATCGGCACAGCGCTCGCCAAAGGTTTCGTGGACGCAGGGTACTGCGTAGCCACGGTCTCGCGCTCCAGCCCGTCGTCGACAGACACCTCGTCCAATCCACTTCACATCCAGGCCGACCTCTCGAACCCGGCGGCGGTCACCGACGTGTTCGGCAAGGTCAAGTCGGCAGGCCTGGCCTTCCCGTCCGTCGTGATTTGGAACGCAGCGTCGCTCACCCCTCCGTCGGATCCGGAGAACCCGCTGGCAATCGCGGACGCGAGCCTGGACAGGGACCTGAACGTGATGATCAAGTCGCCCTACGTCGCCGCCAGGGAGGCCGTCGAGGTGTGGAAGAACCGGAGCGGAAAGGACGGGAGGAAGGGCACGTTCATAATGACGGGGAATTTGCTCCCGAAGAATGTTGTTCCTATTGCCATGTACACGTCGCTCGGGGTCGGGAAGTCTGGTGCGAATTACTGGGTGGGCACGGCTGATGGTGTCCTCAAGGAGAAGGGTATCCGGTATGCCCCTTTCCCTTTGCTTTCCCTTTGATCACCTCTTCCCATTGATCTGTTACGCCGAAATGTCAGAAACGCCACTCGGCATGGGAATGCGCAGTGCACACCACCTGTCCTGCTGCCCTCGATCGTCAGGGACGGACAGACCAGCACAATGCGCCATCTTCTCGCAGCACTTGCTGATGATAGACCACGCCAGATTCTTCTTTGCCGACGAGCGGAACAAGGATGGAGGACCGGTGGGCAAGGTGCCGGATGGTAAATCGCATGCTTCGGTCTTCCTCGGCCTGGTAGAGGGAAAGGAAGACCTGCCCTACTATGTCACATTTGTCGAGGGGAAGTACCGCAAATTCGACTAGGCACTTGTTGATCTTGGTGCACCAACGGCCATCGTGAGAGACACGGCCTGAAACCAACTCTGGCTTCAAAAATTGAGGAGGCCGCCCAACAGCAGGAAGTACCCTTTCCACGATAGACGTAGCAGCATGACATGCTCAATTGGAATGTCTAATGCACATTCTGTGCAAGGCGATGTTGTGAGAACTTTCAGTGACAGGCCAGTCGGATCGGCGTGCGTACGTACACCGGTGCGTACTGCAAACCTCTCGGGGGATTTAGAAGACACTCAAAGGACAGCCAGATATTCCGGCTGGACTTGGAGCTGAATGGTGCTAGGCTGGTGTTACTCCAGAGCTGCAGGCTGCGTGAAACATCGTATAAGTCCAGTGGCTGAAGGGAGCATCTCCGCGGACATGCCAGTATTCGTTGCTCAACACTCACGGCAAGAGGACGGGGTGGGTTTGCGACCAGTGGACGTGTTCTTTCTTGAAGGACGGTGGATGACGTTATCTTGGCGAAGGGTGGTGAGTCAAGCAAAAGAGGCAAATGGAACAAGACAAGGAGGGGAAATAGACATGATAACATTTTTCACGCCATGGCAAAAATTCTACACGGGAACCCAGGGGCAAAATTGGCCGATTCACGATTCCCCAGATTCCGGTCCGAGAATCAATCAGCCCTGGAAAAGACCCGCCTGGGCCGCGAACAGCCGAGGCGCCACTGCAGGGAGTTTGTATGATGTCGGTGTTGCTAAAAAGAAAATCCTTGAAAAAAATCTGCCGGGCGCCGTGACCCTCCCAGGGCGATTGTCTGCTAGTGCGCTGTCAAAACCGCAGCCCGCCTCGTGCCTCCTCGGGCCTCGAGCTCTCCAGAGGTGAATTGTCATGACACCACGGGCGACGCGGGTCTGCGTCATCAGTGGAGCGTCAAGCTGGCACAGACTGGCTGGCAGGCTGACAGGCTGACAGGCTGACAGGCCAGACAGGAGGAGCTCGCACGATTCAAGGAGCTCAGTCCTTCCTCACAGCTTGGCAGGCTTGGTTGACAAGACCGCAGCTGGTGGGCCCTTTCAGCGCTCCCCAAGGCGTACACGTGTTGGCGCTGCGCAACAGGTTTGGAGTCCAGAGTGCGGTGGTGTGGTGTCGCATGCAGCTGCCTGGTTTGGACCTTAGATCTGCAGCCATCAGTTCCCACTAGCATCACCACCAGTCCAGCCCAGCCCTAAAATCCGGGGTCGAGAGCCTCCTCCCTCACCGACTTCAGGGGTACGATGCGCCGGAGGGGACATACTGCTACCATACCATACGCCTAGCACGAACAACACAATTTAGGCCACATGCTCGCTCGCTCGTAACATGGGATTGGCTGACCCGCAGACCCAGAAGAGAGAAGAGGAGGCTCGACCAGCCTCACCCTGACCTGAGGACAACCTCGTCTCGCGTGCGAGCTGTTGTTGATGTTGACATCCGTAGTAGACACTCGACAGCAGCGCCGCAGACTAGCTCGTCAACCTGGTGAGTCGCCACATAACAACAGCGGAATATGGAACAGCTTCTGTGAGTGGAAGGCTAAGAGACTGCGACAGCCTGCAGCCTGCAGCCCAAGCACGAGCTCTGGTGCAGCTCGCCGTCTGGCCGCGTTGAACGCAATCTTGTCCACAAATTGCAAAATGTATCGTCACGGATGGACGAAGGGGCCCGCGCGGTCGAATCACAATCTCGCGAGGGTGCGCATGGCCAACGGTCCGTCTGCCCGCTTGGCGAACCCCGGATCTCAGGGACCCTATGTACCGTGACCTGCGCAAAACAAGCGAAACAACATGCGAGTCTGTGGTGGAAGGGCAATTAGAGATGAATTTCATGCCAGCATCGTCTCTGCCGAGGGGGGCACTGGCCGAAGCGGGTTGGCTGAAGAGGGCCAACAGAAGTACCGTCGTGCGCAACGAAGGGCGGGCGAGGTACAACGGGAGTCGAGGGCGAGGGCGAAGGTGCGAGGCAGGGCATGACTAAAAAGTGTCGCAGGGAGGGAATCTATGGGGTAATGGTTACCCCATCGAAAGCCAGGCAGTCAGGTCTTGTGACAAGAGTCGAGACGCCATTTCGTAACTGAATGGTCATCCGGCATCACGAGCCACCTGTGCCGCCCCTGGGGACCCCTGGGACCCCCTGAAGGCCCTGCGAGTAACTGCCGTTAACTGCTAAGCGCCAGCGCGGCCAGGCCTGAGCCCGGACGGCTGCCAGCGGGCAAGTCAGTCAATTCAGTCATTCATTCAGGCCTTTCTCTTCCCTCTGTGCCTCTCACACAATGCCAAGCGAGACGGCGCTGCAAGACTTTTCCACCACTCTAGCTGGACCTAGTGCCTGCTGGCCCACGGCCCAGTCCAGTCTCCTCTTTCCGTCCCAAGCAAACCTGGCACGTTTCCTCATTCCTTGGTCGTGACACACCATCCTGCGCTGCTCTGGTGAAATCTCTTCACAACTGTCATAGCTTCATGAGCAATTAAGCCGCTATTTTTGCCATGCCCATGGCCGCGGCACACACTCTGGTCACACGGTTGGTTGCCACAGGGGTTTCTAGTGGGATTCCCATGGCCCTGTGTAAATCTCTGCCCCCGAACAAGTACTTTGTACTATGTACTGTGTACTGTGCTCTCTCTCAATATGAGTCCCACCTCTCTTATATCAAGTGCCCCCTTCCTCACCACGTCCTCACGTACACCCGCTGTGGCCCCTCCTCTCCTGATTGTCTAATCAAGTGATATACACTCTGCTCATAACACCGTCGTCAAAGCACCTGGACATCCAGCTCGGACATTGTCTGCAAGTTTGAAAGCGGCCATAACATACATACTCACTACACCAGTCACCCACACACGCACATATACACACATACACATATACAAATACCAACAAAACAAATCAACCAAATCAATATGCCCTCCTACTCTATCACCGAGCCCCACCCAACGGTGGCAGCATCGACCTGGTGCCACGCCGGTCGTGGGTACGTTCCCCTCCCCCAAGAGTCTCACACGGACCCTCAAATACTAACATGAGCAACAGAGGCGCCGGTAACTTCTTCAAGGCACCCAAGGCAGTGACAGCCCCGTCAGGCGTGCCAACCCCCATCTCGCACACGATCAGCAACTCGACCTCAGCCACGAGCAAGTTCCACTCGGGCCGCGGCGGCGCCGGCAACGCCCACTCGAGCATCGAGCGGCCTGTCATGTCGTTTGAGCACGAGTTTGAGCGCAAGGAGCGATCCGAGTCCACCTCCAGGCCCGCCTTCACCGGCCGTGGTGGTGCCGGCAACTTCAAGTCGGCCTCCAGCAAGCAGTCCAGGAAGGGCAGTGACGCATCCACCGCCAGCAACGCCTCCACCAAGAGTGGGAGCAGCACACACTCCGGCTTCCTGGGGAGGCTAAGCGCCTCGCTGTCCGAAAGGCAATAGGCTCCTTCTTCTTTCTAGAGAGAGTCCGTGTTGAAAGCGTCACGGCAGTTGCACATTCATCGGTCACGACTTGCTTGGTCAATTTTATGAACTTGCAAATCATAATGAGTGAAACGTGCAGTGGCATCGCCGTCCGGTTCTTACACCTGCACATACTCACACCCTTATCACTGCTCCATATCATTTCGGCGTTAAAACGGTTACCAAAAAAAAGCAAAGATTAATGGAGGAATTAGCGAATTGTCATTTGTGGCGCGTGCGTACTCGGGGGCCTCAGTGCAGACAGGAAGCTCAAAAGAGAGATGGACTTGGATCGGTTCCGGAGAACTCGGTCACCCCTTGGCTGGCAGACTCCAGGGCGGGAAAGGAAATCATTGCGGGCGGCGTTTGTTCTGGTGAAAGTAACCATTTGGTGTATCATATACCCCTCCAAAGCGATCTGTGTTTTTTTATTCATTTATTGGCATTTCCTACCCACATACAATATCATTGTGCTGTACTTGTCAATTATACCAACGTTATGAGCATCATCCAACAATGTGGATGTTGGGAATATCTGTGACTCCGACATCAATGCGCTGTTTTTGTGAATGTGTTCATTACTCCGATGTGCAGGTTCAGAAATGCCGCGTTCTTCGAGCCCCCGAGTCACTTCGTGAATTGGAGACGTGTGCCCGGGCGTTAATTCCGTCTTTTTAAAGACAAGTCACCCTGTGGAGTCGGGTTCGTCCGCAAAATGACAATCCACCCAAGCTGTCCCATCACCAGGGCCACAACCGCCCAGTTGGACGACCTAAACACTCATCGAGAGTCAGACTAGCATCTAGGTACCCGTGGAGAGAGCACTGGGACGAACATTCGAACAAAAAAATGCGCTCAGGGCCCCTCAATCAAGTGGTATTGGCTCTTTCAAGAATCCGTGGGTATCATTTCTCCATCTATATGAGACCGCAACTCCGGACAGAGCAGCAGTAAATGCCTCTTAGTTGCGAGTGGCTACCCATCATCAACCACTACTCGCACGATCAAAGACCCCATCAGGCAACATGAATACGCGCTCGCTCGTTCTTGATAATTCACTCCATGCCTCACATTGCAGCATCTCCTGTACCATCAGCATCTCTGGTACTCTGCCTGCCCTTTCAACGAGACGGCCCTGCCATGGCTCATGTAAACTTAGTGTGGATTATGTCGGGGTTCTCGTGCCAGTCATCAATGCTGACCCACATCTATTCACAACATCAGTCAGCCAAAGCCAATGATCCCAAAGTGCATAAACAAACAGTCCGGCGTGGAGGCTTCTCAGCAGGATTCTCCTCGACTTACCTTTCTAAACGTGCTCAGGCCAGCCAAAATGCTCCCGCCGATCCAGGTGGAGTACTTCCTCTCGGGCGGCGCAAAGATCTTAATCCGCATGTCCTTGACGGCCAGCCTCTGCACCTCGGTCAGCAGGCGGTCGCCGAAGCCCCTTGTGAGCGTGCTGCCGCCGGAAAGCACGATGTTGGAGTACAGCGCCTTGCGCAGGTCCAGGTCCGTCCTGTTGATCGAATCGACAACGATCTGGTGCACGCCCGGGTACTCGAGGCCGATGATCTCCGGGTCGAACAGGATCTCGGGCGCCCTGAAACGCTCGGCACCGATCTGTAGCCACGCGTTCGGTTTTGTCAGTCTTGTTACTGCATGAGTTGGCACCCAGGCCGGGGGAGGGGGGGCGGCGCCAACGCACCTTCATCTTGTTCCCGTCGGGCAGCGTGTACTCGACCACCTTGTTCTGGTCCAGCTTGATCTGCGCCCAGTCCTTCTCCTCCTTCCTCGGGTCGTGCGCCACATACGTGACCGCCTCCTTGATATGCCTGACGACCTCCTTCTCCGCGCTGGTGTGGAACACGTAGCCGCTCTTGCGCAGCAGCGTCTGCAAGTATTCAGTGATGTCGCGGCCCGCGACGTCGATGCGCTGGATGCTGTTCGTGATGGCGAAGCCCTCGTACACGGGCACCGCATGCGAGACGCCATCGCCCGCATCGAGCACGATCCCCGTCGTCCGCCCGGACGCGTACAGGGACAGCACCGCCTGTATGGATGTGTAGAGCGCGGGCACGTTGAACGTTTCGAACAGGATCTGCGCGGCCGTGTCGCGGTTACTCCGTGGGTTGAGTGGCGGTTCTGTCAGCAGGACGGGATGCTATGGTAGGGTCCTCGTAATCAGCTTGGGTCCAGCGTCCCGTGGGCTTCCCCCAGGGTGGACGGGGCAGGCAATCTCACCTCCTCGCTCAGCGTCTTCAGACCCTCGTCGTAAACATATCCCCATATCTTCTCCATGTCGTCCCAGTCCGTGACAATGCCATGCTCGAGGGGATACCGGATCTTTAGCAGGCCCCTGAGCTCCGTCGCGGCCTTCTGCCCGATGAACACCTCGCCCTCCAGCGCGCCGGCGAGTACCCTGAGGTGCTTGGGCCGGCCCACGAAGGAAGGAAAGTAGCATTTTGGCAGGTCGTCGCCAGCGAAGCCAGCTCTTATCGTGCCTGACCCATTGTCCAGCACTATGGGCGCGTTGTGCAGTGAGTCGGCCATCTTATATCAGCTTCAGCCCGTCTTCCCCTCCCAGGTTCACGATATGGAGGATAGCTAGCAATCGTAGTTGCACCTTGCCCCGGTGTACGTGCGTTAGGGGCGCGGGCTGGTCACCGCTTTGCCGTTTGGGGGGGGGCGGCTCTGTCGCGTCGTCTGCGGCTCTCTCTTGCGGCAATTCAGGTCGGGTCCCTCGTCATGACGCGGTCAAAAAGATCTGGGGCTGGTCGTCGGAGCGGGTTGCGCTCGGAAATCGAGCCGTCCTGTCCTTGGTGCTGTGGTCGTCGCGATGGGCTACTTCACTGGTCCGGATGGCAGAACGTCCAACTGGCACGAGCCGCAGACGCGATTCAAACAACCTTCCGCCAGGCAGATCAACAGGGGCCCCTGGGCTAGATTTAGCGGATTGGCTCCCGTGTGGCGCGCGTGGGCCACATGCTGCCCTATGTTTCATCTGACAAGCCGCCTGCCGTTGCTTCTTAACGGCTGGGAAAACGGAACAAAAAGGTAAGACAAGAAATACAAAAAAGCAATAGGGGCTCGGGATTGTCTGGGCATATAGAGTCCTAGATCCTGATTACCACATTCAAGTTCGCAGAACGCGAACATCACTACATAGATAGAGACATGCCTTCTGTTTTGGCCTTTTCAAGCTAATCTTCCTGTCTATGCATAGACACAAAGTTACTTTAGTACTTGCTCAGTTCAAGATGTGTCTATCTACTTATGTAGTCGCTTTTTGGTGATCTCATAGCAGCATCAAATATTAATAGCTGCATCAAATGTGGACCGCATCACTGAACATTAAATTGAAGAGTACAAATAATGCACCACTCGAAGGGACTCAAATTACCGCCCAGAGAATAAATGGATACAGTGCAGTGGGGTTCCGTCACTACTAATTCAACTGCTCTTGAACTCTGGAAATTCAATCAAAAACCCACAAACTCAACTCAACGATTCCCTCGTCAGTTCTTGAGCATCATGACGAGAAACAAGTCACAGAATTGTAGCCATATAGAGACCAAGTCACTATACACTCACGTTGGAAGCAAGAGTGTACTTGCACCAAGAATGTGCAGCCCAACGATCATTTCGAACAAAGTAAATTATGCTCGTAAGAGCATTTGAAACTATTGTGGTATTCTAAACCCAGTCAAAAGTTAACCCACCCAAACCAGAACGCCGAGAACTATGCAAAGATCCGCGATGGGCAGAGCGCTATGCAGATGTAATGCTTTGGTCCCAGTCGCGTCTATGAACCCATATCGAAATTACCCGCCCAGAAGTCGAGGTGCCGTTTAGAAGGCGCCGATGCGGCCGTCCAGAGCCTTGGCGGCAAAGTATGGCCAGCCCAGAATGACTGTGAAGCCACCAGCGTAACTAGAGGAGAAATGTTAGCACGGAGAACAATGTGGATTTTGAACGGAGGCTGTGGCCTCAGTCGGTGTTCAAGTACTTACAGGACAGCCTGGGATCCGACCCGCTTGGCCTGCTTACCCCAGCTGGCGCCCTGGGTCTGGTTGGTGATGGGCAGGCGCTGGAATGGGTGAGGCTCGAAAGACCGGGCCATGTTGCGCATTGTGCGCATGACCGAGAACTGCCTGGTAGCTTGTGCCTGGGTGGTGGCACGGACGGCGGCACGGGCAACGATGGGCGACATGTTGATGGTGGTGGTGGTGGTGATTACAGACAGGGAGTGTCCTTGTATGATTTGTGAGTTGAGGTTGCGTGCGACTTGAACCACAGTGGTGTCACTGGTGTGTCTCTGATTCGACGAGTGGAGAGAGAGTCGTGCGAGAGTGCGGTGCGACCTTGGGTGCTGCAGGTACAGACTAGGAACTGTGTGGAGATTGGTCTCGGGTGTTGATACACTAGGTAGGAGAAGGTTGATTGGAGGTGTTTCTCTTTAGGGCTTGCTAGAAGATGTTGTTTGGTGTTGATGGTGATGAGGGAGCACAGAAATGATTGCACAGCAGTTTGCCGTTCCGGTCTTATAAACCCACGACTTCCAATCTAGCAGAGCTGCACTCAGCCGGACGAGCCTTAGCTTTCCGATCTGTCAAAAATTTCCCCAGGAAGCCGTTCTCGTATGGCCAGATGGCCGGCGAGTGTTTATCGTGGGCACCCCCGCAAGGGCGGATTCAGCACGGTTTGGATAGGGCAGATGGGGACCAGGCCAGAGTCGGCGCGAGGCCATCATGCCATTCCGACAATTGAATGAGCAGATGCGCAGGCAGATGACGCCCCAAAGTGGTAGGGGCAGCGCCGGTCAGTGCCTGGTCGCAACGACCGACCGCCGCAGCGTTTGAAAATAGAAGGATGAAATGGCCAGACCGCGGGCGGAAATGGAGTGACCACATGTTCATCATGGGCTGATCGGGCCCCGCCGACAGCGAGCAGGGCCAATGGAGCGCCAAATGGGGCTTCCCCAGAGGGCCCCAGAGGGCCCCAGAGGGCCCCAGAGGGTTCGCATGGCCCAAAGCAGCCTAACCTAACGCACAGCCTCTCTGCCTCCCACATGTGCCGTACCGCGCTCTCGGGACAGACAGGCTGTCGTGCTTTTGTGAGTGCACTCTATACCACATGTGGTTTCGGGCTTTGCTTGTCAAAACGTGCCTGCGTGTTGGCCGCATAGGGGGCTGCAAGCGGAGCCTTACACTACCACGTCTCCTGCATTTGCCGAGAGTCTGGCGGTTAGTTGCTCCTGGTCTTCCCGCCAGCAAGCACACATAGTCACATCAGCAACGGAGTGTGCCGAGAGCCTCTCGCCTGACTAATAACACAACTTTGCTCCCGACTGAACGGCCCTGCCGTCTTGACAGCTTGGCGTCCGAACCTCGCGACACTAGCAGACTAGCAAGACACGTGCTGGCATTTAATGATGATCTGTTAGTGCACTTCAAACTGGTTCATCCGATTCCTCGTCGCCTGCAGTAGTGCCACACGAGCAAAGTCGAAGAAGTAAATTGTGCAAACAAGACATCGCTATCGCGCGCTGCACAGTTACATTCTTCCAGCACGACTTTCCCCTGCCTGATTTTCAACTCCTGAGACATCCTTCATCGATATTCTTGCAGTATGTCGTTGGGATTTTTTTTGTTCTTCCAACTTAATATTGTCAATTCATTTTGTCTTTTAATACCCTGTCTCCGGTGGCTACAGAACACCACCCTCTCATTCTTCATTTATCTTCAGGGTTCCCACCGTTTCTGGCATGTGTCCACCAAATTCCAATGAGATGAGCCTCAGCAACCGAAAACCTCCGACTAGGGGGGAAAGTAGGCTCTAATAAGCCTATTCCCGGGCCACCCTTATCAAATTCCGTTTTAGCAGACTCAAGACCCGCTCTCCACAGGCTACGGTATTACCTGACTTCTTGAGGCCTTTAAGCTTGATGTGACTCTCTTATAATGAACGTTCAGAGTACGCTGTCTGTCCAGACGTCGTATTCCTTTCTTTCGGACAATAGCAGACTATTCACCACAGCTGTAGTGTAAGCCAACAAGTCACGATGCTGCTCCGAATTTTCGCCTTTTTATTCTTACAGGCTGCCCCAATGGTCTTCGTCGACTCAGTGCTAGTTCGTCTGCGCGGCCTGACAGCCAGACGATGGCTAAAGTCCTATAGAGGTGCCTCAACTCGGCTGGATCAAATGCAACACATCTTTTTCCAGAAGGGGACCGGGAGCTGTATGGAAATCTGGAGGCTCTGTGAGGATTGAAGGGAGTCGCGAATGCCTTCACCCAGACATGAATAGCTAAAGGTGACAAACGGTCATGGATCAACTTAATAAAGAGACTCTTTCGGCACATATGAGAAAAAGAATCATATCGGAGCCACCAGGTGCTTGCAATACGCAACAGCTCTCGCTCCTTGGAACTCGGATCCGGCAACAAGGTTGACACGAGTCCACGATTTCGTTGCCACATACAAGAACGAGACCATCATGATACGCCCTTGCGTTGCTACAATGGCATCGTCATTTCATCTTTTGAGCAAGCATTGAGGGATGAATGTGAATATAAGGGGACTTTGTTGGTAAGTCTCCAACAATCCCTGAAGTGATGCCTGGGAGACAGCCGCCAGCCGCAGGGGTTTTGGGAGCAATTGACAGTCATAGTACTGAAACTGGCCCAAGACAGCGATTACCGGGTTGCACGCTTTCCCAATATTGGTGAAACATCCATGTCTGGCGATGGCTACTTCATCCCTAGCAAGTCCTTTTTTAACACCGCAGGAGCAGGTCTTGACCGGTGCTGGGTCCTAGCCAGCACCGGCCCCGTGCGCCTGTGACATTAAGTCGCTTTGGCTGGAAAACAGTAAATCTGAGCCCTGTCTCTGTTGCCTTACCTTGAGGCGTTTCTGCTCGTAAATCCCCGCTATAACACTGGAGCCTTCTCCTGGACCCTGCGTTTTCTCAGAGGTGTGTGCACTTTGAATAGATTGACCACATCAAACAAAACTTAGCCAGTACAAGCACCCTGTTTATCCAGAACCATAAAGACATGGCTATCTTTCAGCATCTCTTCCAGTGGCGACTGGACGTGTCTTTTTAAGTGATAATCACGCATTCTAACCAGATTTTGTTCCTTGATAGTTCAAGCAGGCGAGGATATAGTCATGTCACTTGAAACTTAAGGCCTTACTGATGAATTTTGCTGAACACGAGCTCATGCCCAGCAGCGGTCGTAGAGAGAGAAAGCCACAACTGAATGTAACGAGATTAAAAAGGCCAATTTTGGTAGTCGCCAAGAGGCCTCATGGCATCACTTTAGATCAATCTTGGCAGTTGTGCTTGTACTTTAGCTTCGTACTCAAAGCAAAGTGCAATCTATGTTGGTTTATGATCAGCTAGACCCAAGCATCCAACCCCATCAATGATCTGGATGAGTATCTTAAGTTCTGAGGAACAGCTTCGTGATGCTCCAACTTGTGCTACCTTGCTCATGTATAGCCAATGGTCTCAAGACTCTCCCACCTCCTCGCCAGTCTCATCATCCTGCTCCATCATATCGTCTCGCTTCAGTGTTGATCCGGCATCAAGTGAGCTGCGTAGTCCTCCGTACGATCATATCGCCTTTCTGGGAATAATGCAGACGGACTGACAGAAGTATCTTCCAGCCCTGCGTGCTGGCATTCCTTGCTTTGGCAGAAATGTTGACAAAATGAAATACCAAATCATGCGCTGTGATGCAGTCGCTCTGACTGTCGACTTCCAGTAAACCCCTCGCCTCAAATTTGCACCTCGCTCTTCGCATTCCAGCAAGTCTTAGCAGTGTGGCCAGGCTTTCCACAGTTGTCGCAATGGCGCAACTCGACCACGCTAACAGCAATTTGCTCGCTGACGACTACTGGAGAGGCCGCAATAGCACTACGTAAGCTGTCGTGCGATGTGAAGTTGACATGAGCGGTGCCGTTTCTCTTGTGGGTGATTCTCAAAGACTTTACAGCTCCAAACCTCTCCATTGCTTGACGGAGGACACCCACATTAAGGCCATGGGCTGGGCTCAAGGCTCGAATGTACCCACCAGTTGCCCCTGCGGTAAGGTCGCGAAAAGCTCCCGAAGGCTCCTGTTGACCAGATGGAGTGATGAGAGGTGCCGAGTCCTGCGGCTTGGCAGTCTCCTCGTCTTCCGTGTCATTCTGAGAAGAGGGTTCACGCGATCTTGAGTCCACCTTTCTTGGGTAGCTGCGAGGGATCGCGTTGACCACCTTTGGCTTTACAGCAACTTTAGCAGTGGTCTCCTGCCTCTTGTCCGCTGGTTCGATATTCTCCTTCCCGCCGTCGTTGTTAGCGACTTTTTTGCTCTTCTTCTTCTTTCTTGACTGAACAGCCTTAGCAGAAGCTGGCTTTCTAGAGTCACTATTGGTAGCGCCCGGGCTAGCGGATGACAGAGATGGGGGAGCAGGAGTGCTCGCGCCTGGCACCGACTTCTCAGCAGTAACGGCCTTCTCACCGCGCGCGAGGATATCGTAAGGATTATCAGAAGCGAACTGTCCGCCGGAAAAAGATACTTCTTCCTCCTCTTTACAAAAGTCCGGATCCCCAATCGATTTCCCCTTGTTTGGGTTGATGCTCGTGGCCGAGACGGACTCCTTCGAGGCTTGCTTGGTGTTCTTGGTCTCGGACCTTTTGGCAGCGGGCTTCTTGGTTGCGGGCTTGTTGGACTTCTTGGTGATGGGCTTGCAGTCCACGGTAACAGAATTCTTGGGTTTCTGGTTAATCTCTTCCGTGTGCTCTTGCGTCTCCAATTTCTTCCGCCTAGTAGTTGATTTGGAGACACACAACTGGCAAAGAAAAGCTGAGCAATGGGGACACTCAAATGCTATCATACCACGCTTCGCCGAGCACGCGGTGCACTTGAACTTCTTGGTGTGCTGTACCTTATTGCACAGGTCCGAGTGCAGGCAGGTACGGAGTCTCTCGTCCATCGAGACCGCACCCATGTCCCCCCAATATTTCTCCTGCTTCTTCGACTCCTCTTGTAGGAGACGGTTTCTTTCTGCTGACTTTTGGTGAGCTTGCTCGACTTCTCTCTCCAGACGTTCTTGGCGCAGGCGTTCCTCCTCCTCCCGACGCTTGTTCTCTTGCACTCGTCGTTCCTTTGCTACTCTCTCCCGTCGCTCATTTTCTGCTTTTTCATACTCGCGAGCTGCCTCACGTTGTGAGAAATCGCGACGGGGCTGACCACGGAAAAAGCGAGAGGTGAAGAAGTTCAAAGGGAAGCCGAAGGGGAAAGGGCCAAATCCAAAAGGGCCATCATCTTCATACCAGAAGCCGTCTTCGTCTTGGTCGGAAATCGAGGACCAATCTGCTGTTGGCGTGTTGTCGTATCGCGCGCGTTTGGCAGGATCGGAAAGGGTCTCGTGGGCCAGCTGGAGTCGCTGGAAGGTGATTGTGGCGGCTTCCTGGCTCTCAGGATTCTTATCTGGATGGCAGATTCGGGCAAGTCGGCGGTATGCAGAGGTAATGTCAGTCGAGGAAGCTGTACGCTCAACCTGAAGCTCCGCATAGTAGTCAAAGGATGGTGGAGGAGGCATCTTGATGGGTGGGGAGGTTGAGGTGGAGGTGTGATTAAGGGTTGTCCACTGAAAGTCAAGACGACTGCTCCAGTGACGTGAGGAGAATGGTCTTAATCCCGGCAATCTGCAAAGCTGGGACTAAGTTCAAGATCGAAAGTGAGTCGCTGAAGGCTGCGAGCTGGACAGACAAACGGAGTCGGCTCAGGCAGGCAGGGCTCAAACCGACTGTTTGTGTGCCTGGCCACTGATTTTTTTGATCTTTTTTATGGCCCAATGGCCCATGGGACTGATTCATCAGGTACCCATGAGAAATTAAAGCGTCTGCCTCTACAGCTCGTTTGCAGTCCAGCTTCTTTGTAAAATTGTCGGCGCCGACTCGGCGAATGAAGGTGGGTCTGGGGTAGCTGCAGGTACGGACAGGGGACCCTATCCCAATTGCAGACATGTAAAGTGAGGTAATCAAGGGGTTGCATGATGGTGAGCTCGACGTCGACGGCCTACTATGCTATGCACGACATTAGATACAGTATTGGGATAGCAGTGATTGGGCAGCATGATATATGGTAACACCAGGTATCACATATAAGTCCGCGGTCGCTATTTTTGACCCCGCCCCCCCCCCCCCCCAAAAAAAAAGAAAGAAAGAAAAAACCATATGCCCACAAGCCCACAAGCCCACAAGACAGCAAACACAGACACCTTACAATTTACGAGGCTCTTCCTCTGCAGGCTTCCGAAGAATGCGTAGATAGAGTCTCACTCTCAGCTAACATGGGGCCTGTAATCATCTGAATAGCCTGTTCCCAAGCTTGGCGCAGGTGAGCCCCATCTAAGACTTAATATTCTCAAAAACATGGCATGCGAAAGCATCGACGGAGCGTCAATGTTTGATGACCACATCTACCTGCGGCAGCATTGTGTATATAAGAAGAAGGAGAAAAAAATCCTACATTTGATGCCTCGAAAAATATCGGCTTTGAGCCGCAAAGTCTACCGTTGCAACAACCATGGGGTGGACTGCTACCTGCTCGGCAAGCTGTACTCGCGCCCACAAGTGGCCCAGGTCGACCTCGCGGGTGGTGTCGCCGTTTCACAGACCTTTTGGTGCTATCATTGACTTATTCTGATAGCCAAAAACGTATCTTATGCTAGCAGCGAAGAATGAAACATGTAGTGGGAATGTCTAGTAGTCCAAAGCCTCTATCGAGCTCGCTCCTGGGCCGCGCCAAGACACGAGTGTGCCCGCGGGTCTCGACCGAGGATTTGGCCATCAGCCGTCTTGAACGGCCCCAGATCTAAACATGTTTCGATCCAGTTGGCCTAGGCCATGGAATGGAGGGCGGCCTCGTCAACCACGCCCTTAAGGCTCAATGGGCCACCAGTGTTGATGTTGACTTGTATAACCCCAACTCTGGGAGAGAAAAGGTGTAACATCTCGAGAAGCTGGCATATTTGAGCCGTCACCTCTACAATGCCAGACAGGGTAGAGTTGCAAGAAGGGGCAAGAGCTAGATGCTCTACTTTGATACCAAAGCTCGTGCAAAAACTTTGCTTCGATGGACTGAGACGACTTGAGCCGTCATTCTTTACTCAAACCAAGGTATTCGGGCGGCCCTGCGACAATCCGAACTGTTCCTGCGCACCCGGAGAGACCAAGCTGGGCCAGGGCCGAATTGAAAGCGCACGTCAGCATTGGCTTGGGGGCAGCCTCGGTGGACTGATGAGAGACCGAGCTCAAGAAATCGATCGAGGCCATGGGTCATAGCAGGAGGGAACCCAACGAGACGAAGGGCCACGGAAGAAGCTTGCCGGCTGCTCATGGCGTAGTAGATGTGTGTGTGGCAGGCGTGAAGCTGGCAGATGTGGGAAGCAGTTGAGGCACAGCAACTACTATTGTGGGGTGCGTTCTGTGACGACGACGCAGTGCAACCTTTTTGAGTGGCCTGGCCTGTGCTCCAAGCCTGGACCCTGGATCCTGGGCCCGGAATCCTGGAGGTGCCGAGCGTGGCGGCGAGTCTCTTCCTGCAGCTTTGCTCTGCCGGCATTGATGGCGTGGCGAGTTGGTGTTGCTATTTTGGAAGCTGACGTTCTTTGGGCTTCTGACACTAGAGAGCCGGGGCGGGATGTGCTGTTAGTTCGGCCAGCTTTGAACAAGAGTGTGGCTCTTTTCCAACTTGGTCTGTGTGAGCTCCCTCTTTGCAGGGCGGCCATGAAACGACAACCGCGCCACAGCCAGCAGCAGCACCATTATCCTCGACAAGCTGATGCCGTGCCTGACCGTACCCACTGTGGGGAGCGCCACTGCTGGCTGAGGCGCCCGCATCCTGTGGGCGTGTGGGCAGATGTGGGTGCGTGGAGTTTGCGATAGTGAGCACAGCCGAAATCTGGGAATCGGTTTTATTCCGATGCTGGTGAGACGCAGTTGGTCACTCCCAATCGTCGTTTGTCTCGGTCCCCACTTTGGTGTCCTGGGTTGCTCACGCAACCGCCCGCCAACAATTGGTCTTTTTCTTCCTTTTTCTCTTGTTTGACTCCATCGTGGCCAGCGCTCTCCGCCTTGTGTGTGACTAGGGGTACTGGTTTCGTAGACGCCGCTCGCTGCGTATTCTACTGCAAGCAGCGTATTCGGATTGGTGCCATAATAGGTAGCACAACGTCAGTGACAGATACCCATACACAAACGCACCGGAAAATTGGAGGCCGCTCGCATGAGAGTGACGAAACAGGGTAGCAGCGACTCAATAACCCAAGACCGCCTGGGATGCTGTCGGGAAATGGTACTATAGTATCAGCATCGGCAACACTGAATCACGGGCAGGGCTCTCTGAGATTGTGACTTGCGTCTCCCAGTCTCGCAGCCTTTTCGCAACGGTCGCAATCGTGGACTAAGCTGGTAGGAAATTTATTACCAGCCATCGATCGTCACCTCCGATGGCCCGCGGGCCCCTGCAACACCCCTGCAGCACCCCCACCAGGCCTCTGCACAGGCCAATGAGGAGCCCCAGATGGCCATGGTGAACCCCAGCTAATTCCCTCCCAGGCGACGTCACGGGTAGCTTACTGCGCCTCCCCTGTGAGCCTGAAACGACTCCTTCTCCCCAGCCAGTGTCCTGCCCGCGTTGTCCTCAAAGCGCCCCCTTCATCATCCAGACCTCCCAAGCCTCGGCCTAAGCCCTCGAGCTCTTGGGCGTCGCAGCCAACCACCTCGACATCACAGTTGCAAGATTTGCCCGGAATTCTGTCTTTTCCCCCTTGCCAGATTGCCACATACATAGTTCAGCCCAGGCGACGGTTGTTGATTGTGACCTAGTCAGTCGTCCGAACCAGCGTCGCATCCACAAATAGTCTACCTAGAACCTTTATTTGCATCTGCCAGAACTCAGAATCCAAGCAGAGCAAGCATCACGGCCACTCGCATACGCCATAGGTACCGCACGGAAAAGGGGTTCAAACCACCACAGCCGGCCGCAGCACCTTTTTCGAAACCGCCGTCAGTGCCCCCGTCGACTTCAGTCTCTCCCACAGCACGCTCCACCACAGACCCTTGGCACGTTCCTAAAGGTTGCCGTTCGGGGCAGTCACCATAGACCACCTCTGGTACAAGTCATCACTTCACGACAGCTGTGGGCTTCGAACTTGGTTGTGGCCCAATATACGTCCCTGGTTGCGACCCCTGGCAGTGACGGAGCAACTCCAATAAACCACCACCCTTTGCTGCGCATTGCCAGAACACAACAACCATGTCGTATAATCGATTAGGCAAGTTATCCTACCTACCCCCTCCCCTCCTAGCCTCCTGTCCACTCCCTCCCCCTCGCTTCGCGTCATAGGCGGATCAAGACATTCCTCGGCCAGGGCACTAAAGACGATTATTCCCCCTTCCCTGATAACCCACTGTTCTCTTCACCTGTCCTACCCTACACTATACTTCTACACGCAGTGACATCTTCTTGTCCACACTCCCCGCGCGACCAGCCATTCAAGGCGTCAAGCCGGGAGCTTGCACCTTTGTCCACAACGACGTACACGACCGTGGCGCAGCTCCCTTGACCCATTCAGAAACTCCGGAGGCGACTTTGCGTCGTCCTGCCTCGCATCATATTTCGCAGCCAAGTATCTAATTGCCAGAACACGCAGACGACGACTACTACGACCATCCCACGATGGACCCCCACGCCCACAGGACGCCCTCGCCGGGCCACCCGCTCCAGCATGGCTACCAACTCGACGACAATCCCTACGGTCAGAACCCCTCGTCGTCGCATCTTCAGATGCCCATGGGCCCGCCCGGCATTGGCAGGACGTATAGCCCTGCAGACTCCCTCCACATGCAAACAGCTGTGAGTCCGCCTGTGAAGCTGGACCGTGTGTCTCCCACTAACCTGCGAGGCAGCAATCAATGGAGAACATCGGGGGCCACCCCTACGAGCAGCAGCATGTTGGCTACCAAGACTACTCAGTTAATCCCGAGGCCCACCACGACGGCTACTACAACCAGCCTTACGAGCCGCAGCCGCAGGGCGCGCAACCGGGCTTTGAGCAAGGTTTCGAGTATGACGATAGGCGACCGATGTTGCAACACCAAGATTCTAGTATGAGCGAAGGCTACAGGGACCAACCCCAGCAGCAACAGGGAGGAGGCGGCGGACTCAAGCGCTGGAAGACGGTGAAGGAAGTGCTGTTGTACCGGGGCAATTTGGTGCTGGACTGCCCTGTTCCACCGAGGCTACTCAGCCAGGTTCCCCATGGCGACCGAGACGAATTCACCCATATGCGATACACAGCAGCAACTTGTGACCCAAACAACTTCTACGAAGAGAACTTCACTTTGCGACAGAAGCTCTTCAGCAAGACCAGGCACACGGAGCTATTTATCGTCATCACGATGTACAACGAGGACGAGATCCTTTTCGCCAGGACGATGATCGGTGTGCTCAAGAATGTCGAGTACATGTGCAAGCGAACAGAGAGCAAGACCTGGGGAAAAGACGCCTGGAAGAAGATCGTGGTGTGCATTGTTAGCGACGGTCGTGCCAAAATCAACGCAAGGACGAGGGCCCTTCTCGCGGGTATGGGTGTGTACCAGGAAGGCATCGCCAAGCAACAAGTCAACAAGAAAGACGTGACGGCTCACATCTACGAATACACATCACAAGTCGGCATGCAGATCAAGAACGACGTGGTCCAATTGGTGCCGAAGCAACAGCCTGTCCAGCTGCTCTTTTGTCTGAAGGAAAAGAACCAAAAGAAGATCAACTCTCATCGATGGTTCTTCAACGCCTTCGGTCGCGTCCTGGACCCCAACATCTGCGTTTTGATCGACGCTGGAACAAAGCCAGGTGGTAACTCGATTTACCACCTTTGGAAGGCTTTCGATCTTGAACCCATGTGCGCTGGTGCTTGTGGCGAGATTAAAGCAATGTTGGGCAGCGCGGGAAAGAACCTTTTCAACCCGCTGGTCGCAGCCCAGAATTTTGAGTACAAGATGAGCAATATCCTCGACAAGCCACTCGAGTCCGCGTTCGGCTTCATATCGGTGTTGCCGGGTGCCTTCTCAGCGTATCGATATGTTGCTCTTCAGAACGACAAGAATGGCCTGGGACCTCTCGAGAAGTATTTCGCCGGTGAGAAGCTTGAAGGCGCTGGTGCGGGTATCTTCACTGCGAACATGTATCTCGCTGAAGATCGTATCCTCTGCTTCGAGCTCGTGACCAAGCGGAATTGCCATTGGATTCTGCAGTACGTCAAGTCGGCCACGGGCGAGACTGATGTGCCCGACACCGTCACCGAGCTCATCCTACAGCGTCGTAGGTGGCTGAACGGGTCCTTCTTCGCTGCCATCTACGCTATTGCACATTTCTACCAGTTCTTCCGCTCGGATCACTCCTTGATGCGGAAGCTGGCCTTCTTTGCCGAGTTCACTTTCAACACGATCAACATGATCTTCGCGTGGTTCGCTATTGGCAACTTCTTCCTGGTTTTCAAGATATTGACAACGAGTCTGGGCGACGATACACTCCTGGGCACCGTTGGCAGCATTCTCGGTGTCGTGTTTGAATGGCTTTACGGCATCTCGCTCATGACATGCTTTGTCCTCGCCATGGGTAATCGACCAGCTGGCTCGGGGCCATACTACATGGCAATGGTGGTCTTCTGGGCAATCATTTTTATGCAAGTCCAGCCCTACCTAAACCTGCGATGATGTACTGACCAAGTCGCGATCTAGTTACCTGATGTTTGCCGCCATCTACATTTCCGTGATAGCCATCCAGACGGACATCAACGACGCCGACGGGTTCAATGTCACCGATCTTTTTAAGAACCAGGTCTTCTACACGTTGATCGTCTCCGTTATGTCGACCTATGGAATCTGGCTGATTGCCTCGCTGCTCATGTTTGATCCATGGCACATGATTACGTCTCTGGGGCAGTACATGTTGTTGACGCCGACCTTCACCAACATTCTCAATGTCTATGCCTTCTGCAACACCCATGACATCTCGTGGGGAACCAAGGGTGATGATAAGCCGGACAAGCTGCCCTCCATCGAACTCAAGGATGGCCAAGGAAAGACGGATCTTCCAGACGAGGGCGACCTTAACGCCCAGTACGACCGCGAACTGCAAGTCTTCGCGCGTAAGCCCGTCAAGGAAAACAAACCCCTAACGGCTTCCCAACTCGACGAAAAGCAACAGGACTACTACCGTGGTGTCCGTACGGTGGTTGTGCTGGCATGGATGATCTCCAACTTTGCGCTGGTCGCGGTCGTGCTGAGTGCTGCCGGGTTGGAAAAGATTGGGACCACGTCAAAGACCACATCCGGTGATGCCGCGGAGGAGGCAGAGACGACTAGGACGACCATCTACATGGCCGTGGTGCTTTATTCCGTGGCTGCGCTATCTGGATTCAAGTTCCTCGGCGCAATGTGGTTCCTCGTGGTCAGGATGTTTAGGGGCGTCTGATGATGATGAGAGAAGCGATGACTTTGATGATGACTGGCTTCTCAGTTTTCTTTTGCTCTTGATGTTCTCTTGTACCGTTTTACACTTTGCATTCTCCCTTCTGTGTGGTCCTTTGGGGCCCTTTCTGGCGTGTATTCTCGCGGGCTTTACTTTACATACCCAATGTCTTGCTTGCTTCTATGATACGAATGATTGGCTACTTCGCATGGTGAAAGAATCACAAGACTCTCGTACACGCACCATGATGCGGTTCATGTCGCTGGAAAACTTTCCACAATTTCTTCTGGGTTTCGTCTCTCCATGCTGGCTATCTCACACCGTCTGCATCGATGTTTTCGCATGCGTCTGTCAATGTTTCTACAGCTAGGACCTGTTTGAGTGTCTTGCTGTGTTTTTGTTTGACCTGTTGATTTCTTCTTTCAAGGTATTTCGTCTGGGGAGTTGTTTGTAATCAAAATACCACCGGACTGTCATCACCATTGCGGATAGAGTCTAGCATGGGCCTGGGAACCCGGCACCTGGTTGACGCACGGATGTGAGTCCGTAACGGGAAGGACTTGACGTCCGCCTAATTTTTGGCATGGAGGAGGAGTACACAAGATTCTTCTTTACAAATGACTAGAAGATTTTCAAATTACCTGCGCCTAGTATCACTCGTGCACTGCCTCTTGATATGCATCTACAGGTGAGGGTTGTAGTGACAGTCTCGAATGAAATCGTGTGGATGGCCTTCAAAGCCGTCGTCTCTCCGTCCTTCCCTGAGCACATGGATGTGGCTCTGGTTGGGGCCGCCGGGAGATTTGGTGGGATGAACCATTGGAACCGCTGCAGGGCTAAAAGCGACCCTGCCACGTGAGACAGGATCCTTGGAACAGTCACTTTCATCAATTGCGGTCCCAGGCGACTGGTGTGTTTGGTTTTCCAAAGTTTATTTTGATTCTGACACGGATGTCCCCCATAGTCCAACGCGTGTGGACTGCGTCTAGGTGACGACAGAAATAGCTTGGTTGCAGGCCTGTCTGGAGACCTTCCAAAACCGACACCCGCCGGCCACGACGGCCCGTGGGCTCTGTTGGTAGCTACCGCGGTTCGCCGACTACCTCGGCGGTGGGAGCCATGGGGCCTCTGGGTAGCGATGTTTCGGCAGCATTGATGAACAACGTGTAGTAGGTTGGGTGGATAACCCCCTCCTTGAGGAGAGAAAGGTGAGCCCTCCCCTAGTGGTACCGGGAGGAGATATAGCCCACGCCCCCTCAAGCCTCGGCCGAAACCCTGGCCTATGCTTATTACCTGAATCTTGGACTCCCGCGGAGGGCAGCAGCATGGGTTTGTTAAAAGAAAAGAAGAAGAAAAGTTAGCCATCGTGTTTCCAAGCTCGTGCCACTAGGGGGTGCCCGCGGTGCTGATGAGCTGATATGACAGGTCTTGTCGAGACAAGTACGTACGTACGCACATGCAGGCTTGGCCTAGTCTACCAAGTTTACAGGGAGCTGTTGCTAAGGTGGCCGATTGGGCGGTGGCCGCCGACCCGCCGAGCAGAGCCAATCTCTGTGTGGTCATCCAGCTTGGGAGATTCTGACGTTCCCGACGCCGACGCCGACGACGACGACGGCTATAACGACGGCTTCCGAAGACGTCTCGATCCTCGGAGCCAGGCTTCTTCCGATGAGGTCAAGTCTGATGGCTGGCTGGCTGCCAGCCTAGCACTACCAAGAGAATCCCAAGTGGACCGGCTCACCGCTAGGTACGAGCTTCGCTGGCGAGTGCGGACCGTCGCGGCTGGGCGAATCCTTCTCCCTGCTATGCCAATAACTATGCGAGGTCGTGTTGTGGTTGTGCACGGCACAACTGATATCCACCACCAGAAAAGCCTTTGTTTCATGAGGCAGATGAGCAATGAAAGCACAGTCCGGAACGTGTCGTCTCGATGGCGCACTCGGTCGCGATGAGTCTGGAGGCGAGGAGGGGTGCCCAGCCTGGGCCCACGCCTGGCCAGCCTCCTCTCTGCGGCGAGCATAGCGTGCACGGATGGATTGACTGACTGACTGCTCGCCATGTTTGCCTTTTGCTGTTCTTTTCTCCGGGTGATGGTTTCTGTGACCTCGCTTTCGGGAGGAAGGGAGGGAGGAAGGAGGGGCGCGCCACATGACTGCTGGCAGTGTTTCGTTTCACACAGGTGATGCGCGGTGGGGCAGGCGCCGGCTGGGTGGATCATGAACCCAACGTGCCTGGCCTGTCTTTCGCAGCACGAGGAGGAGGAGGAGGGGAGGGGGAGGGGGTAGGGGGTAGGGGGGTGGCTCTTCGGGCTTTTTACTGTCTTCTGGCATCGACAAAGTACCGAAGAGGCAGGTGTGATTGATCCTTTTTTTTTTTTTTTTTTTTTTTGTGACTTGCAAGGCGGCGATCCGGGCTGCCAATTCTGGCACCTGTGTATCACGACCGGATCACGGTGCGTCGCGTTGGCGTGATGGGTGGTGCGTGATGTCAACTGGTGAGTGCGGGTCCTCTCCAGCCGCCGACCGGGCCTGTTTGGGTTTGTGATAGTCTGTGCAGTCACGACTCGATGGTTGGTCTTCGGTATTCTCCAGGCCTCTACACAATGCACATCTCTGCTTCTGCTTGATGCAAGCATCTACACTCATGTACGACCTCGGAGAAAACTCTTTACTGCCGGTTCGATCTCATACAGGACACAGATTGATTGCATGGAGCAGTGGGTTGAGTGTTCCGTGGGGATGGACATGTAATACGTGTGTCGCTTGTGGATCTGGTTTCGTTCCATGTGGTGTACGGCCCCGGTAACGAACGGCACTTGGCCCGCCCGCGCGGAAATCCGAGGCTACGCTACTGTCGCAGTCCGGGGAGACTTTCACGATGGGGTCCTTCAGTGGGCTAGTCAGTGCCCAGCCTGACCAGTGTCGTGATGATGAGGAGTGCCGGTCCCCAGCTGACGAGGCTCAACGGGTCCCCGATGTCATCTCACTTCTACTATATTAGCCATCTGTGGACGATGGAAATTCTCCGAACAGAAGCAGCCGGGCACATACGAACAGTGGGTTCAGTCCAGAAGATTCCCGTTCCGCGGCAAGGAGGAGGAGACGTGCCACAGGGCGGCAGTATTTAGGGGCGTCGAGGCGCCAGATAAATTGAAGTTGTGGAGTCCCCATTGTTACAGTACAGCCCCCGAGGTTCGCCCTGGCGAGACTGGACCCGCAGCGGTAGATCATTTCCCGTTCGTATCAATCACCGGACGGGCATTCAGCCCGGCAGGGGGGTTAAGGAATAAATAAGAATCCCACGCGGACCCAGCTCTCGGGGAGCACCACGAGAGAGTGAGAGGCTTCTGGCTTTTCCCTCCCCGGCCTGTCACTTCCTGCTCCGATCCGATCATCACATCACAATCATGCCGCCATCCCGTTACCTGTGCGGCTAGCCTTTTTTTCCCTCCGGAACATTACCTACCCTACCTACCCTTTCTCTCGTTTAACGATACGATACAAATCAGCACGGCCTTGTCCACGACATCACGTTCTCCCCCCCCCCCCCGCCTCTTCCTTTTAGCATTGGTATGTTACTTCCCAGAGACGAGCCAGTCAGCACCGGCTCTGCGACCACCTCCGGCTCCGCCAGCGTGGGAAACATCCGGGCTGGGCCCGATATGAAGTTCGTCAACCCGGAGAGCGAGGTCAACTGGGGGATATGGACTCTCTTTGTCGGCGCCACGGCGTTCCTGGCGCTTCGGATTTGGAGCAAAATCCATCGGCGCCATGGTTTATGGTGGGATGATCACATATTGGTAGCCGCTTGGGTAAGAACTCCCCAACCCGTCTTCCCGTCTATCGGTTGGCGATGCTGATTATCGTACTAGACCGTACTCCTGGCGACCAACATCTTCATATCTATCGAGCTCGCCACGGGCTACGTGTCCGAGACCTGGGACGACCGCATGCTCATCCTCGTCTCGATATCATCGTGCCTCATCACCGTCGGCCAGACCCTCTCCAAGACGGCGTTCGCCGTGACCCTGCTGAGGATCACCGAGTCATGGCAGAGATGGTCATTGTGGTTCATCATCGTGACGTTGAATCTTTACCTCGGCATCCTGCTTTTCCTCAACTGGATCAACTACTGCGGACAGAAGGCATATTGGTGGAAGCTGCCAAACGTGTGCGCCCCGTACGAGGCCATCTTCCAGATCAAGATCGGCCAGAACGGTGAGTAGAAGCCCCCGGGCGGTCGTCGCACCGCGCTGCATGCACCCCAAACACTTGGCGCTGACGAATCTCGTGCACAGTGTACAACATCATTATTGACTTTGTCCTGTCTCTCTTCCCATGGCTGGTCACATGGAAGCTGAGGATCGAGAGGTACGAGAAGGTCGGCCTCTGCGTGGCCATGAGCCTGGGCACAATGTGAGCACCGCCTGAGCCAACGTCAGCAGTAATCTCCTGGGCCGCCCATACTGATTCGAATGAAACCCAGCATCGCCATTTTCACAAGCGTCCGGACGTGGTACATGCTGGACCCAAATCTCAACACGTATGACTCGTGGTACGTCTGGAGACAAGGCCACACAGAGATCTGGTACCAGGCCGAGGTGGCAGGCACCATCATCGTGCAGACCCTGCCCGTGATCCGCCTCCTCATCCAGGACCTCCAGATCTCGCTCATGTCGACCAAGCTCAACGAGACGGCGCCCCATATCGCCACGGTGGGCACGGGCACCAGCAAGACCGCGAGGAACAGCCGCGCGTGGGCCGCAGCCAACAACCCGCACTCGCTGTCGGACGTGAGCGTGAGCGACGCCGGGATCAGGCGGGGCAGCACGGCCTCGGCGCACGACAACGACGGGGGCGAGGCTGGCGGTGTGGCCGTGGTGGACACCAGGACGGTGGAGCACTTTGAGCTGCGAGACCTCGAGAAGCTGAGCACGAAGCTCGACCCCGAGTCGCTGCGGGAGTCGAGGTCCACCTTCAGCAACGGCGACGAGCGTGTGGTGCAGATCGGTTCGACCCTCTGAACCCCGGATCCTGTTTTTTCCTGTACATACTTTGTTCCAAGCGATGTTTTACTCAAAAAAGTGCGATACCCTGTTCTCAGGCGTTAAAAAAACCGGGTTTCCTCCTCAAAATCCTCCTGCAGTGTTCTGGGCCCAGGCAGTGCTGTAGCCAGGCTGATGGCGCTTGTGCAGGCGTTGCCTGTGATCTGTCTGTGAGCAGAGAAGTGACCCTTCCGTGATATCGGCATCTGGCCACTGTTGTGGGTTGTGGGCTCCTTCATTACAGCAGCAGGGGATTTCACCCAAAACACCAGGTGCTAAGCCCGACTCAACCGTGATCGCCGGCCAAGACCATGGGACCTTGGTTCTGCGAGGATAAATAAGCGGGGCGGAAACCATCAAGCAGTCAAGGCAGATAAAACCACAGTGCTGGGTGAGCCTCTTCCTCTCTCTTTTCGCGGCACGTGTAATAAACCTGGCCGGCCATGCGACAAGGGGCTCGGCCGGTGGAGCAAACGTTTTCTGCCATTCCATTCCCTTGGGGGCTCGGGGAACCGGGGGTTTCCTGGCGGTCCAAAGGCTTATTAGTCATGACTCGACTCGGGGGGTTGCTTTTTATATACTGTGTTACACCACGGGGCTCTGGACGCCTCCTGTTCCCAGAACAGGAGCCAGTTTCGAGGAACGCACACACCTCGTTGACGCGTGAATATGCGGTGGCGCACCGCACAAAGTCCCCAAAACCAGAGGCCTGATGACGGATTTGTGGATATGACCGCGATATATATTTCCCCCTCACAGCGAGACGGGCCGTGTCGGCGCCCAACGAGAAGGCTCGGAACTTCCCATGGTTCGGCTGAAGATTACGGCCGACTAGTGCCTACCTGCCCGCGGGCAGGCCGAGTAAAGACTTCGAGTCCACGCGGCCGTATCCCGGACACAGGAGCAGCACTTGATCCAGCAAGTCGGCAGGAAAGGGAAGAGAGATAGAGAGAGCCTGAAGGCCAAGCGTGCGCAACCTAGGGAGGACGCAACCAGATCACCACCTTTTTCTACCCAAACCTGCTTTTGCATACTTTAAAGAGCTGCGTTCCATGACGAATATCCTGACAGCAAGGTTGTGAGTGGGTAAGACGGCCTCGAATTATTTTCAATTTCCCCAGGACGCTGTGAGACCTAAGGTTGAGCTTCGCCCACCACAAAGACCTTTATCGTCAGGGGCGAGCGGCGCTACCAGTCTACTGCACCTCTCGGCCCAGCCTCTCTAGTTCCTCCTTGATAAAATCGGCAGCATTGACGAGCTCTGTACTGCCATAGACAATCCTCCGCTTCGTTCGATCCCCGGTGCCCGCCGTCCGCCTTATCCATTCTTGCAAGTTGCCATACTCATCCATGCTTCCGCCGCCCACTGTGAATACGACCGCTTCTGAGAACCCCTGTCTCCTCTGGCCGAAAGATGCCCCTGACCCAGGCCCGAGATTTGTGCTGCCCGGCATCGCACCTGGTGCGGCACCCCCAGCGCGCAGCGTCGAGGGCGGTGGCAAAGTGCCTCTTGCGCGGTCGCTTCGTGGGTCGAAGTAGAGGTAGTTCTCTGTCTTGGCAATGGCCGATGAAGCGGCACTGGATGGGTCCATGATGGACTCGACAATTTTGGTGATGGTAAGGTCTTGGTTTGCGGGGAGAAAATTCTTGAGTCCACCGACGATCGAATCGAAGTTGGCTGACAGGGCGCCCGTTGGTACGCCAGTCTCCTTGAGACGGTCTGTAAGCCGCGAAGAGATATTTGAGAAGCGGTTGAATAGGTCTGAGGATGTGGATGGCTGCTGTTGAGCTGTCGATGAATCCATGGTTGTAAGTTGTGTCATCTTCGTCGTAGCACGGACTCTGAGTTCCAATATTAGTACGTGTTCTTGCCGGGCAGAGCGAGGAAGGTTGTCCTTACTGTCTTACATACGGCAGACAGGTCCCATCGACCCCAGCTGCCGTAAGAGCTTCCTCAAATTGTTGCCAATCTGCTCTGCCAATGTCTGTTTCTGTGCTCAGAAACCAGACGACGAAGAGCCGCAGCTTGTCCAACGCAGTGTCGCCCTTTTCCTTGTCCTTGATCAAGTCCAATATCTGCGCTTTCGTTTGTTTCATCACATTCGACTCTATTGAGTAATATTCCTAGAGCCATGTTAGCAACACATGCCGTCGGATTTCGACTGCTTAGGAATGCTCACGTTCAAGGCTCGCTTTTGAATTGCACTCAAGATGGCTGCCAGGATATTCATGTGCATGTCCAAGACTGCCTTACGCTCCCTGAGCTCCGGAAGTACTGTGAGCGCAGCCTTGAGATGTTGAGCACTGGCACTGGTGTCCATCTCAAGGTTCTCGAGATCAGATATGCCGGTCTTCTTTGTAATTGCGGCTGACTCCTCCTTGTACCGATTTAATTCAGCATCGATGTCTTCTGCCACTTCTTGAAATGGCAGACCCGAGTTCTTGGACCAAAAGAAGTCATTGGCGGTCAGGTCGTATGCTTTCTTCGTAACACCCTTTTCAGGCTTAGACTCGTCGACAGGCGTCTCGATTGTTATGCGGTTCAGTTTCATGTTGAGAACGTCATGTACCAAATGTTGGTAGGTCCAGCCGTGTGAAAGCATGGGCGTAAGATCAACATTTCTGTCCAGGAGGACGAGCACAGGCCGAGACGTCGGAGTGCCAGCAGATGAACTCGGTCGATTCGAGAAAAGCCCATCCTTCGAGCCTGAATTGAGGATATGATCTCGGAGTTTCCGGTCAAGCTTCTGGGCTATCATCTCGGCTGCGGCACCCCGACTGGCGCGTATGATCGGTATGACCCCCATGGTGACGATGACGGAGAACAGCCCACTGACGATCTTGTCAACCACGTGGTCGAGCTCTTCATCCTTGGTTTTGGCGCTGTTCAGAGCCCAGTACACGTGGTCCTTCTCCATGCCCAGGGAGAACAGATCTGGCTCGGCAACAATGAAATTCAGGTATTGATCGTATACGTGGGCAATCTGCTCAGACGTTTCTGCCGTGGCGGTCATGGTCGCGAAATCTTCGAGTAGTGGCCGAGGGATTGAGGACAGGAAGTTTATGTATGCGGGGGTATATAGTCCTTTCTGGAGGTCATCGGTGATCTTCTGGAGGTTCTGCGCATTAGGCTCGAGCAAGTAGACGACTGGCACGTCGGGTATAGGTGCACGCTGGGCTGTGATTTTCCTGATCGTCTCCCAGGTCAGCTTCAAACCCCTCGATACTGACAGGGGAGCGCGCGTATCTCACAGATGTATTGTGACTCCTAGGCTCCGGAGGTCGCTGACCCTCAGAACAGAACTGATGACACTGTGGTCCGCTAATATCAGCATACAGAATCTCAAACTGCTTCGGAGGAATATCATCCATACTCCTGCCCGAGATCGTCAAAGACAAGCACCTTCCAGGCAATTGGCGAAGATGCGAGGCCGTTGGCGTGCGAATCGTCATTGTCGCCGGTTGCGACGTCTTCGTTCAGGTTCAGGATCTTCTTCAGCGACGCGATCTGTTTGTCGCGCAATGAGGAGCCGCGGGCTGCCATGATGGCTTCTCGGAGCAGCCAGCTATTGACTGCTGTGGTAGCGATGGTGTTCTTCAAGGTGGGAGCTCGGCATGGGCGGTTTGGGGGGCGCAGAGACACGTTTCCGGGGCCAAAGTCGATAACAAGTGCCCAGGTATTTGGACAACAGGACTTGCAATGATGCCAGCCGACCTGGTGGCTGTTGCCGGCGAAGGGTGCAATAATGTCGACAGCTGTCCTCGCAGAGCTTCCAGAGTAGCCGACTAGCTGGTCCCAAATAGATCCTTGGCAATGTCTGGAGCTCCTCCGACTTACACAATACGTAGCTCTAGGTCTATCTTCCTGCCTGCCGTTCTGGAGGCTGACATAATTTGGGCAGGCCAGCCATCTGGGACTGGCTCCATTGTCACAGGATGGTAGGATGGGCCCCCATCAGCCCAGCCGAGGGGCCTTTCCCAGGTCAGGTCTCCCTTGGGCTGCCATCGCTTGCTGGGCTGGAAGCTGTGACCGTGCGCCTCCAGCCCCTTGCACCCGCGCCTGCCTAGGTACCTGGGACTAACAAACCTGCTGTGGCTGGCACGGCCACTAGCTGATTTGACTGAGCTGGCCAGGCGACCCTTCATTTTTGGGGCACTGGGTGCTGGGTGCTGATGAAACAATGACCAACTAGCCCTTTTCCCTTTTCCTCGCGGCTTCCCATCCATCGGCACTTTTCTCCCCCGACCTCTTCTTCCTTCAACCCATCAACACAACCACGACGACATCCGTCTTTCACGTAGAGACTTTCAGTGTCCATCATTCGGAGCGGGATTCGCCCCTTCTGATAGATCTCGGAGCCTCCCAACTTCCGTGGCTCTGGCGCCTTACCTTACTTTAAAAGTCGATGATTCAGTTGTTCTTTCACTGCAGTCAAGTCAAGCCAAGCCAAGTCAATCATTTCAGATAGACAGAACACGCCTCGCCGTCTCTTGGGTATCAGAGAGGGAGAGCGATGTTGTAACGTGCCTCAGCTTGTCTTGATGGAGGATAGAGCCTCCAAGGCGCAATCAAGCGGCGTAGGAAGGACCTCGGGGGCTGGCCTTGGACCTCTGGAAACCACTCAAAGCAGGCGGACGGACAGACGCAGGGTATGCATCCACACTCTCCAAGCCCCTTACTACATCTCCCCTCATTACAGTCAATCAATCACCGCAGCAGACTCAAAGCACAGCACCATCGTATGTTTATTATTACCTATACTTGAATGTTGTTTCGCGTGCCTGTCGAGGTCCAGCTGCAGCGTTTAAATGCGCGCTGGAGCCTCTGGGGTGCATGGGACTTCCAGGCAAATTCTGTGACAGCAGCACACTTCCAGATGGTAACGACTAAGAAAATTGCCCACCTCCATCCTGAGGGAGATGCAACTGCAACACGACTCAAGTGCCGGCGAGCTTGCGACACAGACACTGCGAGCGTCAGTGGCCCTTGCAAGGCCTGTTTTTTATATATGAGTGCATATGCCTCCAGGTTCCTAATGCTCGTCGTCCGAGCTAGAGATTGGAGGTGCTGCAGGAGCAGGCAGAGAAAGAAAAGAAAAAAACAAGGCTCATCAATCAGCCTCTGGCCTTGATTCATGCAGATCCGGCTACGCGCCGGACAGACAGCAGGACAGACAGACAGACACGCACCCACACACACCCAGCAGCGAAACGACAGCGATAGTCAGAATTGGCAATTGGCACTTCTCAAACCCGGGCAGAGCCTAAGATGAGAGCAGCCTGCCTTGACTGAGGGGCTTCATTTTCTTCTTCTTCTAAGGCTGCACGTACTGCTCGTCATTCTTTTATTTGACTGCCTCCTTTCTACGCCGAACCTGGCGACAGGATACGAATTTGGCGGGAGGTGGACAGAAGGAATGACGAATGCCGGTGCTGTTAAGCGGCCCAGCCAGGCAAGCCTGCATCCCGCGGTTCGCGGTCCTCCCCTCGATACCAGGATTCTCTTCTCTGCATCCCGAGCAGCTTACGATTTCACCCACACACAGCCTCGTCCCCGTGTGTCGAGTACAAGGACCGGCATAAATGTGTCCGTTGGTCACAATGCCTGGCCGCCACACTGTCAATCGACGCCAGCCCAGACCCGAATGGGCCCGTGAAGGCCTCGCAAGACGGAGACGGAATCCAAGGTCCTCGTCCCGGCCAAGGCTTAAGCTCCGACCAACCGCTGCAAACCCGCTCGCCTGTCAAACTGTCTGCTGTGCTGCTGTCCGGGATGCGAACCCGATGATTGCTGTCTGCTTGCCTGCTTGCCCCAAGCGGCGGCTGTCAATTACCACGGGCATCAGTTCCGCCTGTCCTTTGCCTCGTCACGCTATCTCCTTGCGTTTTCCAGCACTTTTCGGATCGTCAATTGCGCACACGCTCGTTCTCTTGGTTCGTTTCATGCCGCTAACTCTACATCTGCCCTAGGCCCCAACTCACTACCCCACCTTGCCTTTCCGGGACTAGTATCGATCTTGGATCCCTGTCTGTCCACCATTTTCGACCGACCGTCTGTCGAATCCGTTGTCCTCGAAACGCTCATTTCCCCGTTAATCGCATTGCTCCATCCGGTCGCTCCTTCATCGACCCGATATCACAATAGTCCCCGGCGGCTGCACGTGACGACCTTTTCATTGCCTGGCAGACGGCAGACTGCAGACTGCGGACTGCGGACCACGTCCATCATCAGCTAGCTGGTGGGAAAGGGAGATACCATGGCCAATGGTGATAGCCATCAGCCATGGGGCTACTCCCACTTTAATCAGAATGGCCCTGAGCCGGGCCAGGGAACCTTTGTGAACTCGGGCTTTGGCGCTCCCGCTGGTGGCGGCATGGACGACAACCCTTTCTCTGTTACCCATGCTCATCAGTGGCAACCTCAAGACAGCCATTACCTGCATGAGAATGCGTATCCATCGTACCAGTCCCAGCACCACCCCCAACATCAGCCCCAGCATCAACCCCAGGCTCAGGGTCAAGGTCAAGCATACCAAGTGCAAAGCTTCCCCGGGCCAAATTCTCACATTCAAACTCATCAACATCCTCAGACGTACTCTCACGCGGCCCCGATATCACTGGACGGTCAGCAAGAACTGACCTGGGATTATGACTTTTCCTTCGAGCAAAATCCCTTGACCAATATATCATATGGTAGTGGCCTGCAACATGGCTCTCATGCCAATGGCTTGTCCGGCACCTTTCCTCAGGAAATGCCCAGTACGCTGGTGCCACAGCACCAATATCTTGCAGAGCCTTCCTCGGGCCGCATCTATTCACCAAGTCAACAAGTCTCGTCGAATGCTAGGAGCCCACAACAACCTCCTCCACAGCCAGTGGCCCAACAGATGAATCAAAGACATACAATGGAGTACCAGCAACCCAGCATGAGTCAGCAGCACCTTCAGCAGCAGCAGCAGCAGCAGCAGCAGCAGCACCATCAACAAAAGCCGCAGCATCAACAACAAACTGCAACAAATCAACACCAGCAGGCCAATCCGTTGCAGAACGGAAGCGCGCAACCGAGTCAGCCTCAGACGATGAACTTCCAACAGCAGGCACCTAGAGTAGGCACGCCTCAGTCGCTTGGCACAAGTACGCAGCTTCGTCAGTCTCCCTTCACTGGTCCCCAGGTACCTTCAGTCCCAGTGCAACAGGTACAGTTCGGAATCCAGAATGGTCGTGGTAGTCCGGCAGTGCCGTTCTCGGCTCCTCAGCAGATGAGCGCTTCCAAGGCGCAGCCAAATCTCTCGAATCCACCCACAACGCAAAGTCGGTTCATTCCCCCTCAGGGTATGCCGCCGCAGACTATGCCGGCGCCCCGGCCAACAGCCAGTCCCGTACCCATGAACAACACGGTTGCATTGCAGAGCATAAAACCAAAGGTCCAACAAACCATGCAGCAGTATGCCAATCCTGTCCAGCCAAACGCCCAGCCAGCCCTCCAGCCCAGGGCCAGCGTGTCAACGCAGTCACTAGCTACCTTCCAACAAGCTACCGTGGGTGTTCTTGCACCGCCTCGTGTGATGAGGCGGGATGACAACGCGATATCAAGCGCTAGGTCGCGATACGTCGGGTTTTCGCTCGCGCCTCCAGCAGACCTCGAGAGTGATGCAGAGGAAGAGACGCCAATCGGCGACCTTCGAGACCCAGATGAAATCACCGGCGGACCACTTGATCTTCGATTCCCGGCACAGAACAGCCTGGTCCTGCCTCTTGCGTCTTCAATCATACAAGAATGGTCCAAGGCGATGGAAAAAGATGACAGCACCAGACAGAACGATCAGGAGCAGCGTCTCAAGCAATATTTCGGTGGTGTCGTGCCCAAGTACTACGCAGATAAGATGACAGAGACTGCCACTGCCAAGGAGAAAGCCTCTCGCAAGCCAGGCCCCAAACGTAGCAAGACGCGGCCGACAGATGAGGCTGATGCGGCTGAATGGGACTCGATCGGCGTGGTCTATCTGACGAAGTCAAATCCTTCTGGGGCAGAAATTGGCGCCGCAGTGGCTGCGTACGGTAAGCTCATTCGAGGGCTCACTGGCGAGTTTCAAACAACAAAGCAAAAGTTCAAGTCGGCAAAAGAGGCGGATGCTGGCGCATTGAAGGATAAGGTTGCGCGAAGGCTAGAGATCATTTGTCGGGCTGTCGAGGGAGCGAGCAAGTGGGGTGATCATCAGATTTTGGCAAATTTGGGCGGAAACCAGAAGCTCATCAGTGACTTCGTGACGTGCCTGATCCACGCCAACAACTCTGCTGACCACAATGGTAAAGCTGCAAAAGCCGTGTTGCGGCTGATGTCCGAGGTGACGACCATGGAGAGGGAATTCCTCATGACAAACCTCCAATTTGCCAAGATCAGCAAGAAATTCGAGTCAAAAGGTGATGCAGACGTGAAGGAATTGGTGAAGAAAATCAAGGAAAACTTGAAGACCAAGGAGGAGGTCTTGAAGGATGGCCAGCTTGACGGTGTAGACGGCACTTCGACCCCGGATCCCCCCAACGCAACCACCAAGACCGTGGCCGCGCCTAGCTCTGCTACTGCCGACGCCGCTAAGAAGAAGATTGCGGGCATGACAGCAGCTAAGGCGCCGTCAACCACGTCATCTGCGAAACGGCCTCGTGATGAGGAGAGCGACACGAAGTCCGCGAAGAGGGTGGCAGCTGAGCCCTCAGCCGCACAGGCAAATGCACCCAGCCACAAGGCCGTTCCGTCCAAGGTAGTGGTCACTGCTCCCAACACCAACACGACTCAGCCCAAGTTGTTCTCTGGGAGTGGTATGTTGGGTGCGAAGGCAAAGCCTCTCTCAAAACCCATGAACAAAGCCCCAATAGCGAAGCCCGAAAGCGTTTTGAACAAGACGGAGGTTAAGAAGGAGACTGGGTTACCAAGATCGGAGGTCACAAAGACAAGAAAGATAGAATCAGCGAAGGACGATGCCCCAGTAACATCCAAATTTGGGGGCATTGGTTCTTTATTGGATGAGATTTCGAAACCGAAGGCAGCCGGACGTACGACGCCTGAAAAGGAGTCGAAGGTCAAGAAGGATGAAACCCCAGAGGAGAAGGCCCGGCGCTTGCGGAAGGAAAAGCGGCGTCATCTCAGGGTCACTTGGAAGGAAGATGATGCACTGACGGAGGTCAGGATCTTCCATAGGGAGATCCTCGAGGACGAGGGCAGAGCCAGCAACATGATACGGGACGCACGTGATGACAGGTCTGAAGGTATGGTGCTCAAGCAGGGGTTGCAGGGCGGAACACAACTCGAAGACGAAGACGAGGAAGACGAGCTGCCATACCGACCGTGGTTCCAGCCTTGGAGCATCAACTTCTCCCTCATCCCCCAAGATCGCAGGAACAAACAATATGTCACTCGCGGGGGGCTGGCGAGCTTTGAAACGGACCAGCAAAAGGCCATTGCCGAGCGTGAAAACAAGGAATTGATGGTCATCTACACCGATCCATCTGACATTCCTCCCACGCCCAAGTCACCGCACACCCAACCACAAGAGGACACAGACATGCAGTCAGGGAACGTCACGTCCTTGCCACAAGACGAACCACAGCTCTCTGAGATCCATCTCCGCTGGAGCGAAGCGAACTCGCGTGGCCTGTCTTGGGCGCGATTAAACGCGTTGCGCAGAGCTCAGAAGGGGCAGGTTCCAGCGTCCGGCCTCACAAGTCAATCCAACATGCACCCCAACACGTCAACGGCTTTCGACCCGACCGCAACCAGCCTCCACCATCATGTGTCCAAAGAAGACCAAGTTCTCGCGCTTCTCATATCCGAGCGAGTCAGAAACTGGAGAGATCCTAACGCCTACGACCCGGCAAACCCCAAGACGCGCCGTCGCTACGACTACACGGACCCTGCAATTCAGCACGCAGCTGACTTGGTTGAGGACGTAGCAGAGATACTCAAGGGCAAACCTGCACCTCCCACCGAGCCTCCGGAGTGGATGAGACACGACGCCGCGAAGGTAGCGGAATGGTGGCACGGGTACAACAAAGACAAACAACGGATGGAGCAGCGAACCCAGCTGCAGCTGGCAACACAGACTTTCCCAGCCGCACAGCGTTACCAGGTTCCTTCGGCTGCTCAAAGCTCCGGCGAACAACAGGCAGCAGCATGGGCCGCTTACTACGCGCAGCTCCAGCAATACCAAGCCCATCAGGCTCAGTCTGCACCACAGACGTCGTATGCGCAGGCTTACGACCCATATCAACAGGCCGCAGCGCCCATACAGCAACAGGGAGCTCCGGTGCAAGCTGCCGGAGAATCCAATGCGCAGCTTCAAGCTGTCCTAGCTGCTCTGAGTGCCACTCCCGCCCAAAGCCAACCACAGCCGGCGCAGGCTTCAGCAGACACTCAGCTTCAAGCCCTGCTCGCAAGCCTCAGTGGCACCTCGACTGCCCAGCAACAAGCACAGCATCCTGCTCCCAACCCCGCCGATCCCGATTACATGGCATACATCATGTCTCTAGCCGCGGGTCAAACGCCGGACCAATCTCAACGGGCGCAGCAGCCGGTCAACAGTGGTCAACAGGTCGACGACGATCGTGAGTACGACAGAGATCGTGATGCGGACGGCAGCTCGGGACGCCGGGACAAGGGCCGCGGTGGGAAACACGTAAACAATGTGCCCCGTGGCATCAACCCTAACAAGATTGGTACCAAGCCTTGTACGTTCTGGGCCAAGGGAATGTGCAGCAAGGGTGACTCTTGTACGTTCCGACACGACTAGGTGAAGACTGCGTTGACAGCTGTCTCCTTGCACACCACAAACTGCCCTGGTGGGGACTGCAGAGAGCGCTGTGAAGCAATGACGCACTGCTAAACAAAGTGGGCTCATACGAGGACTGCGACCAGCAGTTCACGCTGTTTCAGCAAAAGGCATAGCCCAACTTGATTTTCCTTCTCATAAGCACGACAGCGCTACTTCTTATTTGCATCATGAATCGGACGGCTTCCCCTCACGTTTATGAGACATGGACAGACAGTGAGCCATGGCCTGTCTTCAGACACTTTACGTTTTCTGAAACTTACCAAGCAGGAGCGTCTGCGCAAAAGGAGTGGGATGAAATCCGGGTCTCTAGTTGACTGGCGTTTAGGTTGCATGGACTGGCTGGGCTTGCAAAAAGGAAAAGGCACCCATGGATAAGAAACGGCCACTTGGTGGGGAGACACATTTGAAGACTTCGTCTGCCACTGACGATACTTTTTAGTAATGTAATATTACGTTGTAGAAACCAAACAGACGCTGAGTAGATGTGTTATTTAAGGACGGTCGTTCGTTGTTGCCTTGGCCCCATCCAGCTGAATGAGTGATGTTCACTTACTATTGAGCCAAGTTCTTGTTTCACCACATGCTTACTTATAACGACATGAACATCATCACACTTATGATCCTCGACATGTCCAGGCCCTTTCACCCCATCATTCATGATTATTGATTTGAACCCAAGCCGAGCCGGGCCTCTATTATCCTCACGACCTCAGTCCACTCCTTCATTGCTCCATCCCCAACGTCCCCACAGGCAAGACTCTTCTCCTGTGGCCGAAGGACCTCGAACCAGCCCGACTCTGTCGTCCCGTCTGGGCCCTCGGTGACACCCCAGTCCTCGGTCAGCACGCGGATTTGCTTTGCTGTGACGGGATGGAGCCACATGGCCGTCTGATTCACCTGGTCAGTCTGAGAGTTTCGAGTGTAAATCGTCGTCTAAATTTCATGAGGTGCCAAGAGAGGGAAAGAGGAAGGCAGGGTGGGGACTCCGTCTCTCCAGAACCACTCACATTCATGGCCGGGGCCACCAAGATCCTCTTTCTCTTGCCGTCGACGCGGCCGTCGGCGTCCCACGCGCGCACGACGCTCGTCAGGAGGTTGTCGCAGATGCCGCCGACGACCTTGGCCAGGGTGTTTGCGCTCAGGGGCACGACGGCCATGAGGTCGGCCCAGCGGCGCAGCTCGATGTGCAGGATGGGGCCGCCGCGGCGCCAGACGCCCTCGTCGGGGCCGACGGCCGGCCCGCGGCCCCACTCGTCGCCGTCGTGGTAGATGCCGTCCAGCCCCGGGATGGTGAGCAGGGACTCGAGCGGCGGCTGCTCCGCGGACTGGCCGGCGAGGAAGTTGGAGGCCGACGAGGTGAGGATCAGGCGGATGGAGAGGGTGGACGGCGGGTGGGCCTTGGTCAGGGCCGTGATGATGTTAGGGATCTTGATGGTTGCCACTGAGCCGGATGCTGCGAGGAGCAGGTGGACCTTGCCGTCGTCCCGCGAGGCTGCGAGTTCGGCCAGGGCGTTGGACGGCCGGGTGTCGTTGGTTGTTGTGTTGGTGGTGTCTGCCATGGCTGGGAGGGCGATGATGGTGTGAGACAAGTCTGCGGCTTCAGTGCGTTCCGAGGCTGTAGGCGAGAGCCTACATACACAAGAAGACTTATGAGATGTTGGTGTTGTCCGGCCCTTATCTGGCCTCAGAAAGCTGCACGGCTATTAGACTGATGCTTGCCATCCTTCCTCGCACCCTGCGAGTGGCCCAAAGGGTGCTCAAGAGCACATATCGGTAGACTACACGGCGGAAGGGTCCAAGAGGAAAAGACCCACCCAAAAAGGAGGCACAGACGCTTACAGCTTGCTCTAAAGGTATGCTGGTTGAATTGTACGCCAATTTCATGGTACTTGGGGACCGTATACACTATTACTTTGTGTTTTCATGATGAGAAATCAAGGCGCTTACAAAACAGACAGACGGTGCCGAAGTCGGTTGAGACCCGAGTGACGGCTGAGTTGGATGGTCTCGACAAAGCCGCAGAGGTGCCAAGATCTTGTGCTGAATACAGCATTTGACGGCTTGTGAAGTCAGCCCATGGTCTACTAGACCCTGCAGGCTTTGGACGAGAGACATGCAGCTTTCTAGGTGCAGGTGGTTGTGATTGAAGTTGAGGCTGTTCAATGGTGATTCATATCCGCAAGTACCGAAGTACCTAGGATTACCTATCGCGCCTAGGTATTGGTCAAACTCTCCCGGCCGACCTACCAACAACTGACGCCATCAGAGAGCTTGGGGGGCAATACTGATCTGATTGCCTTCACTTTACCTTGCACACCAAACCTTTTCGTCTTCTTCGCCATAAGACGTCCATAATGTTCATGCGGCCAATACTATCACCGGTGAGTCCTGCTGCTGCTTCTTCTTCTTCTGCTGCTTCTTCTTCTTCGTCGTCTTCTTCTTCTTCTTCTCGCTTTGAAAGACCAAGAAAACACTAACCAACGTCTGCAGCAGTTGCTCCGGCAAGCTGCCCGGCCCGCGGCCTCGTCCATGGCCTCGCGAGCCTCAAGGCCAGCAGCCTCGGTCTTCTTGCGATCGCCCATGCTGTCGCTCGCACAACAACGCCTGCTCTCCGATGCCACAAGACAAGCAATCGACAAGGCCGTCGCCTCCGCCCCAGTGGTTCTGTTCATGAAAGGCACGCCAGAGACTCCTCAATGCGGCTTCTCGAGAGCCAGCATCCAGATCCTGGGCCTGCAGGGCGTCGACCCCAACAAGTTCGCCGCCTTCAACGTCTTGGAGGACTCGGAGCTTCGCGCAGGTGGGTTGAACCCGAGGAGTGGAACGCATGCGGTGGGCAAGGACTAATCTGAGATGGGCGGCAGGCATCAAGGAGTACTCAGACTGGCCGACAATCCCCCAGCTATACGTGGACAAGGAGTTCGTCGGCGGCTGCGACATCCTGATCTCGATGCACCAGAACGGCGAGCTTGCGAAGCTTCTCGAGGAGAAGACGGTCTTGGCAGCCCCCGAGGCCACCGAGAGTGAAGAGAAGTAGAGGTGATGTCGTGGCGACTGCTGTCACAGGACAGCGCAAGATTTTATTGCATGGATGGGGAGACACTTATCGCCGTGTATTGGGGGCCATTGTACAGGGTTCCAAGCTCCCGATGGGAGCCTTGTTGTACAATACTACCGACGCAACGCATTTTGCAACAACTATCGTCAGAGTTTATCACGACGCACCATGATGGACCTAGCCTTTAGAAGTTGACTTGAAGAGTCAGGTCCCCCAAGAAATAGATGCGCAACCACCTCCTCCTGTCTTGACAGTTACACGACATACTCCACACGCCCCTGCATCTTACGCAGGATATGCAGCTCCATCACCCCGCTGGTCACTACCCGCAGACCACACGCCCGTCCCCTCGACTGGATCAACCGTCCATCTGATGATCTGCCCTTTCCCGAAGTGCGATCTTCTAGTTCCGCTCACGATTTTGACCTTGTGGCCCAGATCTATCAGCCCCTGGACCGTATCCGCCGGCATACCCTCTTCCACGCTGACTATCAAGTCTTTCTCGGAGGGACTCGGCGATATGGACACCCTCGGGGCATCCAGCGCCTGCTGCGGGCTCAGCTTGCCGATGATCTGGCCCAGCAGCGTCTGCACATGGCCCTGCGGCTGCATGAAGCCGCCCATGACGCCGAACACGCTGTGCAGCGAGTTGTCGGCCAGGTTGGTCACGAGGCCCGGGATGATGGTGTGGTAGGGCCGCTTGCGCGGCGCGTAGAGGTTGGGGTGGTCCTCGGGCCCGAGATCGAAGTTGGCCCCGCGGTTCTGCAGCGTGAAGCCGCAGCCCTCGGGGATGATGCACGTGCCGAACCCCTCGTAGTTGGAGTTGATGAAGGAGATGGCGTTGCCCTGCGCGTCGGACACGGCAAAGTACACCGTGTCGCTGCTCCGCAGCGCGGGCGAGCCGTGGGCGATGGTCCCGTCGGAGGCCTTGGCCGGGTCGAACAGCTTCGCGCGCCCGGCGAGGTACGCCGGCGAGACGAGGTCCTCGCTGGGGACACGCGACACGTTGGGGTCGGCGACGAACCAGGTGCCGTCGGCGAAGGCGATGCGCAGCGACTCGATGACGGCGTGCAGGTACTCGGCCGAGTTGTGCTGCGCCGGCGTAAAGGTCGGGATCTTGCCCTGGTTCTCCAGCTCCTGCATGATGCCCAGCGCCATGAGCGCGACGATGCCCTGCCCGTTGGGCGGGTGCTCCCAGAGCTCAATGCCCTTGTCACCATCGTCGTCCACGCCGCCGCCGTCCTTGACCTCGCCGTTTGCCTGTCGCTTCCTGCCCCTCTGCAGGCCCTGGCCCCTGAACTTGATTGATATTGGCTCCACGGGCTCGCTACCCCGTTTCATATGATCTTCGAGGTCCGTCAGCTCCAGATGACCGCCGAGGTCCTTGACAACCTTGATGAGCGCCTCTGCGATGCGCCCCGTGTAGTAGCCCTTCTTCCCCTCGGTAGCTACTGCCCGGAACGTCCTCGCCAGGGTCGGGTTCTTCATGACCTCGCCCGCCCTCGGCGCGCGGCGGCCCCCGTCGGCGTCCGGGTCCGCCTTGAGCAGCTCGCCGCCGTTGGGGCTCGCGCCCTTGATCCGGGCCTCGGCGTTGCCCCAGAACTCGGACGTCAGCTCGCTCACGGGGAAGCCCTCCTCGCCCAGCCGGATCGCGGGCGCGAGGATCTGCTCCATGGTGACCCTGCCCGAGCCGAACCGCTCGACCGTGTCGACCCACCCGGCCGCGGCGCCCGGCACCGTCACGGCGTGCACGCTGTGAGACGGAATAAACTTGGCGCCGGGGCCCAGGTCCTTGTGCAGCCGGCCCAGGTTGCACGCCGCGCCCGTCCGCCCGGAGCCGTTGAGGGCGCTGACCTTGGAGGTCGCGGCGTCGTAGAACAGGCAGAACATGTCGCCGCCGATGCCCGTCGAGCACGGCTCCGTCATGTTCAGGCCGGCCGCGACTGCGACGGCCGCATCCTACAACAGGGGGTGAAGAGCGGCTGATCAGAGTGACGTCGAGACACATACGGGGTGTTGCGGGTCGGGAACTTACAGCCGCGTTGCCGCCAGCGTTGAGGACTTCGATGCCGCATTTCGCTGCCAATGGCTGGGTGCACGAGACGATGCCCTTGGTGCTGTGCACGACGCTTCTCCTGCTGTTGAATTTGGCGAATTGGGGCCTTCCCTCGGGGAAAAGGTCCTTGGTCGGGAGAGGCATCTTGAGAGGCTTCCTGCTGGGCACTTGTCTTCAGGGCGGGCGAAGGTGGTAGAACTGTGGTTGAGCAAAGGAAACTGTAGGATATTTGTTCTCGACAGAATCACGCGTGGAAAGAATAATAAATAGTGCGACTGGCTCTGGGTAGTCCTGAGGCTCAGACAATTGGACGGCCACTATTATCAAGGACGCGAACTGCTGCAGGCCGGGGCCAAGAGACTCGATCAACAGGGGGAAAGACCGGCAAGATAGAGAAACGTCATGTATTGCGGTTAGCCGTGAACTCATAGACTCCATACCTCGGGAGGGCACCGCGCCAACTTTGTACTCGACCCCGGGAGAATGAAAGCTAACCTTCCCGTTGACGCCTAGTGGGGGGGGGGAGGGGGGGAGGGAGGGGGGCTCCTCGTCCTAGTCATTCAACGGCCCAGATGGCAGCATGTTCTGCATGTATGGTTCATCGAAACCAAACCCACCCACCCCCCCTCCCCCCCGGGCGGGAAGGAGTCAAGGACTAGCCAAGCATCCCCCATCGTGGGATGGAGAACAGGGAGTGTGGGAGGACCTAGACTTGCTAGACTACATCGGCCGGGTTTCGCTCGGAGGGGAGCTCAGAAACAAAAAAACGGTGTGGAGCACCGGCAGCCCGAACCGGCAACCATGGCAGCCGGGCCCGCAACCCCCGGGTTACGATTGGCCGACCAGGGGGTTTCGTCTTGTAATTCATAGTTGGCGCCCTGGGCGTAGCTCGGGTACACAGTACTGTAGCCAGCCATATGCATGTCGATTGGGCGGCGCGGGACATGGGATGGTCGACCAAGACGGGACGAGGGCTGGCCTTCGTCGTCTGTTGCTATTTGCATCTCTTTTAAAAGTCTAAGCAGTGCGCCGTGGGGTTGGTTCACGGCCATCACAGAAAGTTCGGTCCACGGGGAGGGCGGCCCGGCATCAGGACCATCGCCATTTCTAGGCTGAGACGAAATACAGGGCAGCCCACGTCAGGACAAGCTTTGAGGCAACGTTCTTGATGTCTGGATGGCAACCAGGCAGAGCTCGTCATAGCTGCGGTATCATTATGCGATAGGTCCTGGAGAAACAAACCCTAAGCTGTGTGGCCTGACAAGCCGCTTGGTTTTGTTTGGTCCTTTCTTAACATTCCTGTTTCTCTCTCTCTCTCGTATGGCCCTCCTTGGTTTTCCCCCCCTTATGCCTTGGCCTCCTTCTCCTGTGCCTTTTCCTGCGCCTTGGCCGCCTTCTTGGCCTCTATCTGCTTCTGCTTCTCGAGCTTCTTCAGCTGGTTCTTGGTCAACTTCCCGTCCCCAGCACGCTCCTCGCCCTCCCCTGCCCCACCATCCGCTACCCTTGCCCGGATAGGCAGCTCAACCGGCGCCTTGGGGTTGCCCTTGCACTCGAGTGGCCGTATGGCCATGAACTGGTCGCGCACCTCTTCCGTCACCTTCGCCCGGTTCTCCTGGAAGTCCTTGACGTACTCCTGCAGGTACTTGATGCACAGCGCCTTGAGCTCGCCCGTCAGCATCTCGCCCTTCTTATACGAGTCGTGGACCTTCTGCAGCTCCTCGTCGTCCTCCATAAAGTACTTGAGGTACTGGTAGCTGACGTCGACGTCGGGCCGGCCGCCCTTCTCCCGGTGCTCCTCCACCGTCTCCCTGCCACCGCTGAAGGCGTACTTGATGATCTTGTTCTTGATCTCGTTGGGTGTGTCCTTCATAAAGATGGCGGACGAGTCCACGGATGCAGACATCTTGGAGCCCGGGCCCTGCAGGGCGTCGAGGAACCGCGCGTGGATCATGCAGGGCTTGGCCCAGTGCAAGCGACTCGCGACGTCTCTGGTCATGCGGAAGTACGGGTCCTGGTCGATGGCGCACGGGATGAGGCAGGGGATCTTGTTGGTGAGCTTGTCGTCCGTGCCGAAGATGTGAGGGAAGGTAGAGGCGAACGCCGTCGAGCCCTGGATGGCGCCAAAGAAGGCCCTGCCGACGTTTGTGCTGCCGTCACCCCCGAATATGGCATTGCTCTGGTTCAGGGTGATCAGCTTGGCCACCTGTGTGACATTCTCCCAGAAGGCGCCGCCCATGTATTTGTAGTCGGAGAAGATGAACGTCTTCTTGGGGTCGAACCCGCAGGCAATGATGTCCTTTGCATTCTGGAGGGCATAGCCCTTGACCTCCTTGATCGTCCTCTTTTCGCTGAACAGGAACTTCTCGTCGTCGGTCAACATGATGACCAGCGGGACGTCAAACACGTCGGACAGCCACTTTGTGAAGGCGAAGGGGATCGTGTGGCCGATGTGCATGCTGTCGGAACTTGGCCCGCGGCCGGTGTACAGGAAGAACGGCTCGCCCTTCTCGTACCGGTCGAGGATGACCTCGAGGTCTCGGTGGCTGAAGACGATGCCTCGGCGCATGAAGCGATGTGGTTTCTGCCCCGTGGCCCGCTCGAACCGGTCGAGGAGCGCCTGGTCAATGAGCTTGGTCCCAAACTCCTCGGTCAACTTGTTGTAGTCAATCGCCTTGACATTGCCATGCTCGTCGACTTCTCCTTGGACATTGTAGGGGTCCACGGACTGCTTGCCCGTGTGGGCTGGGATAGGTGACTCTGAGAGAGCCTCGGCGTTGTTGACGCTCATGCTGGGACGAGAACGAGAGAGATACCTAGGTCAAGAAGCGGCGGGGAAGTACTCGGTCACAGGGTACCACACGTCTTGCCACGACAAGATCCCGAGGGCCCAAGGGAAAGATGGCTGCAAAACAGAGTGCCCGGGTGTCAAATGCTGTCAAACGCTGACGGAAGGGGCCAGATTCCAAGGGTGGCGGGTTGGGGAACTTCATCAATTAAAGGTTGGAGGGGTCAACAGTGGCTGCGGTTGGCGGGGCACTTCTCCATGACTGTCCTTTCAACCTATTATTACTGTGAGTCAACAACAGCGCCCTCGGGATCGCACGAAGCTACCTAGGTACTGTGGGCAGGAGCGATAGACCAACGGGTGGGGTACTAAAGCGAGTTTCTTGGCAGCCAGATTTAGTAGCAGTTTTCTCTCGAATACACATCACTTTTTACCCTGGTAGCTCACCCTTATCCATTCATAGTGATAAGACTGGGACTACGAATACCATCGTCAAAATGGCCATTACCTTAAGAATCTCCCATCGTCAAATATCTTAATAACCAGCTTCCGTCTTCCGTCACTTCTTTAAGCTACCTTGCTACTAGAACCTCCGCCCGTTAAGAAAATCGCAACACAACTAAGGAACTCCTTACCACCAGATTTCTATAGGCTTAAGTTCCCTAACCGAGATCCTCCTTTTCAGAATCGAAACCTTCCTTTTATATACTTATTTACTTATCTGCAAATACTAACCCGCTTCGCCTTACTATAATACGCCGGCACTTCGAAATCCTGCCCGTCGTGGAGGTTCCTATATTTACACTAGTCTTGCCAACTAGCCCACCTTATTTAAGGTCCCCTAAAGAGAGGTTTTAGAGTTTAGGGTAAGGGAGAGAGTTGCATATAGATAAGGGGTTATCTAGGATAAATAGATTAGAAGGGAAGTCTGTAAAAGGGTTTGGAAGAGAAGAAATAAGTTTACGATAACGGCCTGCGGGACTAGGAATGGCTTCGTTTAGGAATAGCTTTGTTTAATTGTTTGGGCTCGGGGTCTCGCCCATTATAAGAAAAGGGCATTATATGGGCAGGAGCGATAGACCAACGGGTGGGGTACTAAAGCGAGTTTCTTAGCAGCCAGATTCAGTGGCAGTTTTCTCTCGAATACACATCACTTTTTGCCCTGGTGGCTCACCCTTATCCATTCAGTACCTAGGTAGGTAGCCACCAGCCATTGGATCAATTGCGTCTAAGAGAATGACTCCTCACAATTTGGTGCCCCTCCATCATTGGCAGCCAAACAAGCAGGAAGTAAATGCCTTTCGATTGACGGTTTATAAAAACACCCCCATGGCGGGGGGGGGGCGTGTCAGGCCACGGCGACGATCATCTCAGCGGCAGGCAATACTTTTCCGATCTGCAATAGCTCTCTCGAAGTGATCCTGAGAGTTGGCTGGCGATATCCCGTCTTTCCTCTTCATCCTTGTTGATGTGAGACTATGTTGGCAGCATCATGGGTGTCTCTGCGCTGTCTGAGGTCGCAAACGCCCTCGATCTCCCGCCAATTCCTGAGGAGGGCTAGTACAGGTACGCTGCAGCAGATGGCCTCTCTGAAGTTCGACGCCACCTAACCCAACCGCGCGCGCAGACTCTCCAAGCACCCTCCCGACCGTCCTCCTCGAGCGCGCGCGCAAGCTCGCAGTCGAACATGGCCGGCTCAGCCAGCAGCTCGCCGACTCCTTCGACCCAAAAATCGCTAAGCGAGCTGGCGAGATAGCTGGCGTCGCATCCGCCCTGAGAGAATGGGAGGCGGCGCAATCCTCCTTGTCTGAGCTGAGCGGCCTCCTGCAGTCCAAAGACGCTGAGATGCGTGAGATGGCACAGGAGGAACTTCATGCGACCCACGAGCAGCTGGGCACGCTTGGTCACAAACTCTCGGCGAGCTTGACGCCCAAAGACCCCTACGCAGACTTGCCCTGCATCCTCGAGTTCCGGCCTGGCCCTGGCGGCGTCGAGGGACGCTTCTTCACAGATTCCTTGTTCAAGATGTACCAGCTGTATTGCCAGCGCAAGGGCTTCCGTGCCAAGGTCGTCAAGTACGACTCGGCAGAAGGCGCGGGTGACGTCAAAGGTTCCGAAGGGGAGCTGCCCCTGCAAGAGGCCGTGTTAGAGGTCCAGGACATGGGCGCGTACGACTTTTTCCGTAACGAAGCAGGAATACACCGGGTCCAGCGCGTGCCCGCCACCGAGAGCAAGGGCCGGACGCACACCAGCGCAGTGGCCGTGTGGGTCCTGCCATCCTTCCCAGAGAATGGCGCCGGCGCCGGCGATTACAACAACCCCGAGAGCGACTTCTTCATCGACCCGAACGAAGTCAGAACGGAAACCATGAGGGCGAGAGGAGCAGGTGGCCAGCACGTCAACAAGACCGAGTCGGCCATCCGTTTGACGCACACCCCGACCGGTATCCAGGTGAGCATGCAGGACCAACGGTCCCAACAGGCCAACAGGGATGCGGCGTGGAAGATCCTGCGGTCGAGAATAGCCATCACCCGCCGTGAGGCCAGAGAGGAAGAGGCCAAGAGCTTGAGGGACAGTGTCCTGTCCAAGGACAAGATCACGCGTGGCGACAAGATCCGGACGTATAACTACAGCCAGGATCGATGCTCGGACCACAGGAGTGGCCTTGATGTCAACAACCTCCCAGACGTGCTCGCGGGTGGCAGGACCCTTGACAGGATATTGGACAGCGTGAGGGAATGGCGTCTGGGCAAGGACATTGAGGATGTCATCGAGGAAGAGGAGGCTACTGTCGCATTAGACGCGAAGAAGGCCGCGAAGAAGAAATAGAGTTGTTTGTATTGCTGTATTATATTGACCTCACATACACAGATGATACCTCAGCCCTCTTCAAGAGGCTCAGAATTGAAACTATGCGGGAAACACTTCCTGAAACCTTCCGAGTCCATGCTTGAGGCAGTGGTCTCATCGCATTTTCCCAATACGTGGTGATAACCTGCACGTAGAAGAGGGGGATTGGAAGTAATTGGAAGTAATACGGGTTGTCAAAAGAAAGTCAAATTGTCTCACTCTCAACTATCTCTCAAAACCTCCCAGCAGAAAATCCAACGAACTGGCCTCTCATATCCACGTCCCTGGTCTGCGATCCCTGGGGCCATGAGCGGATAGCTCACTCGGTTCAAATCCACCTCTTGTTCCCAAAGTGCGACAGGTAAGCGCCGCCCGCTCCATTCTCAATGCTAGAGTTCTCCACGACCGACATCACAGCCTTGATTGACTCTGGAGGGTTGTCTGGCCCCTTGAAAGTTGGCGAGTATTTTTTGAATTTCTCCACCATTCTTTCCAAGCCCGGCTGTTGCTCCGGAGTCACTGCGGCGGGAAAGAGGAAGGTCAGCTAGGCGGATTGTAAAATGTACCAAAAATACGGAGCTTACCATTGTCGAAGTGGCCCACGTCAACTATTCCTGGACAAATGCTCAAAAAGAGCACGCCATCCTTCTTGTACTGCGCACTGAACTTGGCGGAGACCATGTTCAGTGCCGTCTTGCTGATCGAGTACAAGGGGCTTTCTGAGACATCGTAGTCCTTTGCAAGGTCCATATCGCCCATGCCACTAGAAATAGCAATCACCTTCTTGACATGGCCCTTGAGAATCTGCGGCATGAATTGGTTGAAGAGATGGATATTGGAGATGACATTAGTTTGAATAGCCTTTGTGAGCTCCTCCTCGAGTTTCTTGGGGGTCGCTCCCCTGGATGGATTCAATGTTAGTATTGTCCGAGACGAAGGCGTCGTTGTGATGAGAGCTTCAGGAAACATACAAGACATCGAGGCCAGCGAACGCATCCCACTGGGACACGTAAGCTGCATTGGCGATGAGATAGTCGACTTTGCCACCCGTCACAGCGACAGAATCTTCAGCCGCTTTCTATGTTTTGATGTCAATCATTTTGAATCCTTTCATGATTCATCACACTGCATGCATGTGGACATCGCTCATACCTTTATGGCCTCATACTTGGTGAGGTCGGCCTCCAAGATGGTGATGTTGGATCGGTCACTCAGTTCTTTAGCAACCCTCTCGTCAGTCGGCGGCTTGTTTCGAACAATCCCGATGACGGTGTTCTTAGGATTGCTCGAGATCTGTTTGAGAAACTCCCACTGTTGGGTATTGTTAGACAGCGTCGGGAACCACACAGCGCTCTCCCGGTTCGACTTACACCAAGACCCCTCGAGACGCCAGTGATAACGTACGCGGCCATTTTGAATGGAAGTCGAATTGTTCAGAAACGTGGGCGATCTTTAGAAGAGTTTTGGAAAGGTGAGCAGCGCTTTCTACAAGTTGTGATACTCAAGTACTTGTTGGTGAAAAGTCTGGACTGCTCGTTCTTGCACATCAGGATATTGGCAGACAACGAGTGGACTTATATACATGAGAGTTTGTCAAGTCCATCGAGCCGAGCGAGAGAAGTACGCGTTGAGCAATTATAAATCCATTTCTATTGGTATGTACAGTAACTCTGAGATATCACCACATGGCTTTTGTTAGGCAATGGACTTGTCCGACACGATGGTGAGCAAAGGCCTCGCCCAAAGTTGCCAAAGATTCGGTAATTGGCCTGGCGTGCATTAGACCATCCCAGGACCCAGATTTCGATGTTTCTAGTTAGCTCACATTGAATAGGTAGGCCCGCGCAAAGTTGCCAGATTCTAGCCCCCAAAGCTTACTTGCATGATGTGCCTAGACTACAATATGTCGCTGCGGGTACGCTGCATACTAAAAGATCTGACGGCTTGGTAAGCACCCTAGATGTCCGATTCCAAAGATACCAAGGCAACGACTAAGTCAGACCACCCTGGTGAACATAATGTGGATTATCAATCAAGCCTGTAGCTGAGACGGAGCTCAATTTCCATGTTGTCTGGAATCAACCCTCCTAGATTCAATTGATAATTTGGGCAACTATTCGCGTGTGCGGGTAGTTATTGTACGAGATCTCTATCTTCCGGGTCTTTCCACTTCTTGGCTGGCCCCCTGACAATACACGGATTCACCGGCAATCTCGGATGCATCAAGCACAAAGGCGACTGCGCAAGACGGGCACAACCTGATTCGCTGTAATAGATCGGAACCAAAGATGCCGGTTGCGAAAAGAAGTTGTGGGACTTGCAGGCGTATGTACAAGTCGCAATGCAACCGACTTGAAGATCAAAACTAAACGCCCTGAACACAGAGCGCCGGATCCACTGTGATCGAGCCACTCCGTCATGCTTGCAGTGCTCTCGATCAAGGCGTTCATGCCAGGGCTATAGCCTTCGCTTGTCGTGGCCCAAATCGGGAGATGCCAAGCGTGCCATTGTGGCCAGGCCTCTATTCCGGAGGCCGAATCGCCAGATTTCTGAAGCGAGCCTTGTGCACACATTTTCTTGGGACATGGAAATGCACTATCACTTGAAAGCCCCATCCTCAAAAGGCAGGTTGCCTGTCTTCCCATGCCTTCGTTGATCAAATTATGACGAGCTACTGACACGCCTCTTCAGAGCATGCACAGCCAATCCTGGAGGTCCCCATGCCGTGGAACCCGTCCGTCTTGTCTGTCAGTGACAAGGACCTTTTCCACTATTGTGAGTCTACTCCGCTGATACTTCCTCTCAGGCGGATGATCAGACTGACCAAGCAAAGTCCAATGCGCGGCTTACCAGTCTCTGACCACCTTCGGCCGCAAGACTGCTGATTTAGGCAATGTTCTCATGCGCGCAGCTCTTGCGAACAACTCGAACTCCACTACTGCCGTGCTCCAGGCGCTCCTCGCTTTATCTTCACTACATCGATATGGTGTCCAGCCGCAGGCGATCGAGCTGAAGATATCAAGCATAAAGGCACTGGCGGCGGCGTCGTCCAACTCAGGGAACAGCCTAAGTGCTACGGAAGTGATTCAACATGTAGCTGCCGGAATGTTGCTGGTATCTTTTGAGGTCAGTATTCAGCTAGGCGGCCAAATACTTATCATCTGCTAATTCCAGTCATGCGTCAGGTCCACCAGGCCACTTGCACTTCAAGCCAATGGGCATGTTATCTTGCCGGCGTCGAGAAGTTGCTCAGCGTATCCCGCCTGACAAAGGTTGGCGAGGATGGCGACCTAGCTGCCCTGATCGATTGGGTGCACTATCACGATGTGATGACGCGATTCACTCTACGGCACTGGCACCGGGAGAGCCTCGAGGTTCCTTCAATCCCCTCGTTGACTGACGTCCCCATTCTACAACTGCCAAGCTTTCCTTTGCAGCGGAGGCAAAGTTGTATAACCTATGGAAAGCCATCCCCTTCCGTCTTTTTGGACCATAGGAAGCAATCGACTTCAGCACTTTTCGACCTTATCTCCGAACTCTGTGACGCAGTGCCGAGGCGTCCGCCGGATTTGGCAACTAGCCAAGCTCTCAAGGATCGCAAAGGCCTCCTGATGGTGCTTGACTGGAGAATCAGGACAGTCCCCATTCCGCTTGAGGCCGACGAGGCTCTTGACATGACAGACATCATAGAGCTGTATCGGTTAGCCCTTCTAATATACGCTCATCGAGTAAGCGAGAACCTTCTTGACCAGGCTGTCAAGACCCAGCAGAACATCGACAGGGCCTTCGAGCTCTTTTCCCAACTCACCTACTGCGAGCGACAATTTCCCATTTTCATCCTGGGCTGCGAGGCCCGGACAGACGACCAGCGAGGGATCATAATGGACCTCATCTCGAGGACAGAGAAGCAAATCTCGTCACGGTCGTTCAATCATGTGACGCTGTTGTTGCAAGCTGTTTGGGCCCAGGATGATCTCGCCGATAGGGAGCTCAACTACTGGGACAAGATGACTTCCATCATCAGCTCTTGCACCATTGTTCCTAGTCTAGTCTAAATGCTAGGCATGAGATGACTGGTAGGCCACTTGACCTGAAGCCGGGAAGTAAGTGAGAGAGGGGCACACACCTAAGTAGCTAGCTATCTCAACATGTGCGCTGAAAGTACCTAGGCACACATGTTATATGAGAGATATTACTGTAGCGCCGTACATCATGGATTCGTGTATAATTATAGACGAAAGAGAAAGCACCAGGTGGTTCTTGAGGTGGACCACGGCTCGTCGTCTTGTTAAGTATATATATATATATATATATAGCGTCCTTTAGGTTTGGCTATTCATGTACCTAGGTGCAAGTTGGACGATCAAGATCCCTTGCTAAATGAAATACTTGGGTATCTCCGGCGGTATGACTCTCCCGGAAGAACTCCTTCAATTAGGATGAATAAACGTGAATGACTTGCAGTGCAGAGTTCTGCTGGAGGAAGCTTGGGAGTCTGTCACGTGTCTGTCAACATGAGACAATTGAGTTGCGGGACGCTGAAAGTTTGTTCCACCCTTGTCAATGATCCACGTTATCCGAAGTTGTGTTCTGGCAGGAGATCCCGGGCCACTCCACATCAATTCACAAGTACATATCTAATGACGGCGATTATTCATACATGGCAATGTTTCCCCCCCTCCTGCCTGCAGTCTCTAATGGTCTTACAAGACGTCCTACGCCCTCTTCAGATTTGCAGCTGAGGTAGGCCCATGCGAATGCGTCGTCCACCTATATACAGGCGGCTCCAGAGTTCCACCACCAAGTTCATACAAATTCTCAAAATCAGTCTTGCTGATGAGCCTTTGGCTCGACACAATCTTGGAAAATATCTCGCCCGTCGTTGCCTACCTTGACATGGATGCTTGTCAAGCATACCTAGGCAGATACCCATGTCCGTCGCCTCGCGTTCCTGGTTCACCTGCCGAATCGGGCCAAGATCGTCACGATCGTGTGTCGATCCCGCTGCCGCGCAAATGCACGATTGTCCACCGTTGCACTCGGTGGGGCGTTGTTCCCTCTTTGAGCATCATGGCCGACTCGCTCGTCACCGGCATGACAAGCACGAGTGCGGGTGCTTCTGTACCACAGCAATGATCAAAACAACATTGAACACACAAATGACAGGTAAAGCCCCTGTGATTCACCCGTCCTGGCCTGTAGAGGTAGCCTGTGCCTCTCCTGGTAGCGTGTCAAGTGAGTGCTTCGAACTTGAATCAGCTTTCCCTTTGAGTAGCCGTGACTTTGTTCATCTCTTAACGAGAACTGGGTCCATGGGTACTTCTTGAATCGGCCGAATTACCGAGCTACATGTCCACATCTCCATTTCTCCAGGGGAGAAGCAAGCCACTCTACCCATCTTTTAGATAGTCTTGATGATAAGCTACGAATCACTGCTTATCATCGCTTTCCATTGGTTTATTACATTACAAGGTAGTCACAGGTAGCATCAAAGCAATGATCATTCTCACGGGGGTCTACATCATCATCTCAGTCCCGCAGGGCAACCCGCAGGGGTGAGGTGGTGATGATATGACCTGGAGATCTCCCTCCTATTATTGCCCTCCCCAGGCTGATTCCCGTTCTTGGTCCCCAGAGTGCCACTGTCAACCGTCGGTTTCCATTACGACAGCTTCCAGAATGCACCTGACCCAGCTGCTCTCGGCCCTTGCCCTCGGCGGTGTCGCCGCGGCCGGCCGATCTACTCGCCATGTCGGTGCTTTTGCAGACAGGTTGCAAATGTCGGGGCGAGGCTTTGCAGCGGACATGCCTATGATGTCCCGCGATTTCCAATCAACTGCCAAGCGCGCTACTGCGGGATCTCAGTTCCTCACCAATACCACCTCAAGTATGCAATGCAAATCCCCTGGGAAGCTTGACCGTTCTTGGCTTCGCAACCTTGCTAACCGGCCCTGTGTTGTAGAATTCGTTGTGAATGGCACTGCTATACCCGACGTCGACTTCGATGTCGGCGAGTCGTACGCTGGCTCCATCCCGTTGACCAACGGTACCGACGGCAACCTCTTCTTCTGGTTCTTCCCCTCGGAGAACCCAGCGGCTGAGAAGGAGATCCTGATCTGGCTCAACGGAGGAGTAAGAATACACATAATGGTTTCCGATCCCACGTGAAATGGAATTAGACGCTGACACGAACGTAGCCTGGCTGTTCGTCCCTGGAAGGCTTTTTGCAAGAGAATGGCCCATTTCTGTGGCAATACGGCACTTACAAGCCGGTTGCGAACCCCTACAGCTGGCACAAACTCACAAACGTCGTGTGGGTAGAGCAGCCTGTCGGCACTGGGTTCTCTCAGGGCATCCCTACGGCAACCTCGGAGGAGGATGTCGCCAAGCAGTTCATGAGTTGGTTCAAGAACTTTGTCGACACGTTCGCAATGCAGGGCTACAGCGTCTACATCACGGGCGAGTCCTATGCCGGGCAGTACGTGCCCTACATCGCCAGCGCCATGCTGGATGCCAACGATACGACCTACTATAACGTCTCCGGCATCATGATCTACGATCCCAGCATCGCCTATGACTACCTGCAGAGCGCCGTCACCGTCGTGCCTTTTGCCGAGTCTGCCGCTGCCGTCTTCCCCTTCAACGACACCTTCTGGGCCGACATTCGAGCTCGCGACGTCGCCTGTGGCTACGCCGACTTCCGCGACAAGTTCCTCACATTCCCGCCGCCTAGCCTCCTCCCTGGCCCAGATGACCTGCCAAGTGTCAACAACGACTCTTGCCAAGCGCTGTACGGGGACGTGTACGATGCGGTGATGGCTGTCAACCCATGCTTTGATGTCTATGCCGTCCAGACGACTTGTCCCTTGCTGTGGGACGTCTTGGGATGTAAGTTCGAAGTTCCCTGAGCTAGACAGCCGGAAGAGCTGTTCAGTCTTTCATCATTTGGAACACGTTGTGCTGATCAGCCCGCAGTCCCTGGATCTTTCGGATACCAGCCCGCAGGCGCCTCGATCTACTTCAACCGCACAGATGTCCAGGAGGCCATCAACGCCCCAAAGATTGAGTGGGAAGAATGCACCAGCGGGAACGTCTTTGTCGGCGGAGATGACTCTTCACTGCCTTCCTCAACGACCGTCCTACCTGGCGTAATCGAGCGTACGCAGAACGTGATCATCGGTCATGGAGCTCTGGATATGGTCTTGTAAGTGCAGCCCCTTGCCCCCCCCACCCGATTCTGTGCCCTTCATTGTGCGATTAAAAGCTTACTCAACCAAATAAAGGATCGCAAACGGAACCCTCCTGTCCATTCAGAACATGACCTGGGGTGGGGCTCAAGGCTTCCAAACCACACCCAAGGACCCTTTCTACGTGCCATACCACGACGAGCCCTCGCTGAGCACCCTCGCCGCATCTGGCGTCATGGGCACAGCCATTACGGAGCGCGGGCTGACGTTTGTCGGCATCGCACTCTCGGGTCATATGGTGCCCCAATACCAGCCTACGGCGGCGTACAGGCAGCTCGAAGTGTTGTTGGGCCGGGTGAGCAGCTTGAGCTCCACAGATCCCTTTACTACGGACCCCAACGTCACGCAAGTTTCTGCTGCGGAGCTGGCGGCCGAGGGCGGAATCTTCATCTAAGCCTCCCTGGTGATATTTTCAGATCTTGGTTCTGTTCTGTCTCCTAATATGTGTGAAAAAGCGACCAATCTCATGGAAAAGGACTAGTTGTGGGAATCATCCCTTGTTCGTGGCATTGGCAGATTCAGAGATAGGCAGGCAAACACGCAAGATAATTATGCCAGGAGAATTAATCGACACTAATTTACCTGAATCGACTCGTGATGATCAATGAAATAAGGAGCTGCACGTTATATATATGTGGGCGTGTGGAAACCCATCACCCCATCCAAGACACAAAGTCACCTCGCACGGACGCCGCCCGATTTTGGATGACACGGGCACTCGATATTCCACAATATCCTACAGAATTTGACGGGCAGGTCAACGGATCACTTGCAACCGTTTATTGGGTTGTACGAGCCCGAGGACTACTTAGCATACGTCGGAATGTAGAGGTTGCCATGGCGGTATCACGGGAGTAACACGAATATGCGAAGCGATGCAATGTGGATAACAGTGAATACAGATATAGCATTTTCTGTCCATATCCATCCTTGGAGAATTCGTTCCCTCGCCTATCATGCTCCCATGTTGCGCGGCCCTGACCTTTTCTCGTGCTGCGCTACCTGTCGTTTTTGAACCATGTTATACGAGGAGAGGGGAATATTGAAGACGAAACGCCAGCGTGGCCTCGAGCGAGAGTGTTTCCTCCAGTAGCGGCCAGCTTCCCAGACTGTGTCTCAAAAGAATAGTTTCCCGAGCTCGAGACCCCGGCTGTCCCGAGCCAACCCAAAAAGAACGCCTTGCTTTGGAAATGACTGGTGATATACAAAGAATTCTAGACGTGTCTCAACGGAGCGACGTCCTATCGTGCAGAGTCGGGGCAATTCCGGGTTACAGGGCTTCCTCCGTCGTTCTGCGTGTGAGTTCCATGATGCCTTTGACTCCGTTGTTACGCAATCGCTCCAAGACAGCTCGCATGCCCTCACGACTCTTGCCTAGTTGATCCTGCGTCTTCCGGCTCGCAATGTTCTCGATGCTGCGTTGGATGATCGTCTTGGCCAGCCAGCCCCCTGAAGCGTTGGCCTCCTCGGACTTTTGTCCAATACGTTCCCGGATCCGCTCACCGACTCTCGACCGGAAAATGGTGGTTGTGGCGACGTCAGTGCTGGTAGTGTTCGCTGCCGGCAACGTGGGCGCCGAGAAATCCTGCTTCTCCACCACGGACAGAACCCCAACAAAGTCCAGGTTGCGGCTCTCTGTCTTCATCCATCCATTTTTGATGTCGACGACACTAGTCTCAAGTATGTATGACTTCTTGTCGCCGCCACCACCGGTGATAGAAGCGGGGAGTAGCTTCACGATCGCAGAGGGGATCCGGGACTTTTTCAGGTGGATGCGGGTGGTGTGCAGCTGGCCCGTAGCCTGGTCGACGTGGCTGGAGATTGTATCCGTGCTGAGAACGTGGGCAGCAAAAGGGTTGACCTGCGGAGAGCAGTAACGTAGGAAGTAGGCGAGGGTGACGGTCGGGAAGGGATGAGCATAGGTGTGGTTCTGGGTATGGGTGAGGACCATCGTGGCGGTTGAAGCGGATGTGTGGGGATTGAGAGGGGCTGAATGCTTTGTTGAAAATCCGTTGAAGCCACCAAGCAGCGTTCTGAGAAGTGACGAGCGTCCTCAACTTGTTTGGACTGCAGCCTGTGGTCGTGAGGTTGTGAGGTCGTGCGGCACGTGAAGCTGAGCAGGGAGAGAGCTTGAGGTGGGGAGGGGGACGATCGGGCTTTTTCTTCCCGTGCCAATTCAAATGCAGGACGCTCGCTCCATTCGGAGCCGGACAGCTTTGATGTCGGCCCAGTGCAGATAAGGTTTCAGGACGAGACGCAAGGGCTTGTAGGGGACGGGTGTGGTTGTGAGGCGGTGATGTCGTCAGGTCAGTCGAGGAGGGGAGGCAAAGTTGCGGAGATGGTATGGCATCGAACGATGCACTGACAATCTGACAATCTGGGGTAGCGGGAGCTTGGGCGTTGTTTTCTCCTGTGCAGCGGCAGGGGGGGCGCTCTGGCGGCGCTGCCAGCCAAATCAAAAGAGGCGAATTGTCACACGAGTCGGCCGACTGCAGAGGGCCGTCGGAGCTTGCCAGCGCTGGTCCGACTGGCGGGACAGCAGAAATGATGGGAGATGGTCACCTGTTAAGGCGCTAATGCAGCTGCACCAGATCGACAGCGGGAGTGAAGCTACTTGGTTAACAGGCTCACTGGGGGCCCTTCTAGGTGCCACATGGTCACACCACTCACCACTCTGCTGTAATGCTATGTAATACCGTCGCCGCGTGTTCTCTCACGTCGTGGAAGGTCGATTTTGCAAAACACCGTGCATGTGATCCTCGCATAGACGGCGTCCCGTCTTAAAGATGACTTATCTACAATTTCAATGCCAAGAAGGCAGCAGTGACCACGGGAACGGGCGGGGAGCGAAAGAGACGGCAGCCTTAGCTGGCCCTGCCTGGGCCTGATCAAAGTGCTTGAGAAGTGACTCTCAGCGGCTGACATAAGCCGCCATGATAGATCCGTCAAAGGGCCCAATTTATCAGCCGGGGCTGCTGCTGCACCCTGCAACCACCTGTTCCTCTCGCCCTCGCTCGCCCTTTCAAGCTTTCTCCCTCTGACTCTCCACCTTCCCCGTCAATCACCACGCCCTTTGACCACCTTCGTTCATCACAACGACCATCGCAACCCACCACTCTTGTTGAGTTGCTGTTCTTCTCTGATTGCAACCGCTCATTTGAGGTCGATCTAGGGCGTCTGTTTGACACGACAACCTCCGCGCGTTGGCATCCACGCCCTGCGCGCCCCGACTCACTTACCCACAGCCTCCTGCACCCGTGACACGACGAGACAAGACAAGCCGCCCCAGCTTCTGTTCCCGCGCCTCGTATGAGACGATCCTTTTGCTGCTAGAGTTTTCGCCTGGGTCATTCTGGCAAAGGGGAGGGCTTGGCCTTCGAGGAACTTGACGCTTTTGGGCGACTGTTGAGGGAGGGTTTTGCTATTCAGCCGCTTCGTTTCTATTGATCCGAAGATCTGGGCGAATAGGCGGCCTGCTTGGAAGATTGTAATAATTTTTCTACTCGTTATCCGCTGGGCTCCCCATTCAACAAGTATTGTCCTTTCGAGTACAATCAGAATTGATATTTTCCCCGCTTTGCAAATCTGGTCAAGTTGAAGCAAAAAGAAGCGATTTTGAGAAGCCCGTCGTCTTGAGAAAAAGATCAGAAAAGAAGAAAGAAGATCAAGAACACACATCAGCTACATTAATACGTTCTCCCTTGTCGTGCGACCATCCTCAAAAGACTCTCAACCAACACTGCTGCTCTACACAGCACCTAACCTCCAGTGACCTTACGTCCCCTGTGGACCCGCACGCACTTGTGTCCAGCAACGCCCTCTTGGCTCTACTCCAATCGACTCGATCAAAAAGTAATCACAGGCCAAGATGACGTCCTCAGTCTTCGTCAAGTTCATGTCGCAGAAGGAGCCGCGACGAATAGAATTCGACGGCACCGGCATATCTGTCTTTGAGCTGAAGCGCGACATTATTCTCAAGAATGGCCTCGATAGGAGCGGAACTGATTTCGACCTAGCCCTCTACAACGAAGACGGAAGCGAAGGTGAGTACCAGGGTAGATAAATGATGTGAACAACCATAACTGACAATCGTAGAATATGACGACGACACCACTGTCATTCCCCGCTCGACCACAGTCCTTGCCCGGCGTCTGCCCGCTATGAGGCCTGGCGCCGGGCGTGCCGCTCGCTATGTCTCTGGGAAGATGCCTGCCAATGCGAAGAATGCTTCCCGACGAGAGCATGGCGTCAAAGCAGCAGCAGCAGCCAAATCACAATCCGATGCCATCGCGAAGATGGCCTCCGCTATGACCGAAGAGGAGAAGATGATGGCTATGTTTCAAGCCCAGGGAGCGGAATGGACTGCTCAGCAGGAAGAGATGTCCCACCAGACACCTGTCTACAAGCCAGGCTCCAAGAAGCCTGCCAACGTTCCCGACCACGAACCTCCCAACGGTTACGTCTGCCATCGTTGCGGCGAGAAGGGTCATTGGATCCAGCAGTGCCCGACCAATGACAACCCTGAGTATGACAACCGGCCCCGCGTCAAGCGAACCACTGGCATTCCCAAGTCATTCCTGAAGACCGTGGATAAGGCAACCGTCCTCGCTCAAGGGGCGGATGGTGACGATTCCAAGACGCCTGCTGGAATTATGGTGAACGCGGATGGAGAGTTCGTGATCGCGGAGCCCGATAAGGCATCATGGCAAAAGTTCCAGGCCAAAGCACAGGGCTCTGCCGAGGCGAAGAAGATTGCTGCCCAGGGCGAGAAAGAGTTGCAGGAGAGGGGCTTGGAATGCGACATCGACAACAAAATGTTCATAGACCCAATGAAGACACCCTGTTGTGCGAAGACGTATTGCAATGACTGCATTACTAATGCGCTCATCGAGGGCGACCTGGTCTGCCCATCATGCCAGACCGAAGGCGTCCTCATCGACGACCTGAAGCCCGATGAGGAGGCGACGGCCAAGATCGAAGAGTACCTCAAGGAAAAGGAAGTTGCCAAGAAAGAGCGGTCCAAATCGCCCGAGACAGCCAAATCACCTACTGCAGAGCAGTCACAAGAAACCAAGAAGAAGTCTGAGGAACCCGTCGACGGCACAGACGGCCCAACAACGGCTGAGAAGGCCAAGTCACCCACACCTCCTCCATCAGTCAAGTCACCCGCCGCAGACACATCCTCCAAAACAACACCGGTCAAGAAGGCCGACTCGCCCGCTGTCAATGGCAACCAGCTGAACTCAAAGAAGCGACCAGCGGATGAGCCCGCTGAGAACCAGCCGGAGATCAAGATCCCTAAGGGTCCGAAGGCAATGATGCAGAAGCAACAACAGATACAGCCACAACAGCAGATGAACGGTATGATGCCCGACTTCATGGGCATGAATGGAATGAACGGCTTCCCGCCCATGGGCATGCCGATGGGCATGATGAACCCCATGATGAACCCCATGATGATGAATGGCGGGTTCAACATGAACAACTTCAATCCCATGATGAACCCTATGATGAACCCCATGATGATGAACGGAGGATTTAATAATAACAACAACGGTCCCGGCATGAACAGTGGCGGCTTTCCCACTGGACCTACTGCCATGAACGGACCTGCACCCAACAACTTCAACGGCCCCATGAACGGCGGTGGTGGCCCAATGAATGGCGGCGGCCCCGGATTCAATCGCGGCGGTCCACCCACTGGGCCTCGTCAGCCCAATTTCTCTCAGGTGCCGAACAACAATAACGGCAATGACGAGGACGCGTACTTCCGCAAACCGGTGAATCCTCACCGTCACCAGAATCGTCAACGCCGGGTCAGGCCCAGTGATTACCGCGAGCTCTAGGCGGGCGGCGTGAAGGCAACGCCTCCATTCCAGGGTTACCAACCACGTTAGGTCATCACGGCAGACGTGACAGGCTGTACAGCAACCTTCATGAATCATTTTTGCTACTGAGGCATGCATTTCTCTGGCCTGTCACAGCGAGACGGCCACGGCGTTGAATCGGGCGATGTGGCATGACGGGCCTGCTACATCAATCACATCAATCATGTGGAAGGAGGGATGACATACATTCCAAATCAAAACGAATTGCATTCGGAAAGGCGTTGGCGTTTCGGTCTAGCAGGAGCACTTTACCTGCATCCACGCGAAGGGAATGGAAGAAAAGGGGCAATGCCCGCTAATTTCATTTGACCTTTTTTTCTTCTTCTTTTTGTACGACATGGACTCACAGGATCGGCATGGCTAGTTATCAAAACGGCGAGCCGACATTGGACAGGACACCCTGCCCTGGATCGTTATTACCAGGGCAGGGCAAATGAAAGAACAGGAAGGAGAATCGATGGTACCCAGACAGACGAATACGCTCAAATTGTGTTGAGCTTCATGAATACAAACGTGGTTCTCCAAAGTGGTGTTCTGCTTCTCAATGACTTGTGTTTTTCGTTTCTAGGCACTGCTATTGACTCTGATGATCATGGCCCTGATGGCACTGATTCCCTAACTTCGTCTCATTTTGATCACTCAAGGCTGGCATCCTCGCCCATCTCCAAAGACTCGAGTAGATCGTCACAACTGAGAGACTGGGTCTTTGCTTGTCAACGCTCATTATTATGGCTATCGGGCGCTCGTGTTCCACCTAACACCAGTTTGCCGCTGTCTACAATACATCCCACAAGGCCGGTGCTGCCTATATACCCGCCCATACCGCCCTATGACGGTGGCACGTACGGCTTGACTAGCATCTCTGAGAAGCGGTCGAGCTTCTCCTTGCCCCTGACTTCCTCGACGAGCAGGGGCATCTTGACGACGTTGAACTCGTCGTAGAGCTCCTCGATCTGGTCGAGGTACTTCTTCTGCATCTTGCGGCGAGCGTTGCACTGCTCGCACTCGCTGCCGGGGCGGGGGAAGAGCAGCTGGTTGACGACGATCGAGTGAGTGTCGATACCGTACGAGGCGAGCTCCTGGATCATGCGCTCCGTCTCGTAGAGCGACAGGAACTCGGGGATGCACACGCACACGAAGGTGGTGAGGGCCTCGTCCTTGAACTGCGCGTTGACCTCGGAGATGGTGGCGCGCAGCGATTCGAGCTTCTCCATCATCTCGCCCAGGTTCTGGCCGTTGGGCAGGGCGCCGCCCTGCGAGCCCAGGAAGCCGTTGAGCAGGGGCCCGTACTGCGACGATAGCTGCGACACCTTGGCCAGGGCCTTCTCCAGCACCGAGGGGAACTGCAGGAAGCGCAGCGTGTGGCCCGTTGGCGCCGTGTCGAAGATGATGGTCTCGTACGACAGGCTCTTGACCTGCTTGAGGACCTCGGCGAAGCTCATGGCCTCGTCGATGCCCGGGATGGCGAAGGCGAGGTCCTGCATCATGCCCCCCATGCCGCCCATCGCGTCCTGGTTCGTGTCGCCCTCGCCCTGGCCCGCAAGGAGGTCCTGGATGCTGCCGTTGGGGTCGATCTCCATGGCCGACAGGTTCGTGAAGCCGTCGATCAGGCGGGCCTCCTTGCCGAACTTTTGGGAGAAGGCATCGGACAGGTTATGCGCTGGGTCGGTCGAGATGAGCAGGACGCTGCGGCGGACTTTTGCGAGCTGGATGGCGAGCGAGCACGACGTCGTGGTCTTGCCCACGCCTCCCTTTCCACCGACAAAGATCCAGCGCAGGGAGCGCTGGTCGAGAATGGACTGGAGGGTGGGCTCCAACGCATCGTCGTCGACGTCGATCAGGGCGGTGGATGACATGTTGGGTTCTGTGCTCTGCTGTGGCTCGCGGGAGACTGGTGCGTTTCCGTCGACGGTTGACCGCCTGGCTGTGGGGTTTCTGGGCTGACGGCTCTCTCGAGTCTGGTAGCCTACAGGGACTGCTGGAGCTGCTGGAGCTGGAGCTGCTGGAGCTGGAGCAGTGGGGAGGTTCGGGTGGATCGACCGTGGTTGGGAGGCAGCGTGGTGGCCAAGTTGAAGCTTGGGCGCCTTCTCGTGGCTTCTGGGCTGGGAAAGAACCTTGTTCAGGGTGTGAGATGAGCTAGAAAGGCGACCCTTGGCAACGTCACCGGCGGCGTGGCGTGGATGGTGGGGTGGCGGGAGGCCGCTTCGGCTCCGAGGCGTGGTTACCCTGGATATAGCACATGACCGATCTCTTTTAAGCAAGTAAAAGTATAATGTGGTTAATTAGAAAGTAAGATAAAATAAAAAGTAAAAAGTTTTATAAAAAGTTTTAACTTTTAATAACCCTAATATTATTTTAAAATAAATAAATTAATAAAAATTAATATTTAAAAAAGATAAAGTATAATATATCTTTTAAAATTAATATAATAAGTTTTATTATATAAAACTTTTTTATAATAACTTATTAATTTACTTTTATAAGCTTATCTATAATTAAAAGCTACTATTTTACATTAATAATTATAGTGTTAAACTACACTTAATTTAATTATATTAATATTATTAGCCTATTAAGGTTATAGCTATTATAAGTTATAAATATTTTAGTTTAACGCTATTAAGTATTATTAATATATAAAAATATTATTACTATTAATTATTTTATTTATTTAAGTTTCTCTATTAAGCTAGAATAATAATAAGTATTTAAAAAAAATAAAGTATAATATATCTTTTAAATTAATATAGTAGGTTTTACTATATAAAACTTTTTATAATAACTTATTAATCTTTTATAAGCCCGTCTATAGTTAAAAGCCGCTATTTTGCGCTAGTAGCTATAGCGTTAGGCTGCGCCTATTCGCGCCGGTACTTTTAATAAGCTATTAGCCTGTCGAGGTTAAAGCTATTATAGGCCGCGAGCTGCCTTATCTTAGTTGGAAGGGCGCAGTATAGTATAGTATATATTCTACCAATACCTTAATTTAACGCCGTTAAGCACTATATAAAAGTGCTATCGCTATATAACTTAAGCCTTTAAGTTGCTCGAAATAAGCGATATTAAAAAGCCGCTATTGCCTTAATTAAGGTTTTAGCTCTATTTAAATATATACCTATCTAGTAAAACTAAGCGATATAACCTTTTCCGTAAAACTATTTAAAAATAATTATTTAGCCGAAACCGAGATAACTGCTAGTTAAGCTTAAACTAGCACTTATATACGCTTAAAACCTAGGTAAAGCTATTATATTCTATTATTTAAATATATAAATTTAATAGCTTTATAGCTATAAAAATAAACTCTAAATATAATAAGTAAATCTTTACTTAAATAAGAAGTTTTCTTATTAAGATAAAGAAATATAAAAATAAGAAACCTTTCCTATTTAAATAAATAGATATATTTATTATTACCTTAAAAATATATAAAATCTATTTTAAAAAAAATAAAGAAATTTATTACCTATAAAGTAATAATAAATAATAAGCTAAAGAAAAAACTAAAGGTTATAAATTTAGCACACTTTTTTAAAAAGGTTTACCTTTTATTTAAATAAATTAAAGAAATAAAGTTTAATTATAAAAATATAATATAGTTAAATAAAATTTAGTTTAAAAAATATATAATTATAAGTCTTTTAACCTTATACTTAAAAGGGAGTATTATTACTATATAATTTAAATAAGTTATTTAAAATAAGCGATATTAAAAAGCTGCTATTATTTTAATTAAAGTTTTAGCTTTATTTAAATATATATTTATTTAATAAAATTAAGTAATTATTATAGCTTTATTTTATTATATTATAAAACCACTTAAAAGTAATTATTTAGCTTATCGCGTAAAATTAAAATAACTATTAATTAAACTTAAATTATTATTTATATATATTTAAAACTTAAATAAGGCTATTATATTTTATTATTAAGTATTAACTATTTTATTTATTTAAGTTTCCCTATTAAGCTAAAATAATAGTAAGTATTTAAAAAGGATAAGGTATAATATATCTTTTAAATTAATATAATAAGTTTTACTATATAAAACTTTTTATAATAACTTGTTAATCTACTTTTATAAGCCTATCTATAGTTAAAAGCCGCTATTTTATATTAATAGCTATAGTATTAGGCCGCGCTTATTTACGCCGGTACTTTTAATAAGCTATTAGCTTTAATATAAACCGGTCTATTAAGGTTAAAGCTATTGTAGGCTGTAAGTAACTTAATTTAACGCTATTAAGTATTATATAAAAGTGCTATTATTATATAACTTAAGCCTTTAAGTTGCTTAAAATAAGCGATATTAAAAAGCTGCTATTACCTTAAAGGTTTTAGCTCTGCTTAAATATATACCTATTATAACCTTTTTTATTATATTATAAGACCACTTAAAAGCAATTATTTAGCCTACCACGTTACTAAAACCGAGATAATAGTTAAGCTTAAACTAGCACTTATATATACTTAAAACTTAAGTAAAGCTACTATATTTTATTACTAAATATAGTTCTGGATATATAGATTTAATAGCTTATAAATAGCTATAAAAATAAACTTTAAATATAATAAGTAAATCTTTATCTAAATAAAAAGTTTTCTTATTAAGGTAAAAAAGCGTAAAGATAAAAAACTTTCTTTATTTAAGTAAACAAATATATTTATTATTACTTTAAAGATATATAAGATTTATTTTAAAGAAATAAAGAAATTTATTGCTTATAAAGTAATAATAAATAATAAGCCGAAAAAAAGATTAAAAGTTATAAATTTAATACACTTTTTTAAAAAGGTTTACCTTTTATTTAAATAAATTAAAGAGATAAAGCCTAATTATAAAAATATAATATAGTTAAATAAAATTTAGTTTAAAAAATATATAATTATAGGTTTTTTAACCTTATACTTAAAAGGGTTATTATTAAATATAGTTTTAAATATATAAATTTAATAGCTTTATAGCTATAAAAATAAATATTATTTATAATAAGTAAATTCTTATTTAAATAAAAAATATTTTTATTAAAGTAAAGAAATATAAAAATAAAATCTTTTCTTTATTTAAATAAATCGATATATTTATTATTACTTTAAAGAAATAAAGAAGTTTATTACTTATAAAGTAAGAATTAATAATAAGTTAAAGGAAAAAAAAGGTTAATTATTTAATATACTTTTTTAAAAAGGCTTACCTTTTATTTAAATAAATTAAAGAGATAAAGCTTAATTATAAAAATATAATATAGTTAAATAAAATTTAATTTAAAAAATATAATTATAAGTTTTTTAACTTTATATTTAAAAGAGAAAAAGTTATTTATTTAATATACTTTTTTTAAAAAAGGTTTATTACTTATTTAAATAAATTAAAAAGATAAAACTTAATTATAAAAATATAATATAATGAAATTTAATTTAATTTAAAAGGAATATAATTATAAGTTTTTTAACTTTATATTTATAAAAGTTATTATAAATTATTTTTTATTAATATTAATACTTTTATAAGATTAAAAAACTTTTTTACTTTTAAAGTTTATAAATTAGTTTTTTTAATATAAAGAAAATAAAAGAAAACCTTTAAAATAATATTTAAATTTTAATTTTAATTAAAATTAATTTTAAAACTTTATTCTATTTAATAATATTTTTATTAATTAAATTAAATTATTTTTTATTAAATATATAGTTAAGTAAATAATATAATTAATGTAAAATAACTTAAATGTTTTAATAAATATATTAAACTATAAGAAAAAGCTATATATTAAATATTTATTTTAAATATCGAAATCTATTCTCAATTTCTCTCATCTTAAAGTGGAGTTGTTAGGGCGGTATTGTTGATAGTAAGGACCTACCAACCGGTCCCTATGTTTATAGAGGATGACGGCGTTTAACTGCTTGCACGTGTGGTGCGGGTCTAGATGTGCCGTTTGGAAATAGTACTCCCAGGATACCTGGCAAGAGTGACATCTGGAACCGCACTTGATGCCGTGGCTGTCACCCTTGCTGGCTACATCTGTCGCTCTAAACTCGCTAGCAGGACAGTGTCACCATGGAGCCCAATGAGAACGACTCTGGCGTGGCATATAGAGGACAAGATAATTTATTTTAGGTATCTAGCTACTTTAAAAACTTAAGCTGTTCCTCGACAGGCTTATATAAGACAGCTTTATTCCCTCTAAATTAATAAAGTTAGTGATATAAATTATTATTTATTTACTAATATTAAGGGAAGAAATAAACCCCTTAACTACACTTAAAAAAAGTAAGAGTTATAAGCGCTAAACTATTTAATTATTATAAAGGCTAACTTATACCTTTTAATATACTTTTTATTTATTATTATCGTTTTTAATAATTAAAAAGATACTAATATATATAAGGATAATATAATATTTCGATTATTAAGCGATATTTATTACCGCGCTTTCTTTTATTAAAGGTTTAATTAACACTTATTAATATTAAATTCTTAAAAAATTAATTAAACTTAGTAAATAATATAAGCTTTATAATATAAGCTTTAATAAAGCTTTTATATAAATATTTATTAAATTATTAGTAAATAGTATATATTAAATATTATAAATAAATTTAACTCCTTTATATATAAAGTAATAATAAATAGCAATATATTTTAAATAAGCGGTAACCTTTATATTTTAAATAAGGTTTAATATAAGCTAGTTATTAATATATAAAATAAGTAATTAATTTTTATAGTTAATAATAAGTTTAGCTAAAGCTTAAATTATTTAATATAAATAAAATAATGCTAATAAATATATTATATATTTAGCTTTATAAATTAATTTAGCGATTATAAACTATTATTTTAAAAATTATATAATAAATAATTTATTTAGTAGCTAAATTTAACTTATAAAAACTTTAAAGTTATTAAGGTTTAAGTTATATAAAATATTATTATATATATTAAGCTTTACTATTAATAGCTAATAAAGGTAATATAGTTAATATTTTAAAGTTTATTTAATATAGCGTAAAATACCTTTAGCTATTATAAAATATTATTTAATTAGTTTTATATTAAATATTAATATAAATATAATTAGATAAGCGAGATTAATTTTAATTTTTATAATTAAAAAGTTAATAAAATTTATTAATAATTAATATATTATAATATTAATAGAAATATTATTATCTATTTTTTATTTCGGAAATAAATTTAAATTTATAAGGGTTTAATAGCTATTTATATCGAATATATTAAACCGATAAAGTATATATTTTATATATCTTTATTATAATATAGAAATTTCGATATTTATTTAATAAATGTTAAAATTTAAAAAGTATTAATAAAGATTTATATCGATATATTTAAACCTTTTTAATAAAATAAATTTAAAGGCGGTAATAATATTAAATATTTTAATAACTAAAATATTATTAATATAAATAATAATAATAATACTTTTATTAATAAAAACGTATAAATTAAACGTTATTTATAAATAATATTTAATAAGTTTATTATATAATTCTTTAAACTATTTATAGTTTAACTATTTTAAGCTATATAAAGCTTAATATATAATAAAGCGCTTAAGGCTTTAGGCGCTAGGCTTTTATAGCTATATTTAACTATATTTTACTATATAAAGTACCCGCTATATTTAAAAAAAGCCGCTTTATACTTATTTTCTATAGATTTAATCTTTTTAAATTTATCCCTTTTACTTTTAAAATATTTTCTATTAAATAATAGCTATAATTATATACCCTTATTATATAATCGCTTATATAAATTAAGTAACTATTTAAGGAAAATTATTATTATTATATAACTATAATTATTATAAATTAAGCTATAATTATAATTATTAGCTATTAAGCTATAACTATAATTATTAGCTATCTTATTATACTTTTATTTTATTATAAGTTAACTTTTCTATAGAGGCTTTATAGCTAAGGGCATTTAGCACCCCTTAATAATCTTTACCGTTAGCCACCGCCCCCCCCCCTTATAATCCTTACCGCTAGCTACTTATTATCTGCCGCTAGCTATTATTAGTTTTTACCGTTAGCTAGCTACTTATTAACCTGCTATTATTAGCTACCTATTAGCTGCCCTTTAGCTTATTACTTATTAGCCCGCTATTTATTAGCCTATTATTATTAGCTATTTATTAGCTATTATTAGCTATTAGCTAGCTATTAAACTATAAATTTTATAAGGCTACCTATAGCTCCCTTTATAAGGCTACTTATAGCTAAAATTAAAGATAAGAAAAAGGTAAAAATAAAAATAATAAAAATAATAGTAATTAAAATTAAACTTATAACCTTAAAATAAAAGGGAAAAAGTATTTTATTACGCTATATATATTATAAATAATGTTTTTCTTTTTATATAAGCGGTAATTAATATATAATAAAGCGTTTAAAGCTTTAAGCGCCGGGCTTTTATAGCTATATTTAGCTATATTTTACTATATAGGGTACCTACTATACTTAAAAGAAGCCGCTTTATACTTATTTTTTATAAATTTAATCTTTTCGAATTTATCCCTTTTACTTTTAAAATATTTTCTATTAAAGCTTTAAGCATTTTAAATATAATATTTTTAAATAATATTTAATATTTAAGTAATAGTTATATATAAACGTTATACTTTAATTAATTATATAAATAAGATATTTTAATATTAAATTAATATAAATTTTAACCGGTTATTATAATAATTTAAATAATAATTTTTATTATTTTATAGCGAGCGATAAAATTATAAGTATTATTATAATTTATCTTATATATTTAAGTAAACCTTTAAGTAATAAAATAAGCTTTATAATAAAAAAGTTACCTTTTTATATTATATTTTTTAATATATACTTAATATAAATTAATAATATATTAATTATAAATAATAAAAACCTCTTTCTATCAACTATTTTATTTATTTAAGTTTCTTTATTAAGCTAGAATAATAGTAAGTATTTAAAAAGGATAAGGTATAATATATCTTTTAAATTAATATAGTAGGTTTTACTATATAGAACTTTTTATAGTAACTTATTAATCTTCTGCAAGCCTGTCTATAATTAGAAGCTGCTATTCTGCGCTAGTAGCTATAGCGTTAAGCCGCGCCTAGTCCGTCGAGGTTAAAGCTATCGCAGGCCGCAAGCAACCTAGTTTAACGCTATCAAGCACTACTAGTATATAAAAGTACTATTACCGTATAACTTAGGCCTTTAAATATAAGTTACTCGAAATAAGCGATATTAAAAAGCCGCTATTACCCTAACTAAGGTTTTAGCTCTGCTTAAATATATACTTATCTAGCGAAACCGAGTAACCACTATAACCTTTTCTGTAAGACTATTTAAAAGCAATTATTTAGCCTGCTATACTACCGAAACCGAGATAATAGTTAAGCTTAAACCAGCACTTATATATACCTAAAACCTAGATAAGGCTACTATATTCTATTATTTAAATATATAGATCTAATAGCTCTATAGCTATAGAAATAGATTTTATTTATAATAAGCAAATTTTTGCCTAGGTAAGAAGTTTTCTTACTAAGGCGAAGGAGTGCGAAGATAAAAACCCCTTCTTATTTAAGTAAATCGATATATTTATTATTACCTTAAAGATATATAAGGTCTATTTTAAAGAAATAGATAAGTTTATTGCCTATAAAGTAAGGATAAATAATAAGTCGAATAGAAAAAGGGAGGTTAGTTATCTATTACGCTTTTTTAAGAAGGTTTACCTTTTATCTAGATAGATTAAAGAGATAAAGCCTAATTATAGAAATATAATACAGTTAAATAAAATTTAGTTTTAAAAAAAAATATAATTATAAGTCTTTTAACCTTATACCTAGAAGGGAAACCTTTTTCTATATATTTATAATAATAAAAAAGTTTAACTTTTTTTTTATAATAATAACTTAAGCTTCTTTTTCGAAACTTTTTTAAGCTTAAATATAATTTTATAAAATATTATCCTTTTATATTATAAAGAATATAATAGTAAAAATAGCCGATTTCTTATAATTAGTATTAATTAATATAAGTAATAAAAATAAATTCTTATAATTAAAATCGAAATTAATACTTATAAATATAAAGGGTAAATTAATATCTATTAATATTAAATTATTATTAATAAATTAAGTATTTACCTTTATTTTATAAAAGAGTTATAAATAATAACCTTTAAAGTTAATAATAAGTTTAAATAAAGGTATAAAATAATTTTAAACGTTTTATACCGGTTTATATAAAGGTATAAGTAATAGTAATTTAAAGGGTATATTAATTATAAATTATAAAGATATCTTTATTAACGGCTTAATAACTTTAATTATTAAATCTTCGATTAATTATACTATTAATAGTTATCGTTTTTTTTAATATATATAATTTATCGTTATAATTATAATAACTTTTTAAAGTAATATAAAAAGATAAAATATCGAATTATTATTTATTTTAAAATTTATAAAGTTAACTTTTTCGGTTTAATTTAATAATTTTATTTTAAGCTTTTATATTTTTATAGAAATATAGATATAATAAAAATAAAAGTATAATTAAAAGTATTTAATATTTAGCTTTTTTCTATATAATAATTTAAAAGGAATAATTTAATAAAGTAATACTTTATATAGCTTTTAGTTTTAAAAATATATAGAATATATAATCGATTTAAGCTATAAAATAAAAAAAATTTTATTTTAAATTATAGCTTTAATATTAGTAATAACTATTTATATATATCGCTTTAATATACCGTTTAATTTATAATAATATAATAACGATTTCCGGTAAATAATTTCTTATTAATAAAATATATTAACTATAATTTTATTAATATATTTACCTTTATTATTTAAAATAAACGTTTTAACTTTTATATTAAATTATATCTTTACTATTTTAAAAAAATTATCGATAATAATAAAAACTTAATTTATTTTTAATAAAATATATCTAATAATACTTTATATAATTATTAATTAATAATATAAAATATTAAAAGTCTTTTAATAACTTTATAAAAAAGTATTTAAAAAGATTTAAATAAATTAATTTAAATAATATAATTAATTATTCCCTTTTTAAATGTAAAGTTAAAAGACCTATAATTATATTTTTTTAAACTAAATTTTATTTAAATATATTATATTTCTATAATTAAGCTTTATCTCTTTAATCTATTTAAATAAAAGGTAAACCTTTTTAAAGAAGTATATTAAATAATTAATATCTTTATTTCCCTTTAACTTATTTTCTTTTAACTTATTATAAATCCTTACTTTATAAGTAATAAACTTCTTTATTTCTTTTAAATAAATCTTATATATCTTTAAGATATTAATAAATATATCGATTTATTAGGATAAAAAAGGGTTTTTATCTTTATACTCCTTTACTTTAATAAGAGAATCTTTTACTTAAGTAAAGATTTACTTATTATAAATAAAGTTTATTTCTATAGCTATTTATAAGCTATTAGATTTATATATTTAAATGCTTAACAATAAAATATAGTGGCTTTACTTAGGTTTTAAGTGTGTGTAAATAATAGTTTAAGCTTAATTATTATCTCGGTTTCGGCTAAATAATTACTTTTAAGTGGTCTTATAATATAATAAAAAAGGTTATAATAGTTGCTTAATTTTGCTAGATAGGTGTATATTTAAATAAAGCTAAAACTTATATATATCTTATAAAAATATATAGTTAAAGCAATAGCGGCTTTTTAATATCGCTTATTTTAAATAACTTATATTTACTTAAGTTATATAGCAATAGCACTTTTATATATTAGTAGTGCTTAACGGTGTTAAACTAGGTTACTTATAGCCTATAATAGCTTTAACCTTAATAGGCTAATAGCTTATTAAAAGTATCGATATAAATAGGTGCGGCTTAATGCTATAGCTATTAGTGTAGAATAGCGGCTTTTAATTATAAATAGGTTTATAAAAGATTAATAAGTTATTATAAAAAGTTTTATATAGTAAAACCTATTATATTAATTTAAAAGATATATTATATCTTATCCTTTTAAATACTTATTATTATTCTAGCTTAATAAAGAAACTTAAATAAATAAAATAATTAATATAATTAATTATTAACTTAATAAAGATTTTAAATAATATTAAATTAATTTTATTAACTTATAAGGTTTATAATTAAAGTTATTTAATTTAATTAATATAATATTACTATTAATATATAATTATTAAATAGTAGTTTTACTAATATTATTATATTTAAAGGCTTTATAAAATTTTTTATATAAAAAAAATAATATTTAAATATTTTTATTATTAGTAATTTATATTTTAAAATTACTTTTTTGAAACTTTATTTATATTAATAATAACTTATTATTTTTTAATTAAAGGAAAATATTATTACTTTAAGCGCTTAAATAATATCGATTTCGGATTATTATTTAATTAAATAAGTAAATATTTTTAAGTTTTTAATTATATAATATATTAATAAAAGTATTTTTAATAATTAAACTATTAAATAATTATAAAAGAATATTTATAATATTAATACCTTTTATAATAAAATAAGTATTACCGGTAATAATAATTATTTTAATATATAGTTAAAGTAAATTAAAGTTTTTTATATAACTTAATATATATTTTAAAATACTAAAGTTAAAGATTTAAAATAAATTACTTATATTATTAAATAAAAAAAGCTTTATAATATATACCGAAATATTTATATAAAAAGTAATATTTTTATTATTAAAGTTAAAAACTTTTATTATATTATTTTTAACTTAATTTATAATAACTTATTTTTTTTCCTTTTTTTATTTTTCTTTATATTTAATAAGCCTATTATAATTAATATATAAATAGCTAATAAAGATAAAGTTTTAAGTATAATATTAAATATATTCTTTTTTATTAAATTTTTTAAATAAGTTAATATTAATTAATATTAACTTTTTATAAAAAGTTAAAGTATAATATATCTCCGATTATTTAACTTTTAAATAAGTAATAATATCTATTATTTTAAATTTAATTTCGGTAAACTTTAATATATTATAGCTATTAAAGTTATTAATAATATTATTTATAAAATCGAATAATATTATTAAAAAAAAGATTTTTTAATTTTATTATTTTTAAAAAGTATTTTTATTAAGTTAATAATAAATTAATTAAATATAAAAGTTCGGAAATAAAGCTATATTTAAAGTTTTTAAAAATTATTTAAATAATTGTATAAATTAAAGCTATTTTTATAATATAAGTTAATTAATTAATAAAATAAATAAATAATTAAATTATTAATATTAATATATAATAAAGCGCTTAAAGCCTTAAGCGCTAGGCTTTTATAAGCTTTTATAGTTATATTTAGCTATATTTTACTATATAAAGTATCTACTATATTTAAAAAAAGCCGCTTTATATTTATTTTTTATAGATTTAATCTTTTTAAATTAATCCCTTTTACTTTTAAAATATTTTCTATTAAATAATAGCTATAATTATATATCTTTACTATATAATCGCCTATATAAATTAAGCTACTATTTAAAAGAAATTATTATTATTATATAATTATAATTATTATAAATTAAGCTATAATTATAGTTATTAATTATTAAGCTATAATTATAATTATTAGCTATTTTATTATACTTTTATTTTATTATAAATTAACTTTTTTATAAAAGCTTTATAATTAAAGGCATTTAACGCCCCTTTTATAATCTTTACTATTAGCTACTTATTACTTATTATTAGCTATTATTAATTTTTACTATTAGCTAGCTACTTATTAATACGCTATTATTAGCTATCTATTAGCTACTCTTTAGCTTACTGCTTATTAGCCTATTATTTACTAGCTTATTATTATTAGCTATCCGCTAGCTATTATTAGCTATTAATTAGCTGCTAAACTATAAACTTTATAAGGCTATTTATAGCTTCCTTTATAAGGCTATCTATAGCTAAAATTAAGGATAAGAAAAAGGTTAAAATAAAAAAAAGTAGTAGCACTTAAAATTAAACCTATAGCTTTAAAATAAAAAAAAAGAAGTATTTCGCTATATTAATATTATAAATAATGCTTTTCTTTTTATATAAGCGGTAATTAATATATAATAAAGTGTTTAAAGCTTTAAGCGCCGGGCTTTTATAAGCTTTTATAGCTATATTTAACTATATTTTACTATATAAGGTACCTGCTATACTTAAAAAAAGCCGCTTTATATTTATTTCTTATAGATTTAATCTCTTTAAATTAATCCCTTTTACTCTTAAAATATTTTCCATTAAATATTTTAATTAAATTAATTTTTAAAAGTCTTTTAAATAATTAAAAAGTTATTATATAATATAATATATATTATTAAATTAAAGTATATAGCGTTTAAAAGTATTATAAATATTTAATTATCGAATTTCTATTATTTCTTTAATATATCGATAATAGTAAATTTTAATTTTATATTAATAATAATTTTATTTAAACTAATAAATTAAAAAGCTTTACTTTATATAATATATTAATTTAAATAATTTTTACCCTTTAAGTTAAGCTTTAATAATAATAATAAATTAAGCTTAAAGTTAAATATATTAAGTATTTTAATAAAGATTTATTAAAATTAAATAAAGTATTAAGTTAATATTTAATAATATAAAAAATTAAAGTAAAAGTAATAAATTTTTATAAGTTATTAAGATTTATAATATTTATTAAAAGGTATAAATAATAATAGTAATTTAGTTTTATAATAATTATATTTTAATAATTTTTAAATATAAAAAGATTTAATATCGATAAATATTAATAAAGTAAGTAAGCAAGCGATATAATAAGTAATACTAGGCTTATAACCTAATAAAGTTAAAATTAAAGATTTACACTAGTTAAATCGGAGGGTACACCGGTATAAACTATATATAGCTAGCTATTAATATTTACCTTTATACCCACCACTTAATT
>JALPVH010000188.1:0-109551 GCA_023242295.1 Diaporthe ilicicola | reverse complement strand
TATATAGCCTTTTATATAGCTTTTTATAAAAAGAAATATAATAAGCTATTTAATTATAATATTAAATATAATATTTATATAATATATAACTAATTATTTAATTATCTTATTAGCTATATTATTTTATAAAAATAAGCTTAAATATAGCTATAATTATTTTTTATTTTTATTTAAGTAAATTAAGAAAATATTTTATATAAGAATAAAAAACTTTATAAGGATAGTTAAATTAAATAATAAATATTATTTAACTTAAAGCTAATATTTAATAATATTTAAAATTATATATTTAATAATACCTTATTAAGTTTTTTAAGCCCCTTTTTATATAGCCCCTTTATTAATAAGCACTTTTATAATATTTTAAGAAATTAAGCTTTTATTATAACTTTTTTATTTAAAAACTTTAACCTTAAAGGCTAATTTATTAATAAAAATAAGATTATTAATATAATAATTTAAAAGGCTATAATTATTACCTTTACTATTACTTTACTAATTTATATAAGTAAATATATAAATAATTACTCTATATAATAGTATATCGGTATTAAAATTAATTACTTTATTATTCTATTATTAGCTTAAAAGGCTAAAGCTATTTTAAAATAAAATAATTAAAGTAAAACCCTTAAAATAGTAATATATCGTTTTAATATTAAAACCTTATTTAAGCCTTTAAATAAATACGCCTATATTATTAAAAACTTTAATAAGAAAAATAAGCTTATTTATAAGTAAGCTTTTATATTTAATATAAATAACCTTTTTCCTTTATCCGGTGCTATTAAGGCTGCTTTTATCTTTTTAATTAAGGCTAATACCGCCGCTTTTTTAACTTTAATTAAAAAGAAATAATATTTTTAAGCAGTATTTATTTATATAAATAAGTTTAATAAAATTAATATTAAAAACTTTAATATAGCTAGCTTTATTATAATTACTATTAATAATAAAATTAATATAGCTACTAATTACTATTTATTTATTAATAAAGCTTATATTATATTTATCTTCTTTATTAATAATAAAAAGCTTATTACTTTAATACTTATTTTTATTATTTATAATTTAATTAAAGCTATAATAATTATAAAACCTATTAATAATATTAATAAGATTGCTTATCTTTTTATATACTTTATTTTATATAATATTTAATATAGCACCGTGGCGTATTAGTAGAGCGCTAAGTAGCTTTATATAATAATAAATATAAAGGCTGCGGGTTTAATATTTATAAGTGCCCCCCTTTTCTCCTACCTATAAAAGGGAAGTTATACCCCCTTTAAAGCCCTTTAGCTCTTAATTAGCAACGCCTATATTTATTAATATAGCGGAATCTTTTCTTTATAAATAATTAAGTATACTAGGGAAGCTAATTTTAGCTCCTTTACTTAGTTTTTCTCGGCTTTTAACTCGGCTAGTTTTTCCTTAATAAGCAGCTAGGTATAAATACTATTAGCTGCGCAGAATTATAAGGTAACGAAAGGTATTAAAGCCTAAACTTTTATATAGTAAGAATAGCACTTAATCCCTTATAAAATTACGTTTTAAGATATACTTTAAAGATTTAAACTTATAGTTATTAGTTATATTAATAGTAGGGCTTAATAAATTACTTAATAAAGGCTTAATAGTTTATAATATTTAATACTATAAGGCTAATTTTAATATTATTAAATATTATTATAATGATAATAACTTAATTAATAATATTATTATTATTAAAGATATATAAATTATTAAGTATATAAATAGTATTTTTAAAGACTTTAAGAATTAATTTAAATATTATATTATAAGTTTATTTAACTATATTATAATATATAATATTATTAATTTTTTTTTTATTTTTATTAAAGTTAATTAAATTATTAATATTATATTTTAAAAGAATATTTAATCTTTTTAAAAAGCGATTACCGGCTTTATTAACTTTAATATTAGCTTTTATAAGTAAAGCCGCTAATTACTATATTATTTATAATATTACCTTTTTAAGCCTATAAATAACTTTTTAATAATTAGCTAAATTAAATAAATAATAATAATTCTTTTCATTTTTACTTAATATAATAAATTTCTATAAAAAATATAACTATTATTTATTAATATTTTTTCTTTATACTTTATTTATATTTTATTATCTTTATAATTATTTCTATATTTATCTTTATTATTACTTATATAGTTAATTATTATATATATTATTTATTTATTATATTCTTTTAACTTAATTAATTTTAATACCTTTTTTAAGCCTAACTAATAAATTCTTAATAAATTTATAAAGCCGAGGCCAGCCGGTTTTATTTAAAGATAAAATATATATAACGGGGCAATTAATATATAATAAAAAAGGAATTTATTATAATTAATAAATTTATTATATATTTATAATAAATTTATTATATCTTATATATATTAATATATATAGTAAACTTATAATAAATTTATAATAAATTTACTATAAATTTATTATAGATATATAAATAGAAAAGCTTTATAGATTTACTAGAAATATATATATTATTAATCTTATACTTTTTTTATTAAATAATTAACCTGCTTTTTCTATTTAGCTTATTATTTATCTTTACTTTATAAATAATAAACTTTTTTATTTCTTTAAAATAAACCTTATATATCTTTAATGTAATAATAAATATATCGATTTATTTAAATAAAAAAGAGTTTTTATTTTTATACTTTTTTATTTTAATATAAAAACCTTTTACTTAAGTAAAAGTTCACCTATTATAAATAAAGTTTATTTTTATAGCTATAAAGCTATTAAATCTATATATTTAAATATTATACTTAATATTAAAATATAATAGCTTTATTAAAGTTTTAAGCGTGTATAAATGCTAGTTTAAGTTTAACTATCATCGCGGTTTTAATTAAATAATTACTTTTAAGTGGTTTTATAAAATAAGGTTATATCGCTTAATTTTATTAAATGGGTATATATTTAAGTAAAGGTAAAACCTATATATATCTTATAAGATAGTTAAAGTAATAATAACTTTTTAATATTACTTATTTTAAGCAACTTATATTTAAAGGCTTAAGTTATATAGCAATAACACTTTTATATATTAATACCGGTAATGCTTAACGGTATTAGATTAGCTTATAACTTATAATAGCTTTAACCTTAATAGGCTAATAGCTTATTAAAAGCACCGGTATAAATAAATTAGGCGCGGCTTAATATTATAGCTATTAATATAGAATAGCGGCTTTTAATTATAGATAGGCTTATAAAGAATTAATAAATTATTATAAAAAGTTTTATATAATAAAACTTATTATATTAATTTTAAAAGATATATTATACTTTATTTTTCTTAAATATTTATTATTATTTTAGCTTAATAAAGAAATTTAAATAAATAAAATAGTTAATACTTTATTCTTTTTAAATCTTTATTATTATTATAGCTTAATAAAAGAATTTAAAAAAAATAAAATAGTTAATATATATTAAATTATATTTTTAAAAGCTTATTTACCCTTTATTACTTTTAATAAATTTCTATTAATACTTTAAATAAAGGAAAAAATATAATTAATATTAAACTAATTTCTAAGAATTATATTATATTACGTAAAGTTAATATAAAAGCTAAAGCAATATTATTTAAAATAATAAAGCTAATTAACTATAATACTATTATTTAAAAAGTTTATTTTTAATTAAATTAAAGGAGTATTATTATAAAAGTTCTTTATTTAAAAAGAGTAATAATTTAGCTATATATTAAAAATATAATATATAAGTATAATATTAGTAATAATATTATTATAGCTTATAAAGGTTATAAATTTATAATTATTTAAATTTAAAACTTTAAAAGCTTTAATAAATTAGTTTTAATTAATAATAATTATTAAGCGTTTATAAAGCTTTTTAATTATATTATTATACTTATTAAAATTTTAAATATTAATAAAGATAAGCTAATATTCTTTTAAAGCTTTTAATATAATTAAAAAAGTTAATATTATAAATAATAACTTTATATCTCTTTTAAGCTAGCTTAATAAACTTTTTATATATTTCTTATATATAAAATATTAAAGTAAAAAAAAGAAAAATAATAAATAAAAGCTTATTATTTTAAATAATAAAAAAGGTTAATTTAATTAATAATTATTATAATAATTAGCTTAAAGTTATCGTTATAAAAAAGCTAAATATATTAATAAAGATACCTTATTTTATAATAAAAAAAGCTAAATAATTATTAAATTATAAAAGATACTTTAAATACCCCTTATAATTAAAAGAGTTAATATATTTTAAAAATAATATATAGCTAATTAATTACTTTTTATAAAACCTTTATATAAAGGTTTTTTCTAGCTTTTTTAGCTTTAAGTTAAATAATAAAGTATATTTAAATAAGCATTTATAGCGCTAATAGCGCTAATAATATTTCTTAATATTATAAGCTTTATATTATTTCTTTTTAGCTTTATCTTTATTATAAAGAAAAGTTAAATACTTATAAATAGCTTTATAACTATTAAAAGGCTAAATATTAAGCTTAAAAGCTATAATATAAGTTAATAAATATTATAAATTAATTAAATTTAATATAATTAAACTGCCCTTTTAAGTATAAAGTTAAAAAACCTATAATTATATTTTTTTTAAACTAAATTTTATTTAATTATATTATATTTTTATAATTAAGCTTTATTTTTTTAATTTATTTAAATAAAAGGTAAACCTTTTTAAAAAAGTATATTAAATAATTAATATCCTTATTTCCCTTTAGCTTATTTCCCTTTAGCTTATTATAAATATTTACTTTATAAGTAATAAACTTCTTTATTTCTTTTAAATAAATCTTATATATCTTTAAGATATTAATAAATATATTAATTTATTAAAATAAAAAAGGGTTTTTATTTTTACGCTTTTTCGCTTTAATAAGAGAATCTTTTATCTAGGTAAAGATTTACTTATTATAAATAAAGTTTATTTTTATAGCTATAAAGCTATTAAATCTATATATTTAGATAATGAAATATAGTAGCCTTACCTAGTATATATAAGTAGTAGTTTAAGCTTAACTATTATCTCGGTTTTAGCTAAATGATTGCTTTTAAGTGGTTTTGCAATATAGCGGAAAAGGTTATAGTGGATAGGTATATATTTAAGCAGAGCTAGAACCTTTAAGGCAATAGCGGCTTTTTAATATTGCTTATTTTAAGTAACTTATAAAGGCTTAAGTTATATAGCGATAGCACTTTTATATATTAATAGTGTTTAATAGCGTTAGATTAGGTTGCTTATAGCTTATAATAGCTTTAACCTTAACGGGCTAATAGCTTATTAAAAGTATCGGTATAAATAGGCGCGGCTTAATACTATAGCTATTAATATAGAATAGCAGCTTTTAACTATAGATAGGCTTATAAAAGATTAATAAGTTATTATAAAAAGTCTTATATAGTAAAACCTATTATATTAATCTTAAAAGATATATTATATCTTATTCTTTTTAAATACTTACTATTATTCTAAGTAAATAAGGAAACTTAAATAAATAGAATAGTCGATATAATTAAATTATAAATATAGCCTTTATTTACTTAAATAAAGTATTTACTATAGTAAAGTTATATTTATAAATAATAATATAGTTTATTAATAAGTAGCGAATATTAATAAATAATAAATCTTTATAATTTTCGCTAACTTTTATTAAACTTAACACTTATTTAAAGTAAAAAGATTAATTTAAATTAATATTAATTAATGCTAATTAATTTTAATTAATTTAAAATAATAATAAAGATATAATATTAATTTTAATATTTAAAGTTTAAATAAGTAAGCTTATTTTTAATATAAATTATATCTTTAGTTTTATATTAGTTTTATATTACTTTATTTATTTAAATGTTTAATATATTAAAAGTTAATAACTATAATATATATTTATTATTAAAAGAAAGTAAAATTATTTTAATTATTTAAATAATTTAAAAGTTAAAAAAAGATTATATAAAGCCTTTACCTATTATTTAAGTTATTAAAATCTTTTATATTTTTAAAACTATATTATATTATAAGATAAATTAATAACGCTTATATAAAGAATTATATATCGATATATATAAACTCGATTAAATCGAAAAAAAAAATATTTATTTAATATATTATTAAATAAGATATTTAAAAATTTTTAATATAACTTTTTAATATAAAAGATATAGCTAACCTTTTACTAATATTATATAATAATAAGCTAATTAATAAAAATTAAATATAACGCTTTATAAAAATATAATTAAGCTTAAAAACTAATTTTAATTAGCTATATAATTATTAAAAAGCCCTTTATAAAAATTTAAAGGTTATTAAAAATTAGTTCCAGCTACTTTATAATATAATAATTAAATATAAGATTTTAAATAATAACCTTTATAACTTTAATAAAATTAGCTTTATAATAAATTAAATAACCTTAACTTTAATTATTATATATTTTAATTAATATAAAAAGGCTAAATTTATATAATTTAAAAACCGGAAATAAGCGATAGCTATTAAATATATTAATATAAAAGGTTAATATATCCCGTTATATAATTATTTAAAGCGCTTATTACCTTATTAATTAAATAATAAAGTTAGGCTTTTTATTAAGCTAAGTAATTAAGCTTATTTTAAATAAATAAATAAATAATAAAATTAATTTAAAATAAATTTAATATTTTAATAAATATATAATTAAGTAGATTAAGGGTAAATATTAAATATTTATTTTAAATAAATATAAAAGCTATATATTAGCTAGATTTAAATAATATTATAAAAAGAATAATATTATCCCTATTAATATATTATTATATTTATTATTAAAGTATATATATAATAATAAAGTTAATCTTTTTATTCGGGTATTAATTAACTATATTATTAAGTTAAAGTTTTTTATTATATTTAAGGTAATTTATAATAAGGTTTTAATAAAAAGAAATATAAAAGCTAGGTTTAAAAGGGCTAAAATTTCTTTATAAAACTTAAATTTTATTATTTTTAAACTAGATATCTGCTTATAAACTTTAATATAATCCCTTTTTATATTATTATTTAAATAGAAATTATAAATATTATTTAATACCTATTAAACTATTTAATAATTAAGTTTTATTAAAGGTAAAATATTTATTTATTAAAAAAGCTTTTCTATATTAATTATTTAAATAGTTAAAAAGTTTATAAAAGGTATATAAATAATAATATATTAAGTTACTCTTTTAAATAATTAGGTTTATATCTTTAAAAAGGCTAATATTAAGCTTATTAAGTATTAAAGGGCTAAAAGAAGTTAAATATAGCTTAAAGGGATATTTATTATTAAGAAATTTTAGATAATAATTAAGGAAAAATAAAAAGGGAAGCGGCTAGCTAATAAAATAGTTAATAATAGCGAAAAGGTAATTTATAACGGATTATTAAAATAATAATATAATAATTATAGCGAGATAAAATATAATATAAGAATTTATAAAAAAGATATAAAAAAGTTTAATTAATTAAATTTTAAATAAATAAAAGTATATTTTTAAGCGGTTTATAATAAATTATATAAATAGTTAATTTAGCTAATATAAGTTAAAGTTAATTCTATATAGCTAAAATACTTTATTTTAATAAAAAATTCGATTTTCTTATTAAAAGTTATTTACTTTAAATTAATATTATAACTTTACTAATTATTATAAATTAACTAAATTAATTAAAAATAAGTAATTAGGATTAATTAATATTTATTAATACTAATTTTAATTAATTTCTTTACCTTATATAGGTGTTAAAGTTATTAAAAGTTAATAAAAGTTATAAAAATCCGCTATTTATTAATATCCGCTATTTATTAGTTAACTACATTATATATATATTAATATTAAAGGTATAAGTGTATAAAGGGTGGGGGTAATATAATATTTAATAAAAATAGATTAGCTTAAAATTATTTAAGTTTTAAACTATATAATATTAATTTATTATATTAAAGTTAATTATTAAGTAGCTAGATAACTTTTATTAAATAAGAGCTTAAAAGGCTAAATATCTTTAACGAGATTAAAGATTTAAAATTATAAATATATACGCTCGAAATACTATTTTAAAGCTTATTAAAAAAAGTATCACTTTATATATTTAAAAACTATAACTTTAAATATAGTACCGACAAAGTTTATAAATTTAAATAAAATTAATACTTTAAATCGCTTAAAGTTTAATATATGCTCTCTTTAGCTTAATATATCTAAGTCTTTATTATTATAAATAGAGAGGAGAGAGTTTAAAATATACTTAAAGGATCCCTCACTTTATTTAATAGATTGCGCATTATTTATATTTATATAAAACATTAAAGGTTTTTTAATTTTATTGCGCTATATTATATCACCCGGCTAAGCTTATAACTTATATAATGCTAAATATAATTTTATTAAATAAAAGTGCTATAAACGTTTAATTAATATTTATAATATTAAATTTCTTTAATATATATATATATATATATATTATAAATTAACCCTTTTAAGTATAAGGTTAAAAGACTTATAATTATATTTTTTTTAAAAACTAAATTTTATTTAATTATATTATATTTCTATAACTAGGCTTTATTTCTTTAATTTATTTAAATAAAAGGTAAACCTTTTTAAAAAAGTATAATAAATAATTAACCTCCCTTTTTCTATTTAACTTATTATTTATCCTTACTTTATAAGCGATAAACTTATCTATTTCTTTAAAATAAACTTTATATATCTTTAAAATAATAATAAATATATTAATTTACTTAAATAGAAAAAGTTTCTTATCTTTATATTTCTTCGCTTTAATAAAAAAACCTTTTACTTAAGTAAAAATTTACTTATTATAAATAAAGTTTATTTTTATAGCTATAAAGCTATTAAATCTATATATTTAAATAATAAAATATAGTGGCCTTATCTAGTTATAGTTTATTTTAACTATAGCTATAAATTCGCTTAATAAGGTTTTAAGTGTGTATAAGTGCTAGTTTAAGCTTAATTAATAGTTATCTCGGTTTCGGCTAAATAATTACTTTTAAATAGTTTTATAATATAACGAAAAAGGTTATAGTAGATAAATATATATTTAAGCAGAGCTAGAACCTTAATTAAAGCAATAGCGGCTTTTTAATATCGCTTATTTCGAGCAACTTATATTTATAAAGGCTTAAGTTATATAGCAATAGCACTTTTATATACTAGTAATGCTTAACGGCGTTAAACTAGCTCGCAGCCCGTAATAACTTTAACTTTAACGGTACTAGCTCCTCCCTATCTATTATAATAGTATATATATAACTATAAGCTAATAGTGAAATTAAAGCTTATTAAAAGCACCGGCGTAAATAAATTAAATGCGGCTTAACGCTATAGCTATTAGCGTAAAATAATAGCTTTTAATTATAAATAAACTTATAAAAGATTAATAAGTTATTATAAAAAGTTTTATATAATAAAACTTATTATATTAATTTAAAAGATATATTATACTTTATTCTTCTCGGATATTTATTATTATTTTAGCTTAATAAGGGAACTTAAATAAATAAAATAGTTAATATTATAAATTAAAATTAAATTTATATTTTATAAAGTTAATAAAATTAATAAATAAAAAGTAATATATTAATATTTTATTTTAAATCTTTTAATAAAAAAAATATAACGCGTTTTTTTTATAAAGTTAATAATATTATAATAGTATTAGTTTTAAATAATATTTTTAATTTTTTATTTAAAATTAAAGTTTAATAAGTTTAAAAGTATAAAAATATTTTTATTTAATTTAATATAATAGTTAAAGTTTTAAACTTTATTTAATAATAAATTATACTATTAAGGTATATAGTATTTAATAGAAACATCTTAAAATAATAAAGAAATAAATTAAATGAGACTAAATCTATAGAAAATAAGTGTGTAGAGCCTCTTTTAAAGCATTAATATATTACCCCGCTTAATAAAATAAGGGGCCTTCGGGCCTTTTAAGCCTAATATAGCTTTTAAGGCTTCCGGGCTATTTTAAGTCTTAATAAATGCCGCACGTAAAAAAGAAAGCATTATCTATAATATAGCAATAAAATTTTTTCTTTTTATTTTAAAGTTTTAAGTTTACTTTTAAATATAACTATTCTTTTTTTTATTTTTTATTATAATAATTATCGCTTTCCTTATTATAGCTAATATCTTTTATATCGCTTAAATTTACCCTATTTATTTCCTAATCCTTAAATTTTAATTAGCTTAAAGCAATATTAGCTTTACTACCCTCGTAGCCCTCGCAGCCCTTATAGCCCTTATAGCCCTCGCAGCCCTTTATAGGCTAATTAAAAGGTAAGATTTTAGAGCTAGCGGAGGGGTTGCTTTTAGGCAAATTAGGGTGTAAGATTTCGGGGCTAATGGTAGGGTCGCTTTTACTTTCGCTTTCGGGCGAATTAAAGCAGTTAGATTAATAATTATTAGATTTTAAGAGCAAGTTTAAATAAAGTAGGGCCGAAAAGGCACGCTTAAAAGTATCTCTTTTAAACTATATTAAAGTAGTATTAGAAAGGAGACCGCTAAAAACTTTTTAAAATTTAGCCCTTAATTAAAGTTAAAGGGAAATTATTATTAATCTTTAAACGATAAGGCGAAATTATAGCGTTTTAGTAATAGTAATTATTTAGGCCTTAATTAGCTATAAGGAATAAGGTTTATAAATAAAAGAAAAAATATATATTATAAGCTTAATATAGCTTTTAAAAGAATAATTATAATTTTAATATTTTACTTTTTTTTAACTTAAAATACTTCGCTTAAAGGAAAAAGGGGCGCTGGAAGCCTTATTAGTAAAGGGTGCTAAACCTTAGTTTTAGCGATTATTCTATAATTTTTAGTGCGCTTAGTTTTAAAGAATAACTCGCTATTTAGCTATAGTGCGCTTAGTTTTAAAGAGCGGCTTACCGATTAGGGCTATCTAGTGCTAAATTATAGTTACCATTTAATAGGAATATTTTAGAATAATAAAGAAATGAATTGGAAGAGACTAGATTTATAGAAAATGGGTGCGCAGAGCCTCTTTTAAAGCATTAGCACGTTACCCCGCCTAGTAAAACAGGGGGCCTTTAGGCCCTTCGGGCCCTTCGGGCCCAATAGGGCTTCCGGGCCATTTTGGGTCCTAACAGTATTAGATTAAGATATATTCCCTAGCCTTTTTTAACACTACCAGGGCTATAGAACCAAACATGAAGAATGAATCTCAGGATTGGTGCCCCAGGGTGAAACTTTGGAACAGATACTTAAGTTCTCTCAGTCCAACAGAATAGATTACAGAGCGCTCAGCAAGGCCATCAATTACGGAAAGACACGAGCAAAATGAATGCAACAACACCGCGCCCAGATACCACAACTGCCCTTCTAGGGTTCTCCGAGCACTTGCCAGGAGATGAACGTCAAAAATTCCACCTAAACAGCTCCGAGCCTGCGGTTATGAATATTATGCCTCGCGAGACCCTCATAAGTAACACACGACATTGGCATTCCCCGCCAAGTCTGGATGACAACGGTTTCACGATTGTGATCCACAAAACTGCCACGAAGAACATGTACAATCAGGATGAGGTCCACGAGACATATGAGGTGGAGGTACGGAAGCTTCTGCTGGACTTCCTGGGCGCAGATGAGCTGCAGTGGAGGGGACAGGCTCTATATCGGTCAGTCAACCGGACGAGGGACAAGTTCGGTGGCGACATCGACTTCAATTCCAACGCCTTGCACTTTGTGCACATCGACGCGACCGAAAATTCCACGCAACAAGTTCGATCGCGTGCCCTGGCCGCGATGACCATTCCCCACGGCAAGCGAATCAAACGCGCCTTGCAGTTCAACACCTGGCAGCCGCTGACAGCACCACCACAGTACGCTCTTTCACATTTTCATGACATACCTCTTTATACCCTGGTGCGGCACTCTTTGCTTACTACCTAGCAACAACAGAGATGTCCCGCTCGCACTTTGTAGTTCAAAATCTATAAGCACGAAGGATCTAATAACGGTAGACGCAAATTTCGATGATGCAAACGGAAATGTTGTGAAATTGTATGAGTTATGGGTTTTGAGGCACAACCCAAACCAACTCTGGAGTTACGTGCCAGATCTTAAGCAAGAGGAAATGATTGTATTCAAGACTAGTGATACTCAACCGGATGTCGCACATTTTGCGGCTCACTGTGCCTTTGAGGACCCCTACTGTCCAAAAGATGTGAAGCCGCGCGAGAACATTGAGCTCCGTGGAGTGGCGTTTTGGTTCGAGTAAATAGTATGTATTTGATCAAGGCTGGAAAGATAATGTGTGCCGTGCGTGTTACTTCGGAAGATGTAACTTAGATGCAGTTCAGGCTGAAACTGAGTGTCAAGTCGAGCTCCGGAAAAGTGAGCATGCGGAATTTTGCTGGGCGCTTTCTTTCCCCTATCCCCCAATTTCTCTTCCCCAGCTGACCTTCTCTTCAAGCAACCCCCACGGGTCTTCTCCGCCGGGGTTCTCGAGGAAGAAACCCCTATTGTAGTGATGGAGACCTGGATGTGCCTTCTTGCGGCTGTGCGTGCGCTGTTCTTTGCGATGAGGCTCTTGCGGACCTCGAAGTTGTCCTTCTCCACGAGGAGTCGGATATTGTCGTCATGTGATTCCCTCGCCTTGGCGTTGTTGAGCTTGTCGAGGCGCTCAAGTATTAGCCGGGGACCCAGGCCATAGGTATCAGCGTGGATGGAAGAGGTCACCAAGCCGTAGTATCGATCTTGTGGCCCCACGCCGCCGGTCGAAAGTCCAGCGGTAACACTCATCTGACGCTAGGCAAGGCGTCGTCGCAATCATCGGAAGACTCCTCGATGGTGCGCTGCACGAGGGAAATGAGTGCGCAGGGTCAACATTACAGCCGGAGATGAAGTCGACGACGTGTTGCTCGCTTTGCAGTCTCGTTGCCCATTGCAAAAAGCGGTAGCCTCGATCAAGGCCAAGCCACTGGTTTTCTCGACTCATTGTGTTTTCTTGTTTCATGCATACGTGGATCTGCTGCACTGCGACCCAGACAGTCACCATCTTGTGGCTCCCCGTGCGATACTGCGCCTTGGAAACCTGCGCCCGCCGGCCCACGAAGTAGACTACATCAGCGACCGAGAGCACGCTCGTGACCGGCGACGACGTCGGGCTTGACGCCAAGCCCCGCCTACCACTGTGTTGGGGCGGTCTGCATGGAGTTCTAGGTCAGCTGGGCCGTCACGGCCGGGTCCTGGTGGTCGCTTTCAAGACGAATAAGGCCGGAGTATGGCGTGATTTGGAAATCGGTCGCTCCTGGACCAAGCTAAGCACTCGACAATTCTTGCCATCGAATTTAACCAAGCCGCCGAGGCCTGACCATGTTCACACTCACCCGAGTCACCCCGCCGTATTGCAGTATCAAGTACCAAGACTGCTTCAGCTTTTGAGTGATGAGGAACATTGAAGGTAGGTATTCAAAGTCATTCGAAGAGACGTACCGAGCCTGGTGCTAACTGTATTTGCAAAAACTAAATATGTATTACAGAGTTGTCTGAGTAAGACCCGGGATTTAGTGAAGTTGTTCACTACGGCCGTGGAATTCCAATCTCCAGGTACATAGGATTAGGTAAGACCTGGAAAGAAGATGAAGTCGCTGGTATGAGCTGTGTTGCCGGTGAACCCTGCTTTGACTCCGCTGCTTTCTTTCCAAACACAATGTAGTCCGCATGTCTAGTGATCAAACCACATCTGGATCCAGCCTGGCGGCGGCGATCCTTGACAGTGAGAAGAGACCAGAGTACTCAGTACTTGTACACAGGCTGAGAGAAGTATCGCATACCTGGAGCCTGGCGCGTGAAAGGATTAGTTAACCTAGCACCTATGCCTGGATTTCACACACGGCAGGTTTTTTCGAGGCTTGCTGGGCTCAGCGGATATCATTTCACACTCGCCCCATCCTCCATTCAAATCAGCCGCGTTCGGGCCGAGAACCGTTCCCATATCTCAAGCTATGTTAGCAAACTAAGCGCATGTCATGAGACCATCTTGCCACTTCACCTCATCAGGAAGGGTGGATTAATCAGTACCAACAAGTCATTAAAATCTCTATCTACTAGAGTTTCTGTATCATCTTAGCTTAGAAGTAATATCTAATTATTTTTTAACTAATTTAAAGATAAAGATATATTCACTTCCTACTATAAATATTCCGCTGCTAAGGAATTTAAGTGTATAGTTAGTAGCAAAGCTTATATACTATATTTAACCCGTACATACTGGGCAGCAACCGCGCCTATAGGCAGATATATTAAATTAAGTTCTCATAAGTAACTATATACCTAAGGCTTCATTTACACATTAAACTGTGTCATATCCCTGTTTGTAAGCCAGACACCTGGTGTCTGCTTGGCCCAGATCCGGGCTGCTGGTCATGTCATGTCCCAATCAATGCCGGGCCAGTGCATTTGGGGCAAGTTTGACCGAGATTGGTAAAGATCACTTTAGACTCACCCCCTGTTCTGAACAGTAGGGATGACTATAGAGGTACCTAGGTACACAGCAAAGCCGGCAGTACCTGGTCTAACGACGCCACAGGCACCCAGCTCGATTTGCATTGAATGCATTGATCAGCGCATGCCTCTCAGCCGCGACAGAACTGACTCTGATGCTTCTCGGCCACCCCCCTTGGCAGTTCGACAGGACACGTTTCGTATCTTTTCTTTCCGGCTATTGCGAAACAAAAATCCCAAAAAAAAGGTGCACATTTGCTCACCGTGTAAATGACGACCTCCCGCCCAGCTCGACGACGACAAACCTCCTCCCTGCAGAAAGCACAGCACCATGCGGCTGCCTCCGCGCCCATGACGCCTCGAGTGATCAATGCCGCTCCCTCTCTGGAGAAGGCGCAAATGCATGGCATTGACGACCAGCGCCCAATGTCCTCCAAGATCATGGGCATGCTGGGCCGCATCTTCATCGAGACCATCCCGCAATGGCTCACCGTCGGCGCCATGCTGCTCCTGATCTTTGGGGGCTGTTGTTCTAACGTCTTTGCCCTGGAGGCTATTATTCAGTCAGTCTTGCGATGCAGCCTGACGTTGCCCGCTGGAGCTAGGTTGCTGACCTGAGTGTGTTCTCTCGCCTAGGGTTGAGCCGGCTAGCGGCACTCTCCTGACCTTTGTTCAGTTCCTCTTCGTCGCCGTCACCGGGTACATTTCTCAACTCGACGAGACGCGGCCTCCGTTCTTCCTACGGCCAAACAAGGTGCCAATACGGCGCTGGCTGATCAACATTGTGCTCTTCTTCAGCATCAACACGCTGAACAACCATGCCTTCAGCTACGACATATCCGTTCCTGTGCATATCATCCTCAGGTCCGGAGGAAGCATCACGACAATGATTGCCGGAAGCATTTGGGGAAAGAAATACTCTCGCATACAATTCACAGCCGTCATGCTTCTCACGGTTGGTGTCATAACTGCCGCGTGGTCCGACGCGCAGACAAAGGTAGGAGGAGCAACGTGGCATGTTGGACGGGCACGGCACAGCACGGTCAAGCTGACGCAAAGCTTACAGGGAACCACGGAAGAGAAGGCAGGAAGCACTCAGAGCTTCAACACCGGCCTCGCCATCCTCTTCGCTGCTCAAGTCGCGTCCGCGATCATGGGTTTGTATACCGAGGACACGTATCGGAAGTATGGTCCACAGTGGAAGGAGAATCTGTTCTACTCGCATCTGCTGTCCTTGCCGCTCTTTATCCCGTTCATGCCTTCCATGTGGCGGCAGTACAACAAGCTGGCAAGCAGCGCGCCCCTGCCTCTCCCGATTGCGTCAATATTTGGGTTTGAGAAGCTCCCGGATGGCCTCCAACGCGGCATCGACAGGATCTACATCCCAAGCCAGCTCTTCTACCTCGCCATGAATGTCCTGACGCAGTACGCCTGCATCCGCGGCGTCAACCTGCTTGCAGCTGCGTCGACCGCGTTGACGGTGACGATTGTCCTGAACATCCGCAAGCTTGTGAGCCTCCTGCTCAGCATCTGGTTGTTTGGGAACAAGCTGGCGACAGGCACGCTGCTTGGGGCTTGCATCGTGTTCTTTGCCGGAGGGCTGTACTCGCTTGATTCAGGCAAGAAGGCCTCTCCAAAGCCAAGAGCGGCCAAGATTGGTTGACGCGTCCCACGAGATCATGCCATAGCCAAAGCCTAGGAGGGCTTGCATAGGTAGCGCTGGAGAGATATTGGTCTCCCCACTTCAGGCCCGGCATTTCGAAATAAATATACGTCCGGGTGGCCCTGATCAGTCTCCTCTCTTCCGTCCAAATCGCTGTGATACACTGATTGCCAGCAGGACCCAGGTACTCGTGCCATGCTCGGTCTGTTTGCCACGATCGCGTTGCGGTCGAGACGCCCATGCCTAGCTGGCACATGGGATTTAAACTTTTAAGATGCCCGTGCTATTATGTGTGCTCCTGCAGCCCGTGGCAGATCCTGTGGGGGCGCACGGCACAACTGCCAGGTGGCCCCTGGAGAGGCTGGAGGTGCAATTGGTTCAGGCGTTTGGCACTGTACGTCATTCCACCCAGACCCCTGCGCTCAGGTGCCCCCCGCTGCTGGGATGCTGCTGGGTGCTGCCGACAAGCTCTGGCCCCTGGGTGAGCTTCCCATCAAAATTCCAGCGGGGGCCTCCGCGACACAAAGGCGCAGCAGTCCTACCTCCACAGACTTAAGCCATCGACTCATCCCACGTGCGACGAGCCGGAGCCGCGTTGGTTGTCCTTCTCTTTCCATTTTCCAGTTACGAGACGGAAAGTCGCAGAGGGAGAGAAAGATGACCGGTATGTCTCGCCCTAGAGTTCGTTTTAAATGGATCACCTTTGGCCTGTATGCCAATGACTGATCAATATATATGTATCGTGTCTCAGACCACTCCTTTGTCGAGGACCCCACCTCGGCTTCGACTTCTCCCAAGCTCAATTCGACTGCCATGCCTCTCTCACAAGAGTCTGATGAAGAGGGCGACACAGCCACTTTCCAGAGCGCCAGCCCACACTCAGAGGAGGGTCACCCCGGGGAGACATCCAAGAGCACACCCGACGGAGAGGAGGCGGATGAAGACGAGGAAGGTCTGCTGCCCCGAGACATGCCAACAAAGACAGCTTTCTACGATCCGGTAGCGGAGCGCCAGATGACCCAGCACGATGCCAAACTCTTCTACCAGCGCAGCCAGCTCGACCAACAGAAAGGGAGCGGTCAGCCATGGGGTTCCTCCGTGTACGACGGTAGTATCCATGGCAGTCCCGTCATCTCCCATGCGGGTGGGGCGTCCCTGGAAAGACCTCTCGTCTCCTCGTATGACCTTCCGGCCGCTGCGTGGCCTCAGAATGGTTCGCCCACTGGCGGTGAGAGTGTCAATGGCAGTGCCTCTAAGAAGGACACTACCCACTTCACCATGCCCAGTGACCGCAGCCACCCTGAAAGCCATTCAGGGTTTCATAGGGTGCCCAGCGCACTAGGTGTCAGCGCACAAGACGCTGTCTACCAGGCACAGTTGGAAATGAGCACGGGGGCTCCCCATGGGATTGGCAGTGCCTCCTATGTCGGCGCTGATGCTTCGGTCACGGCTGAACTTAGCAGCATCCTGAAAAACGTCCAGAAAATCCTGGACATCCGCCACAAGTATATCCGCCTCTCTCTCCAGGGTTCGACGGACAATCCAAATGCCGACCCCAACTGGCCAATCTATCCGCCACCGCCTCAGCCAGTATGGGTGGGCGATCAAGAGAAGGACAGGCACGGAAGCAATGCGCCAAACAGCATGACGAACAGTTCAACATTGCCAGCTGATCAGGCGCAACCCCAACTTCCCAAGAAAAGACGGAAGCTCGGCGAGGACATCGGCTCGGACTTCGATATGGCCGACCTCGAGCCACTGCCTGGTGCGAGCGAGATGACCTTCGGGCTCGACGACAACGGAGTATTTCAGGTCTTTGAGAACGAGGAATCAAAGGCGGCCGACACGCCCGCGGTCAATGTCCCGACTATCAAAGAATATTATGTTGACCTTGACGTGATTCTGTCAGTGTCATCTGATGGCCCATCCAAGAGCTTTGCCTTCCGCCGGCTACAGTACTTGGAGGGGAAATATAACCTCTACGCCCTCTTGAACGAATACCAAGAGACGGCAGACACCAAAAAGGTGCCGCACCGTGATTTCTACAATGTTCGAAAGGTCGATACCCACGTGCACCACTCCGCTTGCATGAACCAGAAGCATCTCCTTCGCTTCATTAAGAGCAAAATGAAGAAGTCGCCAGACGAGGTGGTGCTGCACAGAGACGGCAAATATCTCACCCTGCGAGAAGTTTTCGAGAGTATCAACTTGACAGCGTACGACCTCAGTATCGACACCCTGGACATGCATGCTCACACTGATTCGTTCCATCGGTTTGACAAGTTCAATCTGAAGTACAACCCCATCGGAGAGTCTCGCCTGCGTACCATCTTCCTGAAGACAGACAACCTGATCAAGGGCCGCTACCTCGCAGAAATTACCAAGGAGGTCATTGCGGATCTGGAGTCAAGCAAGTACCAGGTTGTCGAGTGGCGTATCTCGATCTATGGCCGATCGATGGACGAATGGGACAAGCTCGCTGCGTGGGTCGTTGACAACAAGCTCTTCTCACACAACGTCCGCTGGCTCATCCAGATACCTCGCCTATATGACGTGTACAAGGCGAGCGGCACGATGGAGACCTTTGAGCAGATCGTCAAGAACATTTTCCAGCCGCTTTTCGAGGTCACCAAAGATCCTCAGAGCCACCCCAAGCTCCACGTATTCCTGCAGAGGGTCGTCGGCATCGACAGCGTCGATGACGAGAGCAAAGTCGAGAGACGCCTGTTCAGGAAGTACCCTGTCCCCAAGGTTTGGGACACGAAGCAGAATCCACCCTACAGCTACTGGATCTACTACATTTTTGCCAACATCACTTCGCTCAATTTCTGGAGGAAGCAGCGTGGGTTCAACACATTTGTCATCCGGCCACACTGCGGTGAAGCTGGTGACGTTGAGCATCTCGCGGTGGCTGCCCAGTGTGCCCACAGCATCAGCCACGGTCTACTGCTGCGTAAGGTGCCTCTACTGCAGTATATTTTCTACCTAGAACAAATCGGCGTGGCGATGTCGCCGCTCAGCAACAACGCATTGTTCCTGGCACTAGAGCGAAACCCGTTCTACCAGTATTTCAAGCGCGGTCTCAATGTGTCATTGTCCACGGACGACCCTCTGCAGTTTGCCTACACCAAGGAGCCTTTGATGGAGGAATATGCTGTAGCGGCGCAGATCTACAAGCTCAGCCCCATTGACATGTGCGAGCTCGCGAAGAACTCGGTCAAGCAAAGTGGCTATGAGCACTCGATAAAGCAGCACTGGCTCGGCCCCAACTATTTGAGGCCTGGGTTTAGGGGCAATACCATGGTCAAGACGAATGTGCCTGACAGGAGAGAAGAGTTCCGATACCGTACTTTGCTCGAGGAACAGCAAATGTGAGTATCCTACGTGAGACGACTTTGAATGCGCCCGCAAGCTGACCGAAAGCAACAAAAAAAAAAGGGTTGAAATGTACACCTCGTACGCTGCAGACCCCTCGGCCGACCCGGCCACAGCGGCGCCCGGCGGTACTGCGTCAGCAGTTCCCAAGTCGCCTGCGACGGTCCTCAAGACCGGCCTCAACGTGGATTTGCAAACGCCAGTGCACCCGCAGGCTAAGAGGGTTGCACCGACATCCTCACCCTCGGTGGCACCGGTGCAGCCGAACGTCACGTCCCCGCCGTCCGGCCCCGGTGCTGTGCAGCCCACCACCTCGTGGCCGCTAGATGGGATGAAGGATGCTTCCATGTCAGGGAGCGAGCCGCGGATCTACCCTGGGATGATCAGCAGGAGGCAGAGGACCAACAGCCTCCGACAGGGGTCGACGCACGAGGCCGACGGCACGGCGAAGAGAATGAGCTCAGGCAACATGGGTGAGGTTGAGGAAGATGCGGTCGAGGAGTCGAAGGAGTGAAGGCCATGCTGTCTGTGGATATTGACGATGTGACGATCAATGGGCGGCAATGTTGTATTAGTACTTGAACAGATTGCTATAGGATACCCGGTGAGTTGGTTCCATGTGTGTCTGTAGGCCATTGACAGAAAATCCAACCTACCCAGAAGATGCATATGTAGCCGCCCGAGGCTTGCCCCTATTCGGATGCTGTCGTCCGCGTGGCGGCGGGGCTGGTGCGGCTGAAGCATCCATCACGCCGAAAGCCTGAATCGTAGAGTGCCCATTCTGAGGCACTGATTGATCTTTTTTGTTCTTCTCAATGTAAGTGGGATATTTGTACTCACCCAAACGATCTGATAACGAAATGGCAGAAGCATCAAGTCCGGCGGATTCGCCGTTCAGCCCGCTCGACCCGTCCCTGCGGCAGATCCGTCTGCTCCGCGTCAAGCCGGACCCAGCAGATCTCAGCGCGGTGCTGGAAGCTGTCTCGCTCGACGATGACCCGCGATACACCGCACTCTCCTACGCATGGGGCACGGAGATGTCGAGCGGCGCCGGGATCGCGCTGAACGGGGCCGGCCGGCGGCCCATCACGAGGAACCTTCAGACCGCCCTGGAGCACCTCTGCCGTGCGGGCGGCGGCGACAACGGCCCCGTCACGCTCTGGATCGACGCGCTGTGCATCAACCAGGCGGACGCCGCCGAGAAGTCTCACCAGATCACTTTGATGAAGGACGTCTACAGCAGGGCCAAATCGACGTGCGTGTGGCTTGGCCCTGCGGCTGACAATAGCGACCTAGCCATGAAGACCATCGGCCAGCTATACGCGGACAGAATCTATGTGCTCCCCGAGGGTGCCCTGTCCGAGGCACAAATCGAGGCGATCAACGCCCTGCAGGGGCGTGAGTGGTGGTCCAGGATATGGGTGCTCCAGGGTTAGTCCGCCCTGCTCTCCCGCTCACCTCTCCCGGGCTACCTTTGGGGGTTCTCTCCTAGTAACAGCATGACTTGAAACCTGTAGAAGCGATGCTGTCGCCCAACCCCATAGTAAGGTGCGGCGACGCGACGCTCCCCTTTGAGGCGTTTGTGCACCTCGACGACGTGCGCCGTGGCTACGTCCGGCCGGAGCGGCGCGAGCTCGACAACGCGCAGTCGCCGGGCCGCTTCCTGATCCAGGCCAACCCGTTCCGGCACGTGCTCACCGACTATCCGGAGGAGAAGCCCAAGGTGGCGGCGGGGGCCACGCCGCTGGCCGAGTACGCGGCCCTGGTGGACCAGTTCGACGCCACGGACCCGCGCGACATGATCTACGGCCTCCTGGGCCTGGCGATGCCGGCTGATCTGCGCTTTCTCGCCCCGGACTACTCACAGAGCGTTGCTGACGTCTGTACGTTTCTCCCACCACCCAGCCAACCCCAAGCAAGGGCTTCCAGCCAGCACGTTTCGCTCGCTGACACACGACGGCAGACGCGCGCGCCACGGCGCGGTTCATCATCCAGTACCAGTCGCTGATGTGGCTGCAGTTCGACAACGACACCAAGCACGCGGGGCACGCGCTGCCGTCGTGGTGCCCAGACTACTCGTCGTCGGCGGCGCAACGGGCGGGCCGAGGAGGAGCGCGGCGCGGCTACACGGCGGTGGGAGGCGGCACAGAGGGCTTCCGCGCCAGCGGGTCGTCGTGCTGGGGCGCCACCCCGCTGCCCGTGTCCGGGCTGTTCCCGACGGCGTCGTGGGGCGAGCTGCACCTGCGCGGGCTCGACTTCGACGCGGTCGAGTACGCCGGGCCGAACCCGTACCTGGAGCGCTACTCGGGTGCCGTCCTCGCCGAGCGGATGGAGAACGTCCGCCTGCGCAACGCCCAGACGCGGGACAACGTCCTGGCGTGGGAGCAGGTGGTGCTGGCCAAGTGGCGGCAACGGGACAGCTTCCCGTACGGTGCGCTGGGTCAAGGGGAGGCGTTCTGGAGGGCGCTGATGTGGGACCGGGACTTTGAAGGGCGCAGGGTCCCGTCCGAGCACGGGCGGTACTTTGACGCGTGGCTCGGCCGCGGGGGAGTCGATGCGTCCTACGCCACGGCGAACGGCGGCGGCGGCGGCGGCGCGGACGAGGCCGAGGTCCGCAGGACCTTTGTCAAGCCGTTCACTGACTGCTGCGTCGGCCGGTGCCACGGCCGGTGTTTTGTCGTGACCGAGAGGGGATACATCGGGCTGGCCCCCTTCGGCACCCGCGTTGGCGACAAGGTCACGGTGCTGCAGGGCGGGACTGTCCCGTTTGTGCTGAGGGAGCGCACGACTACTGCTCCTGATGCTCCGGAGGGCGGCGAGGGTGCAGCAATTGGCCGGCGGGTGAAGCCAACGAAGGTGCCGTGCGAGTTTGTGGGCGAGGCATTTGTGCTTGGGATCATGGAGGGCGAGGCCGTGGCTCAAGCACGCGAGCACGAGGTCAAGGTGTTTGTCCTCACATGAGTGCGTGTGCCTAGACTGGACTGCTTTGTCGATGGCAGATGCTACGACTCTCGAACCCTCTTTCCTTGGCTTTTCCTGCTTGGACCACCACGGCTTCAGGTCCATTGTGACGATGACGAGAGATGGTCTGGCACTGGGGATCAAGTCGAGCTGAGACGAGACGAGACAGGGGGGTTGGACCCTGGAACGGAAGCACAGACGACGGCTTGTTGGAGACTGCATTGGAGAGATGCGGCTGCACTCTTTCTCCCTTCGCGAAACCGCCGGGCTCAACCACAATGCTACCATCGCCATTGCCATGAAGATTACGAATACTATTGCCATGAAGATTACGCACCGTCCTGCCCCTTCAGCCAGGATCTGCACGCCCTCGAGACGCCGCAGCCTATTTTTGCATCAGTGCGTACGTGTCGCCTCGTCTGACCATGTGGCAGGGCTCATGATCTACGCCGGGGTCCGGCTGGTTCGTTCATGCAACACAACGGCATTAAGATCGAACTGCCTGGTGAGCCTCACACAACCAAGCCGCCACCCGAGTCGACTCCAAGAGCGGCGGGCCGGCCGGGTATTATCCGGCTGAACCCCCTCCATCCAAGCATTGATCCGATCAGACACGGTTAGTCAGTCAACTCGTTCAGCCTTGTTCGCAACAAAGACAGGGGCCTCCCCCAGCCCAGATGCATCGCCGTTCAAACCGTCGTTCGGCCTGACCACGTCAGACGGGACTGTCGTCTGATATGCGCCTGGGCGCCGCGCCACTTCGGGTTGACACGCTTCACAAGCTTTGTTTCCTTGCCTGCGCCGCCCGCTGGGCTGGCCCTTTTGGTGTTTTCTTGAGGGGTGTCTGTCTTGACGACCTGATTGGCGAGGGGTTTCAAGTGAATCTGAGACGGGCATACGAATGTGGCCCCGAAAAGCCTCCTAGGATGACACGCGAGGCGACGGCCCTTTCTTCCACATTGGTGATGGCCTCGCGGGAGATGGGTTTGGGGAAGGGTGGCTCTGACGGTTTGCAAAAGGGGCGGGCTCAGGCCTCGTGGGTTTTCTTGATATAAAGACGACGACGACTTCATCGTCATGTTGTTCAAGTCACTCCTGGCCAGACACAACTCAATCCAGCATCTCCCTCCTACATTTTCAGTGGGCATCCTTATCTCTTTTCTCTTCTTCTTCGGTGATATCCCTTTGCGCATTCTGAGACTACATATACCTACTCAGATAGGCTACCACATCTACCGCCTACATATAACACATACATCTTCCGCCTACAGCTTCATAACCCAGCAACAGAAGGACAGCTTTGATCCTAAACCCACCAACCAAACATACATTTTTCTTCATCTTCATCACCCTCATCCACAATGAAGTTCTCAGCCTTCCTCATCCTGCCCCTCGCCGCGGCGGCGGCGGCGGCAGCACAAGTGAGTTCGTACTCCCTTCCTTTCCTATAGCATCTCAAACAAACACGGCGAGAACAAAAGACACTGACATCATCTTCCCCTTCCAGCCACAGGGCCCTCCATCAGAACAAGATCAGGGATCACCAAACAGCCCTCAGAAGACATCCTCGGATATGGGAGCCGGAGCCCCGTCCCAGCCGACGGGGGCCTCCTCCCCCGGGGGAGTGGGGCAGAAGGGGGGCTCAGGAACGGGTGCATCGGGAGAACGGGGCCGGCAGGGCGGCGGTGGTGGCTCGAAGTCGGCGGCGGACCCGAGCGGTGGAGCGTTTCATGGTGGGAGTAAAGGCGGCAACAACTCGAGCCAGCCGACGGCGACGGGCCGCGCGCATGGGACGGGGACCGGGCACGCCGGCGGCGGCGGCAGCCGGTCGACCAGCCGTGCCAGCCCCGCCAAGACTGGATCGCCCTCTGGCGCCAGCAGCAGCGCGTCGGCCGTTGCTGTCTCTGATGGAGGGGCCAGCGCGAGGATGGGTGCGTCGGGTGCTGGCAGCGGCGGACTCGTGTCTGTGGTTGGCCTGGGCGTCACATTTGCGCTGTTCATGTGAGGATCTGGGTTGTATGAGCACGTGGTGCTTATAGAGATGGTCGAAGTAACGTGTAGCGAAATAATAAATTCTTAACCACAACATGTTGTTTCAGTTGTACAGCGACAGTTGGATAATCTACTTCGGTACACTCATATATACCTGACAGTATTGGCAGACTTTCGGCGTCGTGATCAATACCACCTAGAAGTCGGTCAAGGTGAAGCTGCGCACGAATGACCGTCTCTAGGCTTGATATAGCCCCCTGAAGGACATGGGACGGACGGCATCATCGATCGACGGCCTGCTGTGTCATATTCTCGTGACCCTATTGTGTTGCTGTCAGAGACATGCATGCCGCTTCAGGACATGTTTTCAACCACAAAATACACAGTCCACAGCTCGCATAATGCGAATACAACAGCTCCAATATGCTCATGCCGTGTGACCGGGTATAGATTAAAATATGCCTAATAATGCACAATATAGCGTCATACAACACATACAACAGCAACAAAAAATGTCGCACATTTCAAAGAGGTTCCGTTCCGTCATAACATCTAGTCCTCGGGAAAACCGACAAGCACAAAGGGGGTAGGTATCCATCTCATCGCCGTCAGCTCCGTGACAAAAGAACCAGCTCACAACATCATCAGAGACAAAAGCATCGCCGACGTGGCAACGACACACGGGGGGGCCCACAAGCTCGGCGCCGCGGCCGACGAAACCACAACGCTGAAAGGGCTGCCGCCACCGACACCACCGTCCGAGTCCGACGCGCGCTGGCTCCCGGATGCGGAAGGCGAGGCCGCCGCGGCCGTGATCGAGGTGGCGAAGCCGGTCAACAGCGACGCCGAGGCGGTCGGCGTCCCCGTCGCCAGCACCAGCTCCCCGCTGATGTCTGTCGTGGCGGTTGACGCCGCCCCCGCGCTACTATCGTCGCTGCCGTCGTCATCGTAAGACTGGGTGATGGTGGTCGTGGTCGCCTTGGGTCTGGAGCCCTCCGCCTTGGAGGCTTTGGAGCTGGAGGTGGGCGTGGTCTCGGCGCCGGGGCTGTTGCCGGGGCTGTTGCCGGGGACCTGCTGCTCCGAGGCCGTCGTCTGCTGGCCCTTCGTATTGGCTGTATCGCTGCTGCTGCTGCTGGGCTTGGCCATCGTGGTCGCTGGTGTGGTCTCTGGCGTGCTCTCTGGCGGGAGGATCTGGTTCACGTGATTCCCATCCGGTGTCGATGTCGATGTCGAGACCGGCGCTGGGCTCGGCTGGGCCGACGAGGCAGGAGTGAGTTGTGCCACGGGGACTATCGCGGCGGCGGATGTCGAGCTTGGCTCCACCGAAGTGGGCGGTTCCGGCGTGGGAGGTGGCGTCTCGGAGGGGATGACCGGCTCCGGCTGGGAAATGCTTGTCCCGGCTATTGTGCTCGCTGCCGGGACTAATGTCGCTGTCGTCGCTGTCTCTGCAGGAGGCTCGACTGCATTGGGGGTTTCTGCGGGCACCGGGGTCGTGAATAGGTCAGGTGCTGTCGAAGTCTCGGTCACGACTCCTAGCGGCTGGAAACTCAGTGGAGCTGCGGATATCGCCACGGCGAGCTCGATGGAAGATGACGGTGGTGTGGTGGCACTGGTACTGGCTGCAGCCGGCAGCTGCATGTTCGCAGCAACACTCGCAGCGCCCGCGATGTCGTCGTCAGACACTGGCTTCTCGAGCTCCTTGCAGCCCGTTTGCATTGGCTGCAGGAGATTCGCACCCGCGGCGGGAATCTCCTCCAGGCAATGGGACACCATGCAGGCAATGATTGCCTCTGGCAACCCGTCGCGAGAGGCCTTGCACATGTCCTTCTGGTTGTCTTCCCCATCCATGCTGTAGCCTGTCGCCGCCAGGCATGTGCTCACGCAAGCCGAGAACTGGAACGTGACAACATCATCGCCGTCCGCAAGGACATGGGCCGGGAAGAAGACGGCGACGGACAGGAGCGTGTTGCGCAGCGTAGTAGGGAGCATACTGCTCAACCCTTCTTTGTTTGTGAATAGAAAAAAAGAGCGACTGGGAGGGCGCAGAAGAGGGCGATACACCGGGAGAGAGGTGCGGGACGAAGGAGAGGAAGCGCTGGCCAGCCCAGCAGCCGTAGCGGAGCACTGCTGAGGCACTGCGGTCAACATGCACGGGAATTGAAAGAATGTGTGTGTCGTGACAACTCGCTCGAGACGTGCGGAATCTCAGATTCTCATCCCGAATTTTTGACCGGGTGACAGACAGCCACAGTGAGGACTCGTTGTTATTTTCTTGGTACGGCCCCGGGTTCGCGTCCGAACCCATCGAACCCATGCCGCTGCCACGCCGTTGGGACCCATATCGGGGGAAGCTTCATCCTCGAGCTCCTCATTCCTCCTTGTCCTCTCTCCTTCTCCTGCGCAAGAAAGGGGTGTTGTTGGGGGACGCCCCAGCAGCCCAGACGGTGCTGTCATGTCCAATGTTGGCGATGGCCCCGTCGAGAGCCTACGCCTGCGCGCGCGGACATTGCTTCCCCCTTTGAGCATCACCTGGTGCTCGGCAGCGTCTGGGAAAATTCCCCGAAAGGTCGTTCTGGGCTCCCCGTTGCCCTGTTGAGACCAGCCATGACCGCGGTGGGCAACATCATGTCTTTGACAATTGGTGTTTGAAACAAAACAGGCCGGGGTTTACCTGCGCCTCGGGACCCACGGGGCGCTAATTCGATCGGTTTCGATAGGCCTAGGCCTATTTTGTCGGCTGCGGGTGGAATTCAGGGGCCCCGATGGATCCTTCTTGTCTCCCCACGGCGGAAGAAAAAAAATCCCTTCAAACAAGTTTTGGAGAGCCGCATCTTGATTATTAGACTACCATTACAGCAGGTACACAGTAGTAGGGCGCTTGTGACGAGGGCAGGGAGGTCGCATTGGGGGCGGTGCACACATGGGATGAAATCGTCGGATCCCAGCCGAGCCCGCCCTGTCGCCCTTGGAGATCATGGAGCCTTTCTCAACTGACATGAACGTATGGACAGCCCTTGCGATAGCGAAAGCGGGGCCCCCCACGCGATGGTTCTCAGAAGGACCCGAGCATCTCGGTCACTGAGAGCTTGGCTACAAATAAGGGGAATGCACGGTGGTGAATGATGACGACCTCCCGAGGTCATGTGTACAGGCTCCGCGGCTGCCCGTGTCCGTGGCCCCCAGGTGCTGAGGCTCTCACTTGCACCTCGTACGATTGTTTGGTACCCCTTCAAATTCGTCAACACCAGCGCCGCAGGATTCACGCACGACAATCCCGCCTACCTCTCACGCCCGTCTTGGCTCCCAGCTGGCTGGGCTGTTCACTCTCTAAGAAGACGAGTCTCACAGCCCAGCCGCAGCTCGTATCATACCGTAGAGTCAAAATTTCATCATCTGAAGCCGCACCTCTGGACAGCATCCTATAAGTTATGCCCGATGTCCCCACCGACTTCGGAACATTTCGATTCGGACATGACGCATACTGAGGCCGTCTACATGGATCAAGTCGATCCTGAATCCCTGAAAGAAGTTCGGTGCCGCTCTTCTGACGGCACAGTTGCGGTGTCCACAGGTCACGGTGACTCTTCGTAGGAATAACAGAACGGACCAAGATGTGGTTGACATGACGTCTCGTATCCTAACTGACGGACCAGCGTAGCCCATACATATCGATGATATCGTCGAGCACAGTAAGGCGCGAGCCTGTGTAGGGCACACCCTCAGAGAGCAAACGGTAGCCGGTGATGGTCGGTTTCTCGAACAACTCTTTCAGTCTGTTGGTATCAGCGCGGTACGTATACCTTGCAGTGATTCAACCAGTGCAGCATCGAAGAGGTGAACGAGAGTTGATGGAGGCGGAGAGCACGGAAATAGTACCAAACCTCCACCAAGAGTGATTACTGATTCATACTTACCAAGCACGGTGGCATAATTACAACACCTCTTGTTGATTCCCGGCCCAACGTCCCTCTTCAGGCCGCGGGGGTTATAGACCCAGTCCCCCGTCAGGACCCGGCTCAGTACCAAACGTGCCGCCAAAAGGACCGACGTTGACAGTCATATTTGCGAAAGGTCCCGTCACAACATAGCCACCCCTGAGTCCAGCAGGGAGCTGGATGTCTCCCCCGGAGACGCCCTCCGGAAGGCGTAATTACAGTGCCGTTGTGTGGTATATCTTGCCCATTTTCACTCAAACTGTACGGGTCCCCGTTGAAGATAGGGGAGTCCTGGGGCGCGATCATGTACTTTGGCCAGTCCCAGTACTGATACGATGTTTTAGACGCAAGACGGGAACGGGAAATGATACAAGGGAAGGGAAGGGAAGGGGTGGTTAGGGTTTGTTCACGCATGGGTTGGTAGCCGCCATAACCACACTCTTCGCGGAGGGCAGTCTCGTACACGCAGACAAACCAGCGGTGCCACGCCATGAAAGTTGCCGGTGAAGTGCAGGGTCAGCGTCTGGTTGATATGGCCGGCTACGAAAACCGTCAAACTGAACGAGCCACAAATTTTAGTCTGCTTATCGCTTCAGTGGGAGCCATCTTGGCGTTGGACATACGCGAGACTTCGCTCCCGGCGCTACGGTGGCCGGAGTACGCGCCGGTAGGCGCTGGAGACGCTTGACAGCACTGACGTCTGTGGTACATTAGTGACAGTTCACGGATCTTAAGGCGACGGATCCATCGCAATCCGTGAAAGAAACAAGAAGAGTCTAGGGCCTGTACGTACAGTCCAGCCTCTCGGCCTCGGAAAGCGAACCGCTGGGAGCCCACGCTCGGATCCAATACTCACTACTCCTTGCGGTAGACAATGGTCCCGGAGGTGCAGTTCGACGAGATGGACCGATTCCCCCGAGTTCCAGCCGGGGGACGAACCCGATTTGCCCACAAAGTCGGATGTGATGGAGCTGACGAGCCGGTTGACTCGCTCTTTGGCGCAGTCGCTGGCCTGCGGGCGGGCCACGTCTGGGAGGCCCAGGACCGACGTGATGCATGCCAGCAGGGCTGGAATATGTGGCGCGGCCGTGATGGTCTCCATTTTCATAATAGCTGCGTCGAGACAAGGCGAATCAGCCACAGACAAGGGGGTACTGATTTTGGCTCGGACAGGTGGACTTGGAAACATTCAAGACACCAGCCAACACACCTTTTTTGGGCAAAACAGCTTAATTATCCTGAGAGACATTTCCTCCTATCCAGGGTAAGTCCTGCCGCCTGCCACTTGAGCTCTAGAGGCGGCCATGTAACGCGCAGTAAAGCAAGCAGGGAAGCGAGCTACCAAGCCGCCGCAATAGGCGACTGTGTGTTGTGCATGGTTATCATCCTCAGGATAGTCGATCCTTAGGTTACACCAGGAAGAGGGGAGGTAGGTTTTGGCCTGTCCAAGATCCAAGACCGTCCCAAACAGCGTGTTGCTGACTGCAATCCTTGTTTCTGTGTATCACTTGAGGGAAACCAGATGGGCTATTCTATGTAAGTATCCGTACATGGCTCGAGCATGGGTTGTTTACTTAAGTACACACCAGGTGTGGACAGGGGTACGGTAGCGCTGCCACAGGGGCAGGGACAGGGGCGTGCCGTCCCGTCGGAAACTTGATGTGTGATGGACCCGGTCGGGGCAGCCTGGGCAGGTCCCAGCAACATGTGCATGGGGTCCCTGTCTGGACCTCAGTGCATAGACTACTTAGTACGTAGACTCGAGGTAGACTAGCAGTCGAACAGCGAAGGGGGGAGACGACGTCCGCCGTCGGGCATCCAGCTCATCCATGGTCACTAGTACCTCGGCCAGACGCTAAGCCTAATTCCTGACTATGGCTGAGGTGCTAGTGACTACTTATGGAGCTGAATGCCCACCCACCCCCTCCTGTTCCGATTAGACAGGAGAGCTGATGTGCCAGTGGCTCATTGGACATGGCGGGCTTGGCAGCACCCCAGCCATAACCCGGCCACGGCGCTACAGCTACAGCTTCACTCCGCGACCGAAGAGTATTCCTGTACAGAGTTACACTATAGGAGTTTGTCCTGTGTAAGATGTAGGAGGCTGTCTTATGCTCTACAATAACACCATGGCTTTTCAGGATGTGTATGTCTCGTTGCAATACTATATGGGTGGGTATGGATTGCGCGGGATGCGTATCCGAGTTGCCCCTTGGAAGTGCAACCAACCTAACGCCACGGCGTGCCATCATTGATGCTGACACACTTGCATGTTCAGCATTACTGGCCCTGGCAATCAGCCTGCTGTATATGATATATCCGTCAGGTTGCACAAATCGCCAAATTTTGGCAGTCTGCATTTCTCTCCAGCCACCCACGGACTTATCTGTATTCTACCCCGCCTCACAGAAGTCTGTATGCCCATTATTGCCTCTCTATTCACGCTCTCACCCATTTGAAAGCAAAATACTATTACTATCAAGAATCACCCCCTCGTCAGGCTTATTCAGCTTCTACAAATTCATGGCGGACCCTTTGGCACTTGCGAGCTCGGCTGTAGTTAGCGGTGGCCTCGAAGACTTTTGAGTTGTTGCAGGCCTTCCGCCCCACAAATGATGGTAAAAGTCGCCTGCGTTTCAATGGAAAGACCGAAATACTCCATGTCCTTGACCTTGGATTGCACAAGAACGGCCATTTGGTGCCAGTGGAACCCTCTCGAGTGCGTGAGGACGCCGAAGCCATCTCCACACTTCTGCCGCAGAGGATGGAGCCCTGCAGAGACCTTACGCCTCGTCCAGCTCGGCTACAGAAAGCTATCAGGATATTTCTAACACAAGATCTCGATTCAAAGTTGCGTGTCGCTTTCGGGCCCAATCCAGACTCCGACATGCGCCGCGCGTATAATTCGCAGTGCTCATCCAGAGGATATCATGGCATGTCAAATCAGTGGAGGCGTTCTTCGCCAGAAGCTTGGTATGAGGCGCCTTCATGTTTGATGAGGGGCGGAGAACCGCAAGGCATGATGTTCACAATAAAAAAGGCTTGTGTTTTAGAAAACGGTGACCACAGTCTGTCCCGTGAGTACAGCCCAGCACCTTTCCATCACGGCATCATCTCCTTGGAACGGGACTAATTGAAGTAATTGTATTGGTCCTAGTTCTTGTGTCATCGGAGACGCATGCAGGCCCGATTCTCTTCGGAATGCCGCGAGTTGCCAACGGGGATGAGAAAGCCGTCAGTCGAGTACTCGATTCTTTCGAAAAGTTCCATTGTGATTTCGAACAACTCCAGGAGCATTACCAACCAGCTTTAACTGAAGCCAAGACTTGTACCAGAAGGAAACAGGTGCTGCTTCTATGGTTTTGCCACGCACAACTTTTCCAGCATCTTCACCACATTGGAGAAACCACGGAAATGTACATGGAGCGAAATCAGACACGTATCGACGCACGAAAATCTGAGTTGCTGCCAAGACTCGTAAAGGAGGTGATCACCGAAGCAAGCCTGTTCAGAGAAATTGAAGTCCTGACCAGAGACTTCACCTCCACCCTGGAATCACTGCTTCAGGTCATTGACATATATTATGAGGATGAGGCAAAGGCCACTGATGGCCTACGTGAACTCAAAGCCATCGAGGCCGACCTCCGCGGTCTTATCACCGACCTTCGATGCAAGGCGAGCGAAGTGCCCGACCACTTGGCACATCACCTCAAGTATCTCGAGTTGCGACGTAATGTAGAGGAGTCCAGTAGTCTTTGGATATTGACTGTCATTGCCAGCCTCTTCCTTCCTCTGAGCCTTGCCTGTGGTATCCTAAGCATGCAAACACGGCTGAAAGACCTCCATCTTCTCTTGTACGACTTCTGCGGTGTTACGGTCCTCATGGCGACTTTATTGGTTCTCCTTCTCCTTGTCGTCAAAGCGTGCCTGATGGCGAGCGAGCGGTTCAAGAGAGAGATGTCCTCTGGGGGTTCACTAGCGAAGCAGGTCTTTATAGCTTCGTCAGCTTCATTTGCGTTTCTGTTCTGGGATGCTGTTGTCGTATCCTTCGTGGTCGGGATGACGAAAGATGTTCGCATAGGAGGAATAATTCTCGGGTCTGCTGTGGCATATTTCGCAGCATCTGCACTGGCAATTATCGCATTTTTCTGTTCTTGGAAACGGTATCAACGTCGGGAACAATGCAGGAAGAGGGATCAGCCACTCGCTTGAGTCGCACGTATGGCTCTCACGTCACTCTTTTCCTCGCAGCCTACTCATAACTCTCTATTGCCCCATTGAGAATTTTCTCTAGACTGTGGCGCGGCTTGGCCGAGAATGACCGACCGGCTTCAAATCCACCGGTCCCGGGAATCAGCAGCCCTCTTGAGAACGCCTCACTAACCAACAGGGAAATTCACTTGTCACGGTGCACATCAAAAGGCCTGAACTAACGAGCATTTGCGCCGTGGCGTACTTAGCGAGGCGCTTGAAAGATAACACAGGCTGGAAACGGGCGGCCCCGAGGACGTGGTATCTTCACAGTTTTGGGAAAAGAATTTCACATGTGTGTTTGATCCTTCTATCCTTAGATCTCACTCCCTTGCTCTCCCGCTGACTGATTTGAAGAGTACATATATGACTCCAGTAGTAACACATCCGGACTTCGTAGTTACACTTTGCTTGCTCATCATACTACTCAAGTGTTCCTCGTCAATTTCTTACTCGCACGATCAGAAATCACCCTCTACTACCAGACTTGTACAAAGATGCCGAGTCAAACTATTAGGACTATCCTGAAACAGCACGCGCAAACGACCCGATCATGGTGTGGTAAAATCCTTGACGTCAGAGCTTTCCTGGTCTTCCAGCGCGTTCAGCGCTTCTACAATACCTTCGTCGTCCTTTCTGCTCTTGTCAGTGGGCTGGCTTTAGCAGCTCTTACGTTCCCCGAATTTCATCCAAGCACTGGAGTAAGCCAGGTCGGTGAAGGCTTTCTTTGTAGCTCGGCTATTACCTCTTTACTTGCAGCGGTCATGGCAACAATGTTGTTATTCGTTTTTGAAGGGGTAGAGCAAGCGACACGGATGAATCTTGCAATAGCTTGGTCACCATTGGTGTTGTTAGATGTATCAATAATTGAATTCCTCATCGGGATTTTATGCTGGTACTGTGGTAAGAATGTCCCTTGGAGGGGAGCTTTGATGGCCACCCAACTCATCGGCTTATCAGGGCTTTGTCTCGCACTCGCCATATGGATGTGGTTCTATTTAATCAAGAAGGGTGCACTTGGAAGAGAAGAAAGGGAGGCTACCACTGCTCAGAATCGTACAGCTGACGAATAATGACGACAGTAGTCATAAGGAATCCATAAGACATAGATGATTGACATCAAGATGACATTTCTTTCCGCCTACGGCTCTCATGGAGGTTTTCTCTGGGACAGCACAGATATAACAATCTGGTAAGTGCGTCCTACGGCGGAATTTGGTTTTTGTTAGCTCAGTGTATTCTACACGCCCTTCGCAATTGATCCCAGGTTGATTCCATCTTTAAAATAGGACGACAGTCGAGATCTGGACTGCGATAACAGCAGCGTCGATCCCAAGTCTGAAGTCCCTCTTCAAAGCCGTTTTCGAAGGCTCATCGGCCCTCGGCCGGAGGACAAGCAGGTATTTGAGGAACACTGACAGCATCTCAAACGTGACCAAGTACAGGAAAAACGGCCTCGAAATGTACAAGAGTCGGCTCAAGGACACGGCTTTGGCGAGTGGTGGACACCGTCGGCTCGGAAATGAGTCCGAAGAAAGGATCCTCGCAGGGCAGGAGGGTGTTCAGAAGACTACTCATGTCTTTACACGATCGGCGACTGCTGAATAACCGCGTTGGAGCGGACCAATCTTGGGATGGAGAGCAAGATTGCTGGATATTGACTCAGCTATGATTCCGCAGCAAGGCTGGCTACTTATCCCATTAAGCTCATATCAAATCGTGTTGAACAGTCTTATCAGAGACTCCCATATGTCGCCGATGAGTTGCCACCTCTGACATCCCATTGAAATCCTCCTCTGAGATGACAAAATTGAGCCAGATGGGCTTCAAATGGATGTCAACACTCAAAACCCCCTCTCAGCCTTGACGGCTGCACGGGTACTCTTAGGTGTCAGCTGAGCCTGAGCCGCTCAGCATTTCCCTCACCTGGCCCCGTACAGAGAGTTCGTTCGACTTGGATCCACTTGAACCTCTGTGGGGCAGCATACCGTCCAGGTCCATCTCCAGAAATTCTCGAGCAACTTCTTCGGCTTCCTCCAGCCTGGCAGTCTCACGATCGGACAGTCTCGCACACGCGGCGCGCAGATCCTCTCCACGAGCCAACAGGAGGACTAGTGCCTCTGATCTCTCCACCACGGCCGAGTCGACCCCATTCATGGCTGCACATCTGCTGCCAAAACTCGAAGCGCTTCGACCGGGCATGAGCCGGAAGAGGAAAGTGACTTGGTCGTCCACATCATCTGCTCCGAGATCCAAGCGAACGTCCATGTGGGCGAAATCTAACTTTGGTGTGTAGGGCAGAAGATTATTCTCAAAAATCTCGTGAAAATGTGTTGCTGCAAGAACCCTAGGCGCGTCCTCGTCGAGGTTGAGGAAGTGTTCAAGAAGGGCGGTGAGTAGCCCAGCGCCATCCATCGAGTTGGTGCCCTTGCCGAATTCATCAATTAGGACGAGGCTCCGTCGCGTCGCGAAGTTTATGGAGAAGGCAGCTTGCTTCAGATCGATCGCGAAAGCGCTCTCATTTCGCGATACGCTCTCCCTCGTGGCGATACGGGTCAGCAAGCGGTCCGTCATGCCTATGCAGGCCTGATCAGCGGGAACATAGCTTCCAACATGAGCCAGATAAACAATCAGAGCAACCTGCTTGAGGTAGATACTCTTTCCAGAATGGTTTGGTCCTGTCATGACCAGCACATTCGGTACGTCTCCCATTATGTCGGATACAATCCTTTCGTCTGCAGTACCGTCGCCGGAGCCTCCGAGGAGTAGGGTGTCATTGGTTATGAAGGAAGGTACTACAAGCTCCTGAAGCGGGTGTCGACCTCCTTGAATTTGGATGATGTTGCTCAATGTCAATTGGGGCGCTGCCATCTTGTACTTGTCGGCGCCGAGTGCCAGGGCGAGAAGGCTATCCAGCTCTCCGCAAAGATCAGAGGCTTCTATCAGGGCTTCCTCGTGCTCGAGAGTTCTGACACTGAGCTCATGGATGATCTCGATTTCTTTGTCTGTATCATATGTTTGAGATACTGTTCTCTGATGATGAAATGTGAATAGAAACTTACCGACCATCATGCAGTACAAATCCCCGTACTGCACGTCAAGCTCTTTCATGCGTCGATTCTTATAATAGATGTCCCCATAACTTACGAACATCCGTTCCCAGACATCATCGCCGAGACCTTCACCCTCATAGTTCCCGCGTCCCGTCTCGGGGTTGAGGCTCACCACGGTGAGAAACCCTATTTGAGGGTAAAAGATGCAATTCTTTACGTATTGTTTAGCCCATTCCGGGATTTCATTTGTTATGAGTGTGGCGACTTCCGTCAAGAAGTAATCGAGGCCGTCATAGTTGCGCCTGATCTCATCCAATTCCGCACTCACTCCCTGCATGACACATGTTCTGCGCGCCTCTTTGGACTGTTGGAAGTCGATAGTCCCAGCTATGAGCTCCCCGATCGGGAGTAGTTCACGCTGCCGAATGCCATTCGCTATCTATATCACCTGAGTCAGCTAGAAGCAGTAATGAAAGGTGATCACCAACCCACCCTCGTCGTGATAGATAGAACGTCACCGCCATGAAGCCTCTGGACTGCTTCTCGAAGCTCAGCGGTAAAGGCACAGAACGCCTGCAAGGATGCCCATGTACCCCTTTCGATGGAAATACGTCCAGAGGGGAGGTTGGTGCCTTTCTTCAATTGGAGAAGGCTGTGTTTGATGTTCTTGATCCTCCTGAGCAACTTTCCAATGTTGTCAACATCAGCGCCGTTTTCTGGGCGAAGCAAAACCGAGATGGTCTGCTGGCGCTCGTGGATAAGTTCTATGTCCGTACTTGGTCGCAAAAACATCTGCCGCAGCTTGATTTTGCCTTGCGCGGTGTGTGTCAGGACATGAAAAAGCCCGTACAGGGACAAGCCCTCCTTTGCGCCTGATTTAGACTTGTCGGGTCCCTGGTTCATGAAGTTTGGATGGTTTTCAGACCCCAGAATTTGCAGGGACGCCAGAGTGTCAGCATTCACAAAGAGCGAGTTTCTGAGGGTAAACATCTCGATGGATCGGACCCTGAATGCAAACTTTGCATCCGGGTCATTGGACAGATATTCGGCGGCCTTCCTGCGTTGTACATCGCTAAGAACTGCTCCGGCACAGCCCACCTTTGACAGTCAGTGTAATGATTGAGACCAGTTGAAGTTGAGACTCACCGAGAAGCGGCTATCGAGATTGATCCAGGTCGCTAACTGCATCAGCCTGGCGTGCCTTTCATCGTTGATGTCCGCTCCATCTTCAACTTCGGCCCCTGCTACAGTGTTGAAATGCATGGTTCGCGGGCGCAAAGAGTCGAGTTCGAGGTTTGTAAGGTGACTTTTCGCATTCTCATAGTTGAATTCGGCTGAACCTAAGGTGCGTAATATATAGGCACCATGAATCCCGCCTGGACAACACATCAGCATGATGCCAAATGTCCTGGACAGAGGCATTGTGCCCACCTTCTTGATTGCGATGCCCTTGGAAGTCTTGGGCACCAGCTTCTATGAACTGAACCAGATTGTCTGGGCTTCGGATGGAGATGAGGACAGTTGTTGGCTCGACATGGAGAAGAAGTGTTTCGACGAGGTCCATACCGGCCAGCGGAATATCTTCCTGCAGAAAGAGCGCCTCGTCGATGGCAACGTAGTAAGCGCAGCCAACGGTGCCGTTGTCCTTCATGTCGATGGCCATGATGATCTCGTCCATGGTCTCGGGGTCATCGTCACCGAGGAAGTCCCTGGCGAGAGACTCTTCGTGTCCGCCATGATGATCTGCCTGTACAATGGACGACGTTGCCGTCGAGCGCGGCGGGAGAGACAAGCGCCCTGCCCTTGGCTGTGGATGAGGAGGCAATGACGGCGTGGACCGCACAGATGCACGAGAAGAGAGGCGAGAGGTTGCACCCGCGGCGTTGTTGAGTCCTTGTTGCGAAGGAGGCACTGGAGAAGAGAAGATTGGGGGCGTTGAGCGTGGTTGGATGAACTGAGACGAGGCGCTGCCAAGACGGCTGGGGATGCTGCGAGGCACTGAGGACACTGAATGCGTGGTAGAGGGAGTGCGCACGGCTGGAGTTGGTCGTCTCTGTCTATTTTGCGACGACATTGTTGCATTGCACCCTTCCAAAGAGTGACTGTGTGTACGTGAAGCTCGACTGTTGGAGATGAAGGCCCGGTGTCAAGCAGGGGCCCTTACGACAAAGAGAAGGATGCCACGGTGCAGGGTCTGGGAGTTCCAGGCTGGGTTCGAGACTGTCCATCGGTGACTCAATTGCTGCAGATGGCCCATGCCAGGATAGGCACTGCCTGATTAGGTATGTACGGTAGGTGCCTTGGGAAGCATGTGATGTACCTAGGGTACTGTGCTGTACATGTCGCGCCTCCCGCCTGAGATGTTGTTTCGATGCAGAAGTTACCACTGGGCCAGTTCGAAGACCCCGAGCCAGAGCCAGGACTTTCTTTCATCCATCCTCAACTGACCACAACCTCCGTCCAGCCCGACCAACCCACACAGAATTGGCGTACGAGGGCCGCAGCTCCACGAGGCCGCACTGCATCTTCGGCTGCGTCTGCTTCAAGTGCAGGACTTGATTGAGCTCTTGTTCCACCTACTAGAGCATCAACGACCCCTGAGCAGTTCCAAGCAGGAAAGCATGTCTTCAGCAGGCGACAGCCTGACTGGGGAGACTGGCGAGAAACACCTGCATGGTGCTTTCAAGACTGGGAGTCCAATTTGCCGTCGCTGAGTGACTTCACAGCCTCGACCTTCCTCTACAGATCAATTTGCGCGTGTACAGAAAGCCATGGGAGGTCATCCCACCCCTGCCCCACCCGTCTATGGCTTGCCGCCAGCTCTCACCCACTCCGCAAACTGCTTCCTCTGCGTCCGGATGTCCACGAACCCGGGCCTTGTCTCCAGCACACGGAACGGGTTGCCCACAAAGTCCTTCTCCACCTCGCCGCTGCTCTTCAGGAACCCCTGCTCGCCCTCGCGCTCGACCGTGCCCGCCCACACGCGCCATTGGATCGGCCGCAGGTTTGGCGTCCCGGAGACCAACCCTAGCACCGTGACGAAGAGTCCGACTATGGTCTCGATGGAGATATCGGTGGGTAGTGACGTTGATGCTGGTGTGGAGGACAAGGCAGCGCTGGTGGTCCGGAGCGACTGCAGCGCTGAGTGCTCATGGGCCGAGTAACAGCTGTTGGCGGTTGAGAGCAATGGTTAGCCGGGCGCTGTCTGCTGGCTGATTGACGCGGCATCTGTTCTGCGTGACTTACGCATGTGCTACTAGCACCAGACCAAAGGTCGTGATGGCCTTGGATATCCAGGTCATTGTGGAGGATAGGTGCGGCTTGTGTCTTTTCGTTCGTTGTGTGGATGTGATCTCGTCAAGCAAAATGCTGGGCAGCTCGCGTAGATGCCGGTTGGCAAGGTTGCGTGCAGGTAGGTACCTAGGTAGTCTAGGAGCTTGGGCCGAGCACCCGCAAATGCCCTAGCACTTGGTGACGGTACAGTATGCGTTTATCGGGGAGGCGCCCAACCTTCCCCCACAGGCTTCACAAGCACACTCACTCCAGCCTAGCTGGAGCCTAGGAAGAACACATCTAACTTCTCCTCTCTCACTACTACTTCGTGTCAATCTAGACTCGACTACTGGCAACATCCGCCGCTCTGCGCCGCATTCCAGTGTCTACCTACCACATTTAACGTATCACTGCATCGACCTACTTCATCTCGGCGAAGAACAATGGCTTTGTCCCTGTTCTCGAGTCCACGCTTGTTGCCATGGAGTCGCCTCCAGAAAGCCGCCCTGCGACTAAGCCCAGACGACACCTGGGCCATCGACCGGTCTTGATTGATGCTTCACAGCAGTCACATCACATCCAACATGCAGGGTTGATTCATCTCAGTTTTGGACGTACTCAATTCAATAAGAAATCAATTCGCACGCATGTAAGCCGCCAACACCCTGCCTTGCTTGAAGCCCCAGCTGAAGCCCCTCTCCTCCATTGCACGCGGATGAAATTGGTAATAGGCTCTGACACCCAGTCTAGTTCAACAACGCCACCAGCATAGCACGTGCAGTTTTTCGGTGATTTTTACAAGCCAAGGAAAAGAAAATATCTCCATTGGAACGCACCCTCAGTCCTGCTCATCGTTGTACGGCTCAGACAGCGAAGGGTCCATCAAGGCGTCCGACTCGAAATGGCCCTCATTTGACTGTGCCTCCGCGAGTGGTTGGATCTGCCAGTCGCCTTCGGCGGGCACCACGCGCAACATGCTATTCAGTTGCTCATCCAGCTGTCCCTCGAGGCCTGTAGCAGTGGGGAACCCGTACTTGTCCACCTGGTTGGCCTGGCCGTTCATAAGGGAGAAGTGTTCTATCGAATTGTTTGGTAGAAGCAGCGGGTCATTCTCGTCGAACGTGCCATCGGCCGCAGCAGGTTGGTACAACACGTGGTTGAACTCTTGGTCGAGCCGGGTGCCGTACGGGGCGACGAACTGGGCGTGCTCAAAGAACTGCTCTGTCTGAGTTGCGTGGTGCGGTGCTTGGTGCGGATGCTGCGCCGCTACATACTGATCCACGAGGCCCTGCTGTGGCGAGTGGTACGGGTTTCCTGGAGAGACTGTCTTGCGGTACGAGACATCCTCCACCGCGTAGTTCCTCAGCTGATGGTGTCGGGTCGGCATGGCCTGCGACGCCAAGTAATGCGAATGCTGCTGCATCGACATCTGATGATATGGCGCCGGAATTGGCTTGTTTGGGTTGCTCCACTCGTACGAGGACATTTGCATCTGGTTACGCGCTGGCATCAACATCCCAGACTGCTGCGGCGAGTAAGGCTGGTAGTACGGCTGCGCATACACGTGTTCCGACTCTGGCACGGGCGTTGTCCTGTTTGAACGCGCCCTCTTGATCAGCCGGCCAGTTTCGTGGTCGTAGTCCTCTAGAGGAAGCTCGTCCTCGCCATCGTCCTCGTCGGCTTTTCTCTTCAAGTCTTTTGGTTTCTTGGGGGCAAACTTGTACTCCGGCCATGTCTTCGCGTGGTTCTCGCGTTCGATCCTGGCCCATTCGGTGAACTGGCTTCGGATGTGGTCAGGCTCCAGGGGCCAACTGTCACCGCAAACTTGCGACACAAGTTGATGGTTGTTTTGTGTGCAATGCTCTTTGGTTCGACCTTGGTATGCTTTTCGGTACAGCATGAAGGCGTTCATAGGTCGCTTGATCTTGCCTGGTGTCTTGCTGTTTTCGACTTCATACTTCCGCTCAGCCTCTGACCGGTTCACGTATGCCTCGATGTCGATCATGGGCACACTCAAGTGTTTCGTCGTCTCGCTGAGCGGTGTGGTTATCTTCGGCGTCTTTCTGGCTGCCTTTGCCCGGGCCTTCTTGGTTTGCGGCTTGTCCGGGCGACTTTTGGATGCCAGTGGCCGCATGCTGGAAGATCTGGGGACGGCGCCATTTCGCAGGCTAATCACGTCGGACCTTTGCGAGGGAGATGATGCCGGTGTTGTGTATCCTGGTTGTACCTGACGCCTGTTAACCGCTGCACGATGCATCTCACCCTCTGTCTCAGCTTACCGACTCCTCCGGCAGCGATGGATAAGCACTGCCATCATGTCCATATGTGGGCTGGTAGAATTGCGGATTGTACCCCACTGGCGGAGCATACTGTTGCTGCACAGCGTGTTGATCAAGATGGGGGCTCATACCCACTTGTGGCCCCGGGCTGGACAATCTGGATGGTGGATAAGAGGAGCTTGGGATGCTGGCCGCTTCTGTCGAATTCTGCTCGCGTGGGACCGTCGCCGAATTGTTGTGTTCCATCAATTCACAAAACCCTTGCGGAAGCTGGCCGTCCAAGACCGAGTTGGGAGAGAGGGGCATTGAGGGATCCATCTTGTCGGATGACTTCTCAGATTGGACCATATTGGTGGCAGCTGCAGCTGCAGTGGCTGAGGCTGAGCCCATCTCTTCTTAAAGGGGTTTTCGGAGCTGAGATGGATGGCAAAGCAGGCCTGGAAGCCTCAGGCTGCAAGAGATGGGACTTGAGATTACCGCAAGGCAAGGGGACGGTTCACGGCCAGTCTTCAGGTGGCTGGTTGACAGTTGCTTGCTTGCTGGTCCCCCTCTCCTCTCGCCTCCCTGAAAGAGTTGAGACGACGCGGGCCTTGGTTGATAAACCTGTTCAAAGCTCGGTCCAAGTTCAGGGTGACCCTGAAGAGTGCTCAGACCTCAGGTGCTGGGTAGGGCTTGGTGGTCAGGGGGGATTCTTAAACAGTCCGAGACGGCAGGTCTTCTGGAAGCTCTCTACTGATTGACTGGTCTGATCCCTGGGTTTCGTGGCAAGTGCTGCAGCAGGGTGTATTTGCTACTCTATCCTAGTGGAGCTTTCGTGTCCTGTGTGCGGCTGAGAAATGGTCAGGAGTTGGTTTGTCTCTCGTCGACGACTGGCAGCAGGAGAGGCAGCAGCGGCGGCGGCGGCAGCAGCAGCAGAATGCGGCTTCAAATGTTTGGTACGAACCTGTTGCAAAGAGCTGAGGGGCAAGGGTATACCGCCTTTCTCCGGGAGGGGGTGGCAGAACAAGACTTGCTCTGCCAGGACAGCAGATGCTTCCTCCTACACGCCTGTCCTAGTAGACGAGTGCTGCCTTGCCTATGTCCTGCAAGGCTGGTGGGTTATTTTTGGTTCTTTGTTCGTCCTTTGCGGATTCCGGACATGGGACACAGCCAGGGTGTTTTGGCAAAGGCAAAGGACACTTCGTGGTGCCTTTGTTGTCAGGGCAATCACAATCCTTTGGAAGAAAGGATCTTTCTAATCGGGAAGAGGGATTTGCAGGACAGAGGGAGCCTGTGTATGTATATTCACGCGGTTTGAATCGCCCCCGGTGGGCGGGACGTTTGGCAGGCCATGTGCTGGTAGCGGTGATGCCGATTACCGCATTCGGCCGGGCTCTAGCTCTTCGCCCACGGACGCATCCAACTAACGGGCGCCCAGGGAGGGCACACCACACCAAAAGAGCTGAGCTCGACGACATCCCAGCGGAAGACTTGGTACTTTTGTCCGCCTGCGGGCTGAGAGCCGGGGAGACCCAATCTCTGGAGCTCACCTGCGCGGCTACACTTCCGTCCTGTCACGATGCAATTGGCAGTGGGCGTTTTCTCCAAGTGGTAGCAGTCCAGGCCTGGGCCCTTCACATCCGGCCGTGGCACTCTCCTCGTCGGCCGGAGTCAGCTTGGCGAATTCACCCGGACGGCCCAAGCTTGGGGACTTTGGACTTCCTGCAAACAACACAAGATCACTTGGTCTCCCAGTTTGTACTTGCGTCGTAAGTTCGGGCATGAGTGCGGATATGGGCAAGTGCTTGGGCGTGGGCGTGGGCATGGGCAGTAAGTACTGCTGCGCGCTCCACCTGTTCGCGCACCCGGCCGTGAGACCCTGCGAGGCAAGCGTCGGGCATTGGATCAAGTGACCCGATTCCCCGTCGCCTCTAGACCAGATGATAGGGGGTTAGGAGGGGTGGGAACGACTCGAGTTGATCCTTGGGGCGCGGGTGCAACCACCTGAGCAAGGTCGTTGCCATTCCCATCTTTTCCATTCCAGGTCAGGCTTATTAACTCGCGCCAGACCCAACATCAGCCCGATGGCCTACCTCTCCACCACTGATGGAAGAGAGGCACACGGTACCTGAACAGTGTGCCTGGCTGCAGGTGGTACCTGATGCGACACCCGCATCTTGCACCGTGGTGTGGTCAGTGTCGTCCGTTGGAATGGACTACCGGGACACTTGGTTGGCTGCCGGAAACGTCCTGGGCCTGTGATTGGCTCCGCACGCGAGCCTCTCCCGCATTCCTTTGAGATCAGGGGGGTCGTGTGAGCTAATTGCAGCAACGGTCTGGTACCCACCCTCTCCTAAATGCGGTCCGAGAGTGCGCCCGTCTCTTTGCTTACCACCCGATCCACTGTTCCGCTGCGACATCCATCTCTGCCGCTTGGGACAGGCGGACGGCACAAGGCTGTCAAGCAACAGGCTAGACCGCACGGGCTGCTGTGCTGAGGAGATCGGTCTGCTAATGAGCTGTTGCGCTCATGCATCCCGCCATCGAGCAGTGTTCGCTCTGCCTGCGAGCTGCGGGCTTGGACCTGCAGACGACCACTTTGGACTGGACCAAACAGCTGGATCCCTGCACGCCTTAACGGGTGATTGCATTAGCGCCAGTCTGTTTGAACAGCAGTCGCGCACGGCGAACGAGAAACAGGAATTTAGTGGGCGAGGGAAGTGGGCGCAGACTGACTGACTGACTGACTGACTGACTGGTTGATTCATCATGCCCGAGTAGACTGGACGAGTGCTCGCACTCGCACGGGAGGCGCCGATGCAGGCAGTAGGGCAGGTAAGGCAAGGTAAGTAGCCCATCATGGCGCTGGCTGAGTCCATCGTCGTCTTTGCTTCAATCCAATCTTGGGTTAGGCGGGAGGGCGGAAGGCCCAGGGACCCTGCAGGCGATGTGCAGCTGCTTCTCTCCCCTGGCCGTACTTCGAACGCATCGCTGCTGCAAGTTGCAGAACTGCCGGCGTGGTGGTGCGTCTACGTTTTTCGCGATATCCCAAGCGGACCTCACAGTTGCTTGCCCTCGATCTTTATACATGCGTGCCTTGCTTTCATCTCAGGATAAAGAGGCCTTCAAAGGATGCGCTCTGGGTCACAGAACAACGTCGATCGTGTCAAGCGAGCGGGCATCAAAGGCTTTTGCACGAAATTCTCCCATCACCAGCGTCGCTAGCTAATATCAAAGGCCCCTAAGGAGACGACGATCAAAGGTTGTCGATATGGACCGCGAGATGGCTCTGGAGCTATCTCTCCTTCCAAAGAAATCTATGATCACTTCTCAACTGCACCGCGCCAATGTGTTCCCTCGTCTCTGGTTGCTCCCCGTGTACGTACCGTCCGTCTCTCCGTCTCTCCGTCCCTCCGTCGGCTACACAAGACATAGCCGCCTCAACCGCTTGTCCTAGCTTGTCTTGTTGTCTCACATCCAATCCACCTACTGAATTACACCTCCCATATGGGGATCCACACACACCTCGAGACGCAACCCCCGGCTGTCCGGGCACCCAGCACCAACACAAACGCATCATGACCACCGCCGGTATACCAACGAAACGTGGCCTAGAGATGTCTCTCCTCTTCCCCTCCAGCCGGTCCCTGCTCCTCCGTGCCTGCGTGTCTCTCCCCCAGGCGTTCGCCGCACATGTCCGCGTCCCCCCCCCCCCCCCAAGCTGTCTCAGCTCAGTCGCCAGCCTCTTGCATGCGCTCTGACCAACGGTTCGTACCGGCGCGGGCGGTGCTCACTCACTGCTCGGATGGGTGGGTGACTCTCTGACGAGTCACATATCGCGTGTGGTCTGGAATGGCCTTTCTCGGTGAGTTGGGAGCTGGACTGTCCTGTCCTGCCTAAAAACTCACGGGCCCGAGCACTTAGCGGGTGGGTCCCCCGCCGACCCGGCTTTTTTTTTGGGGAGGCTGCTGTCTGCTGTCTGTCCTGGCCCGTGATCCTGGAGTATGGTCTTGTCATGTTCCGCTAGCATCATGGAGCCGCTCGCCCGCTTCAGTCTGTCCGTCTGCCTGTTCGCTGCAGAGACTGCTTGCGATGTGCGATGTCTCGTCTTGGAGCGTGTATCTTAAATCCAGGTTGTTAGCTTGCTAATTACGAGAGCCGAAGCCACTCACAACGTCGCCTTGAAATAGCCTCTGGAGATGGGCTACCTCCCAGTAGCATGGGATGTGCAGAGGGGTTCAGTTGGCGCTACAAAACAACGCTGTCCATGTGATCTGATCGTCTTTTCTTCACATGGGAACCCTGGGCGGGACGAAAGGCGGGAAGCCTCTGGGGGTCTTCTAGCTCTCTCACTTGCAGCTTGCCATCCCATCTTCATTTCACACGGTCGATGACAAGGACATGACTACTCATGAGATGCCAACATTCGGTGGCGGCGCCTTCTCCTCCAATTTTGGCCCAAGGCACCAAGGCACAAGGCAGAAGAAGAACAAGGAAAGAAGCCCTTCAAAGTCAGTCGGTGGGAGCTGTCACCTGGCGCAAATCCATCCGTATCCCCTCTTGGGTCCAACAATCGCATCTGAGATGAGCAGGTGAGGCCGAAGATTGGGGGGGTGAGGGCCCACGTGCCTTGTCGCCATTCGCTCACTTGCCTGCTGCTTCACCGTGGAGGGAGGCGCACAATAGGGGAGGGAGAGAGAGGGGGGAGGGGGGGCCGCGGCGCCCGGGAACTTTCTGAGCCGACAAAAATCTTGACGTCGATTTATCAGCACGGGAGGATCGCAGAGGAGGGCAAAGCCAACTTGTGATGGAGGAGGGAGGGCTCTGTCCTGACACGGCCGGCTAGCTTCTCACGTAGTGGGCATCGATCACCAGACAGATAGGACCCGTCCGGAGTCCCGCGGCTTGCGACTTGGCAGGCTGGGCCGGCGTGCTTGGCGAGCTTCGTGGCGGGCGCCTTGGCATGTTTGAAAAGAGGGAGAGAAAAGTCACTGTGAATGCTTCACGATACCGTATATCTGTATGCCTTTTGTTATTGTTGCCCCGTGTGTGGTCGTCAAGTGGACCGGCACCTGGGAGGCCAGTTCCCCCTGCGTGTTCCTCGATAGGACAAACCAGTAGAAGGCCGTCGATGCACTCCAGATTGGACCATGAGTCCTGGATCAGCCAAACATTGCAGTATGAATCAAGACGCATTGATGAATCTGTGGCTCTCACTTATGGCGAGCTGACGTTTCCTAGTTTGGTCTCACGGTCCCGGTCTCGCATCATGATTGCCTCATTTATTCATGACATGCTGCACTACCGTCTAAATCTATGCATGTGCTATGCTCGCCACGTTTTCTATACTGGTATCTTTCCTGAATCGTCATGACCTGTCGCAAACTTCCCCCCTTTTGGTATGTCTCTGTTCAGCGCTTGGGAATCAGCAGTCGAGGTCCACCACGGGCGCTATTGCATGGTAGGCGTCAGGACTTAGCAACCCATGAATGATCAGTTGCCACCAGTCCTCACAATTAGACAGTGAAAATACGAGAAGCCACTCATATGCGCTGAAGCGTCCAGTCTCTGCGGACACGAAGAAAAATTGGAATGCAACTCCCAGCCGTCATGACAGCACAGCCGATGACTTGCATGCTCATCTCTGGTTTTTGAGATTTGTCGCAAAGCAGGGCTTCACAATTGGCGTGGTGGCCCCTAAAAGCCAGGAGATATCATGAAGCCTATGAGTCGTGCTGAGACACTGGACGAGCAGGTTCGCTGTCATGTTTGACAGGAGGAGTCAAGTCAATCTGGTGAGGCGTAGGAGATAGCGCTGCAACGGGCGGCAGACGGGCATTCGCTGGGCTAGACCTGGCGGCCGATAAGGATGGCGAGGTCTTTGTAGGCGAGAGGCCACCGCGGGAAGATGGCAGGGGATCACTGTCCTCTGGTCGAGTGGGGCTCAGTCGTGGCGTTGTCATTGACGTCGGGGAGGACACCAGCTGCTCCAGGGCTTTGGAGTTGCTCGCGGAGCTCAGCGGAGTCTGTGACGGTTTGTGTGGGGAGGCACTTGAAGCCTCCTTTGTCTCCTTCGAAGGTGTGCCGGAGCTAGGACCGGTGCCGTTTGCGGTCGGATGTAGGGCCGGGTGATCACTAAGTGATGGGCCCGTCTCTAGCTCTCTCTGGGCAGCTGGGCTGGATGAGTTGTAGATGCTGCCATACGCACGAGACTTGTTGGGCGACTGGTCTGGAGGCAGTAGGCTTGGATGTGGTGAAGAAAAAGGGTTGTGCGCCACACCGTTGAGCGATAGCTTCCGTGCAGGGAATGCCCACGGCGGTTGAGGAGCCACAGTAGAGGATGTCTGTGTGACAGGAGTGTTGTCGGCTGGAGGGGGAGAGTGCTTTTGTGGGGATGGCTCTGGAGGCTTCGCGATAGTGGCAGCGCTTGCGGACGGCAGCGATACTCCGTTCAGCTGGGTGCCGGCGGCGTTTGGAGACTGCTTCGACTTTACCTCGACATAGAGGTTCGAGTTCATGCCAGGTATTTGAGGTAGCGGAATCGGTGTCGTGGAAATAGGCTTGGCAGCGGTAGCGCCAGCTGGCGTTGATGCAGTCGAAACAGATTCTTTGGCCTTGACCTTGATTTTTTGTGGATGCTTCTGTTGCTTCTCCTTCCTCTCTCGCTCGGCCTGTCGGCAATGGTTGCAGATGAAGTGGAAATCGTCCCGCTCGGCTTCATCCTCGTCGATGCCGAGACACTTGCTGTGTAGCCAGACATTGCATCTCTCGCAGGCAACAGAGTGCTCGCCATCATCGACTTGTCCGTGCAGCCCACAGACGCAATCAAAGCTCCACTCCTCTTCTTCCTCCTCCAACTCCTTCAGTGCCTTCTTGTTTTTCTCGATCTCGGCCTTTAGGCGACGCTCAGACAGACGTCCAGCTTCAGGACCCTTGCTCCCCTCGGAGAGCTGAGCCAATTCTTCCTCGTGCTGGATGCGTCGAGCCTCTCGGTCACGGACACGCTGCTCTCTGGATATCAACCGACTGCCACGTTCCCTCTCCATCTTTACCCTCTCCTCTTCGTGCTTTCGCGCGGCGGCTTCCTCTGCTAGCCGCTTCTCACGTTCTTCGCGCTCAATCTCTTCATGTTTGCGCTGCTCGGCTTTACCAGCGAGGCGGCTTGATCTCTTGGCATGAGCCATTTTCTGCAGGCTCAGGAGCTCCTTCTCCCGTTGTGCCATCTTTCGCTTCCGAGACTCCTCCTGCTTCTCCAGTATGGGCAAGAGGTGTCCTTCAATCCGCTCCCGCAGAATTTTCTCGTTAGGATCCTTGGACTTTCTGAACGCCTCGATGCAGTTGCGGACTTCATCAAGCGTGACGGCGACGCATTCCCACGTAGCTCCACCAAGGGGATCCTCTTCAGTATGGTCGGGCCGTTCGTGGTTTTCCGACACGCTGGCTGTATCCTCGTCGCCATTGTTGCTCGTGTCGTCTACAGACGTCGCAAGACGTCTGCGTTTGGCGGATCGCGCTGCTGCTTTGGCCTTCTGCGAGTTTTTCTTGGGAGGAGCTGCGGGAGGAGCTGCGGCCGTGAGACGATAGACTCGGTTGTCGTCAAGTACGTAGTATTCGCGGTCTTTGCGATCCCAACCATATGGCTCGATTCTCTGTGATCACGTCAGCTGGGGCGCAACCTCAAAGCTGACAGTAGAAGAGGACAGACCCAGCTCGTCTGGTCATCGACCCGTTGCTCATCCATATTTGGTCGAATGTTCTCGGGTTTCATCATGATGAGTTGTGTCATTTGCCATAGTGTGCGAAGCTGTATCGAAAAGAAATCGAGTCAGATGACAGTGACGGACTAAAGGATAGTTGGGGCTGGACAGACTTTCTTGAGCAGATCAAAATCCGCGAATTTCTCAGTGACTTCGCCATCTCCGAAAGGGTTCTTCTTGTTTGGCATTTTGGCAACGAATTGTCGTCGGGTATACTCATCAAAGAGCTCGTGTCTAGCCGGTGTCAGTGCAGGCCCGGAAGTTGATGTGGCAAGGGACGCACGTCAATCCGCGATGCGATGAGAGATGCTTCAACATGGAGAGGCCAATGCCTTGTAAAGCCATCGATCCATGCGTGAGGCATTCAGTCTCAAGATCCTGTATTACTAGTCATCAGCAAGGAATGATCAGAGGTGTCATATGCACCTGCAAGACAAAAAGGCGCGGCACCCACCTCGATGTCGAGATTGTCGTCAATCTTGACCACCTTGCCAAATATGCAGATCCACTGATAGAGGTTTGCAAAGTAGAACGAGTTCCTCAGCTGGTGGATCAATGATTGCTCTTGGCCTTGTTCTGCAGGTGTGATGTTGGCCTCGCGCAGAGACCGCTTTCTCGAGCTCATAGTGAGCAAAGGCTGCTCGTGGCAGAGGCAGATGCGCAGGCGACAACAAACACGCTTATGGCTGACGAGCGACGGCTGGCAGCAAATTCACCGTGACACCAGGATATGTCATCACAGAGGATGGTTATGTCGAGTGCAAGGGGGTGGAGGCTGGCTTTTGAAGTGGCTGTAGTCTCGGGGGCAGCTCTTGAAATGTTCAGGATGAGGTTGTCTGGTATGCGACGATGATGCAAATGAACAGTGCACGCGATTCAGAAGACGCGACCGCTGCCACTTTTCTGGCCGAGCTTTGAGTGGTCCCTCCTAGCCCCCCTGCCCCCCTGCCAGCCCACCATCAATGATGACGCTAGTCGAGCAAACTGTCAAAATAGACCGCTTGAGGGTTCGGGTGTGATCATTGAGCACCCCCCCCCCCCCCAAAACAAAAAACGATCACGCCCTGCCATCCAATCCGTCCACAGCTGGCCAACTACAGCTCACAGGGATCGCATAATGCGCATATGAACCTACCCTATTATTGGCCGCAAGAATGCGCCTTGGCGGAGCAGGTATCTTTCCACACAAATTTAAGCAAGTAGTACCTCGCCACTAACGTCGATCCATATGTCAAGTGACTGCACTTTACAATATTCTTATACGCAGTTTGTATGGAGTGGCATTGTAGTGTTACATAAACGCCTGCTGTGGGGCGTGTACCGCTGCGCACTATGCGATCCCTGTGGGCTGTACACTCCAGATGCAGCCTTGGACATTGGTCCTCACCCTCCTTTCCGTCCTGATCTACATGTTGGTTGGCGTGGATAAAGGGCGATTATGCAATGCGATGCAATGCAATACAAAGCCTCGAACAATCAAGGCCACCCCATCTTTTCTTATTCATCAGGTCACTGGCTGGATCCTGGATGTAGTAGTCTATTGACAGAAATGCTGGAGCTAGCCCTCTGGCCCCCCTCCTCTCAGTCCAATCGACACATCACCTGCAGGTGCTACTTACTGCTGTGTGACTTATTCATATATATGCAGTGGCAGCTCTTGGAAGGTCAGTATTGGAGGCTTTGACTGCAACGTTTACAAAGCAAGCCCCCTCACGTACACCTATAAATCTCCCGGCTGATCCGACATGGATTCGCGGAGGTAAGAACATCTAGTAGAAACATACTATCCTCGTCTTCTGTTCACTTCTGTCACACGCTTCCACTTCGCGTTTCTCTGGAAAATCAACTCCTTCAAAATATCCTTTGCGGTGCTAGTGATAAATCTGGAATCCTTTCGAAGATGGCGATCTCCCCTGAAGTCGCAGAGATCATCCGTACCAAGAAGTCGCAATACTGCCGCTTTGCTGATACCAATCAATTCCATCTCTTCGAAAAAATTGCGCTCCCCAGCGCAACCTTCAAGTTCGTCGGGCCGGACGACGTCGTAATCGCAGAAGGTGGTGTCGAGTACTCTTGGGAGAATCTGGCGGGCTTCTGTGCTTTCTTCACGAAAGCATTCGAGAGTATCCAGGTTGTGAGTATATTCAGAACATCTATCTCTCCATTAGCTGTATAGAGTTGTTTTTAGACCTTGGTAGAAACGTGAAGAATGAACCACTTCGAGCCCCGCCGAGAATTTTTACTCTTCGTACAGAGCAAGTTTCTGACCAAACCCTAGATCCACTCGGTCGGGCCAGGCGAGCTTGAGCAGACTGGTCCAGATGAGGTCAAGGCGATCTTCACTGTCATTTATCATGCGGGCCCAAAGGGAACAGATATGAAACATCATGATATTGGGGGAGGCCATTACCATGAGACCTGGAAGCGCCAGGGGGACGACTGGTTCATGGCAGATCTGTATATGAAGAGGCTGTACTGGATCACTCGGGATTAAATCTGCGCACATCAGGCCGTTGACCGTCGTTGAAATTACACATCATCGTCATTTCACGAGGTTTCTCACTCCTTCAAAGTTGCTTTTGGATCGGGCTCCGCAGCTCGTAACGGAGGCCCGCTGGGGACTGGCACAACAAAACACAGAGGTGTTCAAGATCGGGTGAGCGAGCCTTGTGTTACAGGAGCACAGCACTGGTGCGTAGCATTCTCAGACCAAAGACTATGAGACCATCGCTGGATTCATGGAACTATATTGCTCTTTTGGTGCATCGCAAATAAGAAATGCAACTACACGGTGACAGGCACGGGCTTGACGTCTCGGTTGACGCCGTTGACGGCGGCCGAAGCGTCCTCGGCATCAACACCCCGGTACTCGAATAATTTGTTCCACTCCGGGTCTTCAATCAGGGTCTAAGCCAATCTCTTCTCGTAGAAGATGGCGAACTTGGGACCCTCGTCGGACTCAGGCGAGGGGTCGCGGGGGCGGGTGGATGACGATGACGCCGACGCCGACGTTGTCGATGACGTGACGGTAGGTGGTGGGCCTCGCGAAGCCCTAGTCCATCTCGTTGACCTTGGCGTCGCGGTGGTCTGTCTGGAGGATGGACAGCGGGGGTTGCGCGTCGATATGGCAATTCAGGCTCGTCTTGTCGCGGACGGTGGCGACCAGGTTCAGCGTCGCGGCGAGGCTCTGCTCGGTCACGCTGTCGGTCATCTGGCGCACGTAGCGCGCGACCTTGCACAGCGGCCACTCCGAGATGACCTCGCCGGCGGTGGGCTGCTCGACGGGCGCCGTGGGCGACAGCGCCGCGAACATGACGTTTTGCTATATGCGCGCGGGCACCTGCATGCGCCGCCGCATGTCGACGGCCCCGGCCCAGAACAGCTTTGAGGAAAGGTCAGTGTTGAAGACGGGGGCGCGGACACGGCTCAGGGTGCGCCAGATGAAAGCGGAGAAGGCATCGTAGGTAGGTCGAGACCCAAGTGCCGCCCTCAGGGGTAGCCAGCTTCTTCAGCTCGGCGCCGTTGCTCTTGGGCAGATGGAAGAGAAGTGACAGGCCAGTGCTGTGGGCTGGGTGGCGACTCTGGGAAGGAGGGCCATCAGCCTTGGATGCCTCTGGAGGGTCTGGCTTGCAGAACCACGACACATCCAAGTTCTTTTGGCCCCAGGAAGGAAAGGAGCTGGTTAGTGACGGCGTGACAGTTCTCGGCCAGCTGGTGCACAAAACCAGCCCAACCCATCACATCATTTGAGTAGTGGTGATGATGGATGTGGAGAACCAGACCATCCCGGATCAGGTTTGCCTTGAAGGCTGAAGCGACAGGCCTGTTGTCAGGATGAGCCTCCGGCTTCTCGCCGTAGGTCATCGGATCAACACTCCACGGCTTCAAGTTGCCCATGGTGACCGCAGAAAAGTTTGACTTCTCAAGGTCTTGGAAAGTGGGATATCCATCTTTGGGATCATCAAGATATTGCAAGAAGAGGCGGAGAGTGCTGTCCCTCTTCTTGACGAACGAGTGACCAAAATCAGTGTCTTTCTCGACGACACCGGCATAGTGTCGGGCTTGGGCCAGGGTTCGCTCCAGGTCAGCCTTCAGGACCTCGACAGCACGGGGCTTGTCCGCATCCTCGAGCTTGAAGAAGAGAGCATGGTTGTTGTAAGTGCAGGCAGTGAGGTAGTCAAGGGTGGTGACCTTGAATCTTTCCTCCTCCGGGTCGATTTCCCAGCCGTTTGGGTGGAGATGAAATACGTCTTGCTTGAGCAAGTCGGCTGTTTGGGCTGGTAAATCAAAGGCGTCGGGCGTCGAATCAAGAGAGAGTGTAGTAGATCTGTACTAGACAGATTCTGCAGAGAAGCACATGCAATTCGAGATCTACATGAGCTGTAGAGCCGGATTCTTCCGGACGAGAAGGTGAGCGAAAGGGATCAGATCTGCCTGCCCCTCAAGCTCCTTGCCTTGTTGGACCTTTCTTATTTCCAGAACTTGTCATCCTCTCGGGTCGTTGGCTCCTTTCTGGCAACTAATGGACTCACAGAGAAGAGGGATCCATCAACGCACACACATTGTCGGTTTTTCACCACAAACTGGATCGGACTCGTCCGGGTCAGCCAACACCGGGCTCTGGATAACAATACTCCGCTCTTGGCCAGAGACGGTACAACATGCCATGGCCATTATACGATAGTTCAGTGTCTTGTTCTCAACTTCATCGCCTGATGTGTGTCTTGTAGTAGGAAAGAGATCAGTCAGACTGATGTACCGTAACCGTACAGGGCAACAATGTGTTGTGATGGAGTCACTCGAAATTTCGGGCTTGACTGCCAAGACTGCCACACTATGTCGGTGTAGGCAGTACATATCGCGTAAATCCAGCAAGGTAGTGGAATGTTCGGCCCATCAATGGCATTGTTCCGAGCGACTTTCATGCGATATCCTGCCTGTGGTAGCAGCACCCAAGAACCCACCTCGCTACATCTCCGTAAACCAGGCGAGCCAGTCAACGCCTGAACCAGTGTGCCCCTCGCTGCATCTCACACCACCCACCGCCCCCACATGGGGTTCACTGGCTCGTCCAGTGTCTGTGGGTGTGCCGCGATTACTGAGGGCCGGAGCAGCCCGGGGTTTTGGTCCATCTTAGCCGTGTACGCGAGCTCCTCCCGTCGATCGGTTACGGAGCAAACAACCACCTCATCTCCAGCCCTGGCGGGTGCCTTTGCGACGAGCCCTTCGCTCAGCCGCCACCATACCCACCGGCGTGCCTGCAGGAAATGAATCATGGGATATCATAAATGGCACTGACCTTTGACAGACTGCCCCTGCTGCGCTGCCAGGCTTGCCAGGCTGTTAGGCTGTTAGGCTGTAAGGGGCAAGGATCTGGGCCCTCGTCGTCAATTCCTTCCCGCACTACCGTATGTGTAACCCTTCGGCAGACTGTCGGTCGCGGAAGACGCGGACCATATACCCGTGGTGGCGTGGGTTTCCATCGCAGAGGTAACACGGACAACGGGCCTATGGGACCACAACACATGCCAAGAGTACAGCTGGTACCATTTCATAACCAATGGCAGTTTCTGTTCTTGAAGGGTGTCGGCTGATCGTCCCATTAGCATTCGCTTCTCATGTCCGTGGCGAACTTCAAGCACGAAGTTAACCCAGACGTAGCAGGCGAGGCCTACCGTCACCGGCTCTTTGACCAATTACTTCAATTCCAGCAGGATGGGTGGCAGCTGGGAAGGAAGACTTGTCGTGATGGGCAGATGAGAGGCATGTGACGGCCAACTCAGGCTGTATGGGGTTATTGTGCATAAGGGCCAAGCCGGCTGATCGTTCGACCAGAAACGCAGCAACAACGGACGTCAAAGTAACACACCTCTGACAAGTTAGGAGACGAATTCTGCACATCTTTGGCCAACCTTTGATCTGGCCCCCATATGGGATGCATCAGGGCGATTCGTGCAAGACTCTGCCGTAGACAGGGACGATTGCTGACGATCCATGGATAGCGTTCACTCTAGTCCTGCTCGTTCTCGCATATGTTTGTCATCCTATTTGAATGAATTCATTATACCCGATCTAACAATACCCGTTTTAGGGATGCTATTGGGGAGCTGCATGGGCTGATTTCACGATGGTCGAGACTCCGGGCTACTTCGTCCACACGTGGAACGTACCTAGGTAAGGGTAAATGACATGCTTCCAACCCAATATGTATGTGAAACTTGGGCTTGTCATCTGCCCTAAAGCCCGTACTGATTGTCAGTAGTACATTCTCGTCTTTAGAGTCTGCTACTCTTTTGTGCTGCCGTCCCTCAAGGTCGCTATCCTGACGGAGTGGACTCGAATGTTTGTGCCAAGAGGCACCCATATGAAGAACGCCTTCTTCTGGGGCTGTATGATAGTCTGCTTCGTCCAAATTGGGGCGGGTATTGCCACTGTGATTTCTCTCAACCTCCAGTGTATCCTTCACGCTGCAATCTGGGATCTCACCATCACAGACGCTCAGTGTTTTGAACTTAACCGGCTCCAGGTATCTTCAGCCAGCATACAGCTCGTCTCTGATATTGCCATCTTCCTATTGCCACAGCGTTTCATATGGACTTTGAAGATGACATGGCGCAAGAGGTTGGGTGTCTCCGTGGTATTCGGCCTCGGCTTGCTGTAGGTGTGGATGACGATCTATATTCCCTCATTGCCCAGGTAGGCTAACGTATGGAAATACACAGCGCTTGTGTTTCGGCAGCCTTTAGACTGGCCACAACCTTTGCTTACGGCGAGGCCGCTGACGCGATCTACGCTCTTGGGCTTCTCGTTTTCTAGGCCACGGCAGAAATGACATGTGGTTTCTTCGTCTGCTGCAGTGAGCCAACCCCCCACCCCCCAGCATGCTTGCTGCTCCAGTCTTTCTCATCCCAAGACACTTGGCCTGTTTAGGGGACATAGATAAATCTAGAGCCATGATTCTTTCCTTGGTGGCTCCAGATCCAAAAAGCACATTCGCAATGGCTGCCGACATGGAGATATTGATAGGTAGTGCCCTGCATACCGAAGATCCTCAGGGACACGGGAGTCCTCAAGAACATCAAAAGAGCATTTGGAATGAAGAGGACTACCATTAAGCCCTCGAATAACGAGTCACCCCAGTTCGGCAGCAATTTATCGCACGGAAAGTCTGCATCTGCGACGAGCAAGGCCTACTACAAACTGGACGAGGATGGGATCCCGATAGAGCCGGCTGAGTCCGAGTCCACAGAGCATCTTCACAACGCAAAACTCAGTGACGGTATCACAAGGACGACTCGAGTCACTGTCAGTCAGGATAACAAGTCGATGACGAGTGATGTTGAGGCCGGCAACTACTGTCGGGTGCCCGCCGACTTTAACGACGAGTGGCTTAGAGTACCGGTAGCATACAGGTGAACAAAGCTCTTCGTAGCTTGATCGTTCCCTTCACTGCCTTCTCCGTCAAAGTGTTCTTTGGTGTTCGGAGAAAAGCCAAGATTGACGGGGAGAAGATGGAAGGCAACTCGCCTAGGCACTTCAGGATCATGCTTCTTTACCTAGTTATTAACTGCTGTGGCTGTGGCGCGGTAGTGACAAGCACACGCTCCAGGCCTTGTACTCCGTAAAGTACTCAATTGAAGCAGGAAAATCTATTTAAATACGGAATGGTAATGAAAAGACTAGCTTGTAAACACACGGCGCGCCTTCATGTTATTAGGCCTTCTTCTGCGCGTTCGCCCAACTACAAGCACGTGGTGTCAACGTTGTTGCGCCCGAGTGTGACGTTTCTCACGCCTAAGGGCCTCGGTAGCCTCCTTGAGGAGTGCTCAAAGACTCTGCCGCCGATTAAGGACTGCATAAATGGGGCCCTGATGCTCCAAGATGCGATCATGGCGAACATGACATTTGCGCAGTGGGACCTCACCATGAAGTCGAAGATACAGGCCTCGTGGACCCTGCACCGGCTTCTTCCACAGGACATGAATTTCTTTATCCTGCCCGCGTCCCTCGCCGGGGTGGCCGGGCAGATGGCCTCTGCCAACTACGCGGGTGGCTGCACATTCCAGGATGCACTGGCCCGCTACCGCATTTCGCAGGGCCAGCGAGCCATCTCGCTCGATACCAGATGGATGCGCAACGTGGGCATCATCGCCGAGAACTCGGGCTACCAGCGGCAGCGGCGGTCGCAGCACGACATGGACCCGATCGACGGCACCGAACTCCTCGCGGTCCTGGCCCTGACCAGCGACCCGCAGAACCCGCAGAACCCGCAGCCGACCACGACGTGGCCCCGGGCGCCGGGCCAGGTTCTCCTCGGCCTGCGCACGCCCACCGAGAACATGCTCCAAGGGCTCGAGTCCCCGGCGGTGCTGGACCGGCCGCTGTTCGCGGGGCTTCTCGTTCGTCCCTGGCGGTGGCGGCTCACAGGCGGAAGCGGCGGCAGCGGGACAGTCGTCGGCCGCCCAGCCAGACCAGCGCGCGGGGATGCTGTTCGCTAGGCGGGCGACTTGGGCGAAAGGGTGTAGGTGGTGCTGTGGGCGCGGCGCTGTCTGTGAAGCTGGCATGGGCAATGTTCGTCTCGCCCGACGACGTCGAGCCGGGCAAGCCGCTCCCGGCCTACGGCGCAGACTCGCTCATGGCTGTGGAGCTGAGTAACTGGGTCGGGCGGGAGTTCGGCGCCGCGGTAGCTATGTTTAATATCATGGGCGGTGTGCCCATTGCAAGCAAGTGTTGCTGGCCCGGTCACTGCGAGGAGTGGAGTGGTGGCTAATAAGGGCTAGATTGGGCGTAGGGTGGAAGCTGGGATGGCCCAAGATGCACGGGCTAGCATTATCTGGGATTTCCGGGGGGATCTATTCGTATTACACAGTAGATACGATATGTACATGAGTAGGTAGCCACGCTCATATCCCGATGCGCGTACAGATGAACAGTCTATTTTTATTTCATGACCTACTTGTAATAACGACCACTGTTCCGCCCCACACACGGTCTGGATCATCTGTTAAGTCGATATGAATCCGATAGCATTTCTTTAGATACTCTTGAGGGATGCGAAAGTCGTAGTTTGCACTGGACTGCTGACGGCGTGGCCTAGCTCTTGACGGGAATGTCGGATTGTATGTGGATGATGGGGCACGCCTGGTGGGATACCACAGTATGGAGCCATCGGGGTCTTTTTTGGTGTGGACTTGTTTGATGAGCGTCTGCGTCTGCGTCTGCCGATTCGGCCGGATCGTCGTCGTCTCCTCTGCACAATTCTCAAAGTGGGCGCGATGGTAGGGCGAGATAGGGCAGACAGACTGGTGACAACATGTCTCTTTCCTCTCTATCGTCTCTCTTTCTCTCTGTCTCGAAAGATCTGTAGAGCATATAAGGCCTGGACTACATCGGCGATAGACTATCTGCGAGCGCATGTAAGTTCGAACTGGTCCCAGGCAAGCCGTGATTCGCTGTAGCGGATCAGGTTAGTTTCACCAACTAGATGAAGCTGAGGGAGCCCACCCAAAACTGGCACCAAGACCTGCCGTTCCCCATTGAGGGCTCCCCGTTGAGGCTGCGCGGCAGGGGTACCACGCAGTAGGCTTGGTTTCCGCACTAGCATCTGACACACACTGACACACTGACGCATTGAGACACGAGCACACAGGCAGGACAGGGCACTCTCTGACCCACTGCCATGCAGGGGATGCGAGATGCGATTGGGAACCACCTGGGAAACCTGGGAAGTGCCTGGGCAGCCTGCCAGCCATGCCTGGGGCGTGACCCAGGGGATCCACGCACGCACGACTTTCAACATGTGAAGCGAAAGGGGATGCTCGGGATTCATTCCTGTCAGTGCATTGCTGCTGCTGCAGAACTAACCAAGACATCGCGACACGACCCGACACACTCGCTCACACACACACACAAACAAACATACACACGCACCAAGGAAAACAACCGAACAGGTCCTTCGCCCAATATCCCACCCCCACCGCACCATCGCCACCGCTAACAGACACACCCCCGTGTACCGCGCCGCGCCCGCTTGGTGTCAGCAATCAAACAGTCCGCCTTGTGCATCACTTGGCCCATCCTGTCCGTCCGAGTTCATTCGCTACGACGATCGCAGCAGAAGTCCAGTCCTCGTCTCGACTACGCCAAGGCTCAGCTGGACTAGCCGTCTCGAGTCGACCTGACCTCCCGGCCCCCAACACACCACCAACACAGTTTGCAGTCGAGCAGCCGCTACCGGCTGCCGGTTGCTTCTCTTCCTGTCGAGAGCTCTTCCGGCCAGGCCATGTTTGCACCTTGATTGCGGCATCCTACGAAGCGAGAGCGCTCAGCGCGCATCTCGAACCTTTGATCGATCCAATAGCTGCCCGCTGCAGCAATTGGCCGGTCACCACCAACATCTTCTCCGACTCACACGACACTTCCTCGTCGCCTCCTACCGCGAGCCACCATGGCGGACCCTTCGAGATCTCCTCCGTCGCAACGGAATCGAGCGCCCCCGCCTTCGTCAATACCTTTGGACGGTCTCGGTGGACCGCCAGGCGAGCCTGGGAGAGGCAGGTCCACCTCCAGTGCTGGGGGAGCGCAGACATTCGGGGCGCAGGCGCAGGCGCAGGCACAGACACAACGATATGAGAGGTTATCGCCAACCACGGCCTCGATGGCCGCAACCTTGCCCGGGATAACGACGTACTGGGACAACCCATACCAACAGCAGCAGCAGCAGCAAGGACTACTATTACAACAGCCACAGCAGCAGCAGTCGAGGCAAGGAGGGCTGCAGCTCGGGCCCGAGTCACCCGTCGACCCTACAGCATTTCAGCATGCCCTTCCACCAGACTTCTCTAACGAGCCGCTGTCGCCGCGCCCGCTCTCGGAGATGGGCTCTACTCCGAACGCAGCCTACGAGGCCCCATCCTATTTCTACGACCATAATGCCCAGGAGTCAGACAGAGTGCCTCTCACGCAGACTGCCCAACCAATCGATGGTCTTAGTGTTGCCAGCGATGCACAGCCACGAGATAGCTTCCAGACGGTGCGGGACCTAGATACTGGCCCGAGCCAGGTGCGCAATGAGGACAGGCTCGGGTTCGACTTGGAGTCTGGGATCGGCTCCCAAAAGCACAAGAGTTTTGGGAAGAACCTGACGCCCGATGCGAACCGGCGGTCCAGGTCGCCCTCGACGGGCGCATTCCTGAAGGCCGGCTCTATCATGCGAGCCATGTCCCAGCGTGTCGTGAACATCAGTGGTGACGAAGTTCTCGAGAATCAAAGACGTCGGTCCCGTTCGCCAAGCCGAGATGGTCCGCGAGAGTCAATGCCCCAAGTGCCCGAGATCGATACAGCGTATCACTCGCAGCTCTACCAGAATCAGAGCCCGATCGAGAAGAAAGGACACGGCGAATACATCTTTCCCTCGGACCCCGGCCCTCTATCACCCGTGCCCTCGATGCATGGCCGTATGGCCAATCCTCTGAAAGGAAAAACCTTGGGCATCTTTTCTCCTGACAATCCAATACGAACACGCCTCTGCGACATTTTGGTGCAGCCGTGGACGGAGCCTCTGCTTCTGATACTGATTGTGCTCCAAATGATCCTCCTGTGCGTTGAAGCCGCACCAAATGTCTTCGATGACGGCGAAGGTAGGCCAGACAGATGGGGTAGCACCTCGATCGACTGGGCCATCTTTTGCTTGTTTGTCATCTTCTCCATAGAGCTGATTGCCAGGATCATCGTCTCCGGCTTCGTGCTGAATGCTGCAGAGTATAGCACCATTGACCGCCAACGCGGCGTCAAGGCGGCTGTTGTTGACAGATATCGGAACGTATTCCAACCCCAAAGACAAAAGTCGGTCAAAAAGCCACCACAAGACTATGGACCGTCGACATTCCAACGCTCTGTCACCTTTCTACACGGCCAATCACTCCCCCAGACGATCGAGGATCAACAGAGATATCAACTGGCCCGAAGAGCTTTCTTGCGGCATGGTTTTAATCGGCTCGACTTTGTTGCCGTTGTATCCTTCTGGATATCATTCGTGATCGGAATCACTGGCGCCGAGAAACGACACCATCTCTACGTGTTCAGAATGCTGAGCTGTCTCCGCATTGTGAGACTGTTGGCGCTGACCAAGGGTAACGCGGTAAGTATCTATCGGCCACGGTGGAAATCAACTTGCTTATGTATGGAAACAGGTTATTCTGCGAAGTCTGAAAAGAGCAGCACCCCTGCTGCTGCGAGTCTCGTTCCTGATCGGCTTCTTCTGGTTGGTCTTTGCCATTATTGGCGTGCAAAGCTTCCAGGGCAGTCTAAGACGACAGTGTACTTGGATTGATCCTGAGGACCCGCTGAACCTCACTGCGGCATGGGTCGACGACTTTCAATTCTGTGGTGGCTACAAGAATTCTACGACAGGCGATGACATGCCATGGGTTATTGCCGATCCGCCCGACGACTTGAGCAACCTCAGATCCGGCACACGTAACGCTAAGGGCTACATCTGCCCTAGGGGCTCACTCTGTCTCCTAGGAGAAAATCCGTTCAACGACACTACGCATTTCGACGACATTCTACACTCACTCGAGATGGTTTTCGTCGTCATGAGTGCGAACACGTTCTCCGACCTGATGTACTACACGATCGATTCAGATTACACACCAGCGGCACTCTTCTTCGGAGCTGGTATCATGATTATGTTACTGTGGCTGGTCAACTTGCTCATTGCTGTCATCACATCATCTTTCCAAGTCATCCGCGAAGAGAGTAGGGCCAGCGCCTTTACCGATACTGAGGACAAGTTCGGGGAAGCTCCTGCTGAGGAGCCAGCCAAACGAATTTCATCCCTACAGCGGATTTACAACAAGTCGAGATTGTTTTGGGTCTTGTGCATCGCTTTTGACCTGCTTGCACAAGCGTGGAAGAGCGCTTCGATGTCACACGACCGCAGGCAATTCATCGATGATGTCGAAGTTATTGTGACGCTTCTGCTCGACATTGAAATCATCATACGAATCGTTGCAGACTTTAGAGGGTTTCGTCGCAGCACTCGAAATCTTGTTGACCTAGGGCTTGCTGTCATCACATCCGTCATCCTGTTGCCTCCGGTTCACTCTGCGGAAGTGGTTTACGCTTGGTTGACGGTGTTTCAGATCATGAGGGCCTATCGCGTTGTCCTCGCGGTTCCCATGACCAGAGACCTGATTGTGCTGGTGCTGGGCGATGCCACGGGTATCAGTAACCTGATGCTGTTCGTCTACCTGATGACGCTCCTCATGGCAATCTTCGCCTCGCAGCTGTTTCGAGGAGAGATACCCCTGGAGGACAGCAGCGGTGACAATATCGAAATGAATTTTTCGACAATTTGGAACTCATTCCAAGGAATGTTCCAGATTCTGTCCAGCGAGAATTGGACCACTGTCCTGTACAATGTCACGAGCTACACCGCTGCTTGGCATACTGCCTGGATTGGGGCCATGTTCCTCGTCGGATGGTTCATTTTGGCTTTCTTCATTCTCGTCAATATGTTCATTGCTGTCATCCAAGAAAATTTCGACGTTGGCGAGGATGTGAAGCGACTTGAGCAGGTTCGGGCTTTCTTGCAGAGGAAAGAACTTGGGGGGAGTTCAAGCAACCTCGCGCTTTCAACCATCTTCTCTCTCGGCAAGACGAGAAAGAAGAAGGATCCTTTGGATTATGGCCCGGCTACAATGGAAATGTTGCTGAAAGAGGCTGTGGTCAAGGATTTCCTCGACGACGCTGTCGAAACGGCGCACGAGACTCCAGGGAGCGGTAGCCAATCGCCTCCAGAAGGCGGCAACGGAAACGGCGGCAATGTGAAGCCTGGCTTCATGTCTATGATGTGGGGCAAAGTGGTTTCCTTGTTCAGCAGCAAGGAACCAAATCCATTCTACTCGAACCTCACCTTCGAAACGCGCAACGAGACCCAGGACCCGCGGCAAATGGCTCGTCAAGCCGTCTCTGCCACCGCTGAGCGGCGCAAAGCACAACGCGCTTATCTAGCCCGACACTCAACCTACAACAATTCCCTGTTCATATTCACACCACGAAACCCAATTCGGCGCCTCTGTCAGCGAATTGTCGGCCCCGGCCGAGGGACCGAGCGTTTTGATGGCGTGGAGCCTCACAAAATCGCGTGGTACTCGTTTTCGGCTTTCATCTATGCCGCTATCGTCGCCATGGTGATATTGGCCTGTGTCACCACGCCGCTATACCAGAAGGAATACTTCAAAACCCACGACTTCAGCGCTGAGAATTGGTTTGTCTGGACTGACATGGCCTTCGCCACTTTGTTCAGCGCAGAAGCCCTCATCAAAGTCATCGCAGATGGTTTCTTCTGGACTCCGAACGCGTACTTCCGCAGCTCTTGGGGCATCATCGATGCTGTGGTCTTGATCACCCTCTGGATCAACGTCATCACGCTCTTCACCAACGATGGAGCCGTGTCCCGAGCTGTTGGTGCCTTCAAGGCTCTGAGAGCTCTGCGGCTGCTCAACGTCAGCGACAGCGCCCGTGACACATTCCACTCGTTGATTGTGATCGGATGGTGGAAGATTGCTAGCGCGGCGTTCGTGTCACTTTCTCTGATTATTCCATTTGCAATCTACGGGACCAACTTGTTCATGGGCAAACTGGCCACATGCAACGACAACAACGCAGGCGAGTTCCTTTACGATTGCTTCGGTGAATACAACAGCAGCCCCTTCAATTGGAATGTGTTGGCTCCTCGAGTGGCCGACAATCCTTACTTTAGCTTTGACGACTTTGGCTCCTCGCTGTTCATTCTCTTCCAGATTGTCAGTCAAGAAGGATGGATTGATGTCTCGTTTGCGGCACAAGCTATTACAGGGATCGGCAGACAACCACAGTATGGCGTCGCGCAGGGCAACGCCGTCTTCTTCATCATCTACAATCTCTTGGGCACAGTTTTCGTGCTTACGCTGTTCATTTCTGTCTTCATGCGGAACTACACGGAACAGACCGGCGTGGCATATTTGACGACAGAACAACGGTCGTGGCTTGAGTTGCGCAAACGTCTCCGACAGATCTCCCCTTCCAAGACGTCTTATGATGACTCCAAGCAGAGCTGGAAGAAATGGTGTCACAAGCGTGCGATTGAGAAGAAGGGCAAATGGTACACTAGCATCACCATCGTGCTCGGTCTTCACCTATTGCTGCTCCTGGTCGAATACTACGGGGAGCCCGCCTGGTGGACCAACACGAGGGACGCGATATTCTTCCTGTTCACGCTGGTCTATATGGCAAACACCGCTATTCGTGTCTTCGGTCTGGGCTGGCCACGCTTCAGGAAGAGTTCTTGGGACATGTACTCGCTGGTCGTTGTGATTGGCGCGTTTGTGACCACGATTCTCTTCCTTATCTTACCCGGGCAAGACACGCTCGTACAGCTGCACAAGTTCTTCCTCGTTGCTATTGTCTTCCTCCTAATTCCTCGAAATGATGCTTTGGACCAGCTCTTCAAGACAGCAGCGGCTAGTCTGACAACTATCGGAAACTTGTTGGCAACTTGGCTTGTCTTCTTCCTGGTCTTTGCTATCGCCCTAACGCAGACCTTCAGCTTGACACGATTTGGTGGCTCGGAGACCACTCAAGTCAACTTCCGTACGGTGCCGAACGCGCTCATCCTGCTCTTCCGCATGTCTGTCGGCGAGGGCTGGAACCAGATTATGGAAGACTTCGCTGGGATTGAGCCACCTCTATGCGTGGAGAGCGATAACTTTTATATGAGCGACTGTGGCAGCGAGTCATGGGCCAGAGTGCTGTTCATATTATGGAACATCCTCAGCATGTATATTTTCGTCAACCTGTTCGTGTCTCTTATCTACGAGAGCTTCTCGTACGTGTATCAGCGCTCGAGCGGGCTGTCGGCCGTCGACCGGGACGAAATCCGACGCTTCAAGGAAGCCTGGAGGTCGGTGGACCCACACGGCACAGGGTACATCAGCAAGGAAGCATTCCCCCGTCTGCTAGGAGAGCTGTCGGGTGTGTTCGAGATGCGGATCTACCAGTATGAGGACTCTGTTCGGCAAATCCTTGATGACGTTGGAAACGAAGCACCGTCGTCCCGCCACCAGTCGATCTCGTCTACAAGCGCGTTCGACGGTGCCAATCTGAAGAAGTTGAACAACAGGCTGAACGAGATTGACATCGCTGGGGTGCGAGAGAGGCGTAGGAGGTACAATATCTTCTACGAAGAGGTCATGGTCTCGGCGGACCCGGACAGGGGCATCTCGTTCACCACAGTGCTCATGATATTGGCTCACTACAACATTATCAACGACAGCAAGAGCCTTCGGTAAGTCACGCAGTTCGTACAAAATTTCGAGAGTGATTCAACTGACAATCATGCAACAGCCTCGAGGAATTCTTGCGTCGTCGGGCACGTCTCCAACGTGTTGAGGAGGAAGTCCGCCGCCGTGTGGTCGTCGGCTTTTTTGACACGATGTAAGTAATCCGACATGACGGATCTCCCGACCTGAAGTACTAATGTGTTCTCGATAGGTACTACGCACGACAATTCAAGCGGCACATGGAGCGAAAGAGGTCCGCCCGTATGACGGCCGTGCCTCAGCTGGACCTGCCCGACATCCTCGTAGACGACGAGGAGCAGCGAGCAAAGAGGACGACATCTTCCTCAGCACGACTACAGAACCCCTACGGGCAACAAAGCCCGTCGACACCGGGCTCGGCCGGCCTGCGCTCGCCAATGTCCGGCGGTCCGTTCTTGAGCCCCAACGAGGCCCGCAACAGCGGCGGCGCCTCTGGCCACCAGAAGCACTGGTCCGGCACGAGCGCGGACCTCACGCTGCAGACCAACTTTGACAGCGTGGGCGGCGCGCACCCGCTGAGCATGCCGCGGGCGGGCGAGGCCAGCTCGGCCCGCAGCGACGCGCACCAGTCGACGCACTCGGCCTTCAGCTTCGAGCTGCAGCCCGGCTCGGGCAACAGCTCGGCGGCCAACAGCAGGCCCAACAGCAGGAGCAACAGCGCGGTGAGCCCGATCCAGATGAGCCAGATCCTTGACGACTCCATCTGGATGGCGAGTATTAGGCGGAGCGCCACCATGAAGAGGAAGCCAGGGTGGTAATGGAATGGAAAGGTTTCTTTAATGGGTTTAATGACGAGAGAAGGGCGGCGGACGGAGGGAGACAAATCAGGATCGGGAGATCACCAAAAGGAGGGGAGGCTGGCTACTACTACTACTACTACTACTACTACTACTACGAGCCCTTGCAAAGTTTGGGCAGACTCATACGCCCTTGCATTGCGAGAAAAGGGATTTACACGGGCGTTTCAACGGTTGGAAATGGAGAAAGAAGTTCTCCTGGCGGCGTTCATCACTATTCTTGTCTGCCTGCCTAATTCGTATTTCGGCTGATCAGGGCAAAGCGAAGCGAGCATTGTTTGTCCATATCCCTTGGGATGTGTAAATGTCGGTGGAGCAAGTTGGAGATATCTACAGAGATACAATGGCGTGGAATGCAGAAAGATGTTGATAGGGCCATAGTCAAAACAATATGGGATTGTTTTAGTTCCCCAATGTCTCTTCCGTTGCCATCAAGACTTGTGTCGCTTTCACAGGACACACACATGGATATTGAGGATTTACTTGCCCCGAGCATTACTCCGGCAGCATGGCTAAGAGTTGTGCCATTGCAGCAATCAATCCCGGGCAAGCTTTTCGCCCAGACAAAACTTGGCGAGGCTCGATCGGATCGATCGGGTTTGTTTCGTTGGCTCCTGGGCACGACGTCCCCATACAATATAATATAGTCTAGCATTCATTTCGTCACTCCCCCGACTCAGTAAAACTCAAGCGGGTCTAATTTCCAGAAGCCCTATGCTCTGGTGCGACTGGCTGCCGATGGCCGGTGGCAAACTATGTTTATGAGCAAGGCTTGTGGGGGAGGGGGGCGGCAGCTCTCCTTCATCTATCTCATACTGTCCTTTCTGGTTCGCAGAGGCGGTTGGGGGATGATGACTTTGGTGAGATTTGACCGAACCATGCCGAGCTGAGGCTGTCTGTTGAGCTCGGGGCTGGGCGGGGCGGGGTTGAGTTGTCCTTCATGCGATGTGTTCAGCTTATTACCACACTGCTGCGTACGACTGCGGCAAATTAGTGGGTGATAATGGACGTCGTCGGTATGCGGTTTACACCGCAGCTTTCTGAGCCCACGATTCGGTCGTGACGGGTGAGTGCTTGGGTTGCATTTGTGGCGGTTTCTCTCTCCCCACCCCCACCAGTCTCACAAACAAGTCTCATCTGCACGTCAATCGAGCTGTCACCTTGATCCGAGCATTTGGGGCGCTGTGGTAGCACCGCAGTAGCCCTCGACGTTCGAGGCTAGGGTTGCGTGTGCGTCCGTGGGCGGTGCAGACTTCCCGAACGGAAGGGAGGGAGGGCTACGGTAATAACCTACGCAGCCGGCTGCTGCTATTTCGGGTATGCTTCTTACGTGTGTGGCCCCCTGCAGAAAGGCAGTGCCACAAACGACCAAAACAGGAAGAAGAAAAAATGGCATGCTCCCGGAGTTTCCGCCGTTCGTCCTGGCGGGAGAGGCGATCGATCTGTCAAAGTTTATTCTGACACACAGCTAATAAGCTTTCAAAGGGGGGGTGGAAGAACTCTGCCGTGAGGTACTGCCGCGATATATTGTCCTGAGCAAGCAGCCGACCCTTCAAGGCATTGTCAGCTTGGGAACCGGTGTTGCCGCTGCTATCTTGGCTGTCGTAGTCCAGACTGAGGCGGATCTAGCGGATCTTGGTCTGCGGCCATGAACAAACTCGACCGAAGCCTCGTCGTTGGGAAATCTCGCATCCTGTCCGTTGGGAGGGGCGAAGCTGAGGTGCAGTTGGTACACGCACTAAACCATCTGAAGTAACCCGGAGCCGTTGCCAGCTTGAGGCAAAGGCTGGCTTCAGGATTGCCCGGCTGCCTGTTATCGTGCTCGGTCTAATAAAACAGAACTATACGTTGCCGGGGTTGACGCGGCCCCCTTACCCTGGTGAAGATCGAGCAGATAAATGAAGATGAATCGCCAGACGACGAGCCAACCGGGAACGAGGTGGCGATCTAGTGTGTACTGTATGATGTGTGATGTGTGAGATGAGCCAAAATTGCCCATAGATTATCCGGGGGGCTTTTGATATCATGGCAGCCACATGATACCAGCCCGAGGCGAGGTGATTCAGACCGTCAGGCCAATGGCCAAAAAAAAAAAAAAAAAAAAAAAAATTCCGCAGTCCGCTACTGACTGACCATCTATGGCGCGATCCGCAGCCGACATGGCAGAGCCAGTGTTACGAGGCTGCGGGTTTAATGAGAATGAGGATGAGGATGAGGATGACGAGATGCAGGTGCTGTACCTGGACTAGTCTCTCCATCCACCGTGTACGTGCAATACGAACAAGACTGGACCATACGGTATCAATTGAGCCGGTCGAGTGTGGCTCGATGTTTGGATCGTTTCGACTCACCTCACCTCACCCTCCAGACCATCTGGGCCAGTGTTGGAATCATCTGTGCACGCCTTGGTGATTGCCACAACCGGATAATCGTGATATGCCGAGAGAACCAAACCTTTGCACCGATGGTGATGGACTGGGGATGTCTGAGGGCATCCTAGGGGCATGGATGAGGCAGCATCATTAGAGTTTGGGAGTGGTGGTTCGGTGCTAGGCGTGCCAGGCGTGCCAGGCGTGCCAGGCTCACAAAGTCCAAGGTTGTGTCAAATGGTTCCAGAAGGCCAAGAAGGCTTCCATTGCGGTGGAAGGGTGCGTCTACCCTGCAGGCTCTTGGCTCTGGCTCTTGCTCTTGCAGGCTCCTGTAGTAAATGTGAAACACAGGCCAAGGAGGGGTGGCGGCCGTCATGCCTGCCCTCCCCCCCCCCCCCGACTGGCCCCGCCCGTGGTACTGTGTCAACTGGTATCTCATCCTTCACTATGCAGACGTAATCGTTCGAGGTAGACAATACCAAATCCGGTGCACAGCTTCCTAACTGGCTGGCAAGGCTGGCTGGCGATCACGCATCCGCAGCTCTAACGAGACCTCCCCCAGACCGACCGTTTTCTCACCCAAACTGCCACACAATAATAAAGCCCGACTGCCTTTAGATTGACTGCCCACAGCTCTCCAGTGCCCCTCCCAGGCCTCTAACACACCATGACACTGGCCCTCTTCTCACCATGGCCGGCCCATCGGTAGTTGTGACACCCCGCCTGCTGAGGCCGCAGTGTCGTCGAGGGACTAGATGAACGAGACGACACGAGACGAAGATGAGAAAAGAGGGAAACAAAGTTGCCGCAACCCGATGGCTTGCCAATACGAAGGGCACTCAGGCACCCAGGCACCCAGGCAGGCAGCCTGAGGCAGGGCACCTCGAACCCGGGCCAGACAAGAGCTTGTTTCACAGCCGTCAAACAAAGGACAGGCAGGGCCTGCCTGCCACGCCCGCTTGCCTGTCCGGTTCCCCATCAACATTCCTGCATTATGTACACATTGCGTACAATTTGTACGTTTATGTACGGCACGTTATGTAAACAGTCAGGGCAGCCCGTCGGTCGCCGGGGGTGGGGGGGAAGGGGGACACGGCAGCACGGGGGGAACCCACCACTGGCCGAGACCAGCCTGTTTCCAGTGGCTGCACACCCTCTCTGCCTTTCTGCCTGTCCATCTGCCTGCTTGATCTACTGCTTGCAGGCTACATACGTACCTAGGTACTCTGCACTGCATGTAGACCACACCACCACCATTAGCTTGGCCAGGTGTATGAGTGGATGGCTTGATGAATGGCTTGCTGCTTTGGCTCTGCGACACATTGTCAACCCTAGTCTCGGGTCGTTCCCTTCCTAGGGCAGTGAGACCCTTCTCTGCCCTCTCTCCTCCTGTGTGTTGCGTGCGGTGGCATCATCCGCATTGATCTATCGACCCAAGACGGCAACCGCACTACATACACTAGTCGACGGGTTCGTTGCGGCAGCCATCGCTTCGCTTCACTTCGCATGCATCGCATCAACTCGTCTCCTCCCTGTGTCATCACATATTATTATACCATACCCCTGACCAGAAGCGGGCCAACACCGCCATCAAGGGCCCCGGTCAACAGGTGACAAGCTGGCAGTTCACCACCCCAGAAGTAACCTCACCCACTGCTGCCTTCTTGCCTGGTCTGCCTCTGTCTGAGTCTCTCTCTCTCCCTCCCTCTCTCTCTCTCTCTCTCTCTCTCTGCTGCTGCTGCTGCTCGACCAGCGAGGTGACCTCCTTCAGATCTGCCCTGCCGGTTTGGTCTGGTCTGGTCTGGCGAGTGTGGAACAAGCCACCCCGGATGCCCCAGGCCCGCAAACCAGATACCCCGTGGCTGCAGCTTCTGCGGCATCGCCTATCACCTGTCCGGGTCGTCCGTGGTTCTTGCTTCTAATTCAGGTTTAGCCCAGGGACCCGGCAGAGATCCACTTTCCCTCGGTTTGAGGACCATCGACTTTCCCCTGGGCCTTCCCTGCAAGTCGCAAGTCGCAAGTCGCACGTCGCAAGTCGCCCGTCGCCCTTGTCGGCTGTTTGGACAGCCCATCCCTCCCTTCCCTCACTCCTGACTTCATATAATACTTAAAGCCTCAACTGGCTCCTCAACCATCCTGGAGATCTCTTTAGATGCCGTTCAATCTACCTCCAGCACCCCCCAAGCTCCAGCCGCATCCCGTCGTACGCATTTAGCGTGTGTGTCCGTTGAAGACGACTCTATCTCCGCGCCCCCTGTCTCTAGCATCCACTTCCGCCCACTTGTCTGATCTACACACGGACCAGATCGTTCACTCGCTTCCGCTAGACAAAAGTTCAGCTTCACTCAAGTCTCTCGCTTCCACCGACGTGGCATTCAAACACATACATATATCTTGGGGCTGAGCCTTCTTGCGTCATTCCAGACCTTAATACTCCTTCACCACCTCTCCCAAGTCGGTATTCCGTCTCCAACGCAACGCCTATCTAGACGCCTTCAAAACTCTCTGGACATCCAGACAAGCACAGAAAGCTCCACGTAATCGCCGACGTAATCAACTGTCCTCACCGCTCTTCTTCTGCATCATCTGCAAAAATGGACTCCTTCGGCTTCCAACCCGTCAACACTCGATTCTCCGCGTCTGCGGGCTCGCGATCGCGCTTCTCGTACCGCCGCACGTCAACGAGCTCGAGTCGCAACTCGTATGCCTCCAACACCTCATCGGCGTCTGCTGCCTCGTCCATCAACAGCCTTATCTTCCGTCAGCCCTCGATCATGGACCTTGAGGAGGAGCACAAGGCCTTCGGCTCGGAGCTCAAGATCCTCGAGCCGAGGCCTGTCGTCTTCTTCGGCAGCATGGAGGAGCGCTTCGCGTCTCTGTAGTCCTTGGTGCACTCACTGACCACATCCAAACAACTCCTGGCTGAGTGCGTCTTGGGCTTCGATTCTACATCCTCCTTTTCAGCCAATTCTTCATTTCACCACACCCAACCCATTGACGCCGTTTTACACTACGAACCTATGATACCAAACGATGAAGAGGGGAGGGAACATTTCCACATTCAAATCGACCAATGGTCGAAGGCGCGGGACACATCGAAGTCTCGTGAAAAAGACTTCCGGGGACTGCCTTTGGGGGAAGCACGGTAGTGTACTAGCTTCACCTTACACGAGACACGGGGCTGCTTCTTAGCCCCCGGTCTCGTCCATCGGCGTATTGCAGTTTGATTTACCACTTGGGACACAGGAGGACAAATCTTCCATCAGGCGCAAAGAAGGTGTTCAATACTTATTTCAGTTGTTTACGGGGAGAGAGTTGCTACGAGATCCATATGGCTTGAATGAGACCACATTCACGGTAGACGAATGGGAAGGATTCCTACTGCGAAAGAGACATGGGAAATTCAGGATTATAGCAGTCTTCGGGCTGCTCCGTTGCCTACAGTTTCTTGCTTTTGCGCGTGCCACGTAATGTCGATGTCATATCTCTACCTTTGTGACTTGCGCGAAATACCAAGTGGTATGAGGCCGAGAGCATCATGTTCAAGATGGTGATGGGCGAGTGCTATGCCGGGTCACCACCGCCGCCGCCGCCACCAGATGTTTCATCCTCCCAAAAGAAGAAGCGATTTTCGTGTGCAGCATGGAGATGCCACCGCGCTGCCAGCCACTGGGACTGCCTCCCAACATTCTCAGTTCCCGGGGGTGGTGTTTCAGATTCATTTTTGACAGCCTGGACAAAACCTGCACATGATGGAGTCTAGATGTTGGAGTCTGGTTGGATGGAAAGCCTGCTGTGTCATTGACTGTAGTATATATATAGAAAATATTCTGGGCCTCAGTATAACCACCCGGAGTGGCTGGTTCGACTCCGGCCGCGTCCTCTTTTTTCTTCTTTTCCCTTACCCTTTTCCCCCCCTTCCCCCCCCCCCCTTTTTCTTCTTCTTTCTCTCTCTCTTTTTTTTTTATATATAAGAAAAAAGAAGGTTCTTTGCCCTCCCCCCCTCCGGTATGGGAGCTCCCAGGGCCCCGGAGGACTTCCACCTGGTCTTATCATATGCATACCTTGGTGCAATTATCAGGAAAGACATGATTGGAGACAAGCGCGCGTTTTATTAGCGGCCGGCGAATGGACCACCCTGGCCTTGGTGGACAACGTGACTCAACCAGGACTTGAGACTGCGATATTGTGCTACACATCTCTTAAATAGAAGGCTCCGAACAGTTGTTTCGAGCCGTGCGTGCTGTGGTCATTTCACCATGCACACGAAGCACGCCTGCCAAAGCTCTTCTAAACAGGACCTGTGGCCAGCGTTTCTCAAAGACATCAGTCTGTCTTTTGCTCCAAAGCAAGCTCTTAGGAGACTGCCGGGGACCAGGACGTGGTGGGCTGAGTTCTTGTCCTATTTAAGTATGCTGAGGAAGTGATCTTTTGAGGAAGGAGCGGAATCAAGGTCGAAGATGTCAACGGTCGAAAACAATGCACGGCCTGATTTCCTTTCTGTGAATGTGATACTATTGAGCATCTCGGTCTGAGCGCTGGCATGGGGCAATCTTGCCTGAAGACTCTATAAGAAACAGAGCAAGAGCAAAGCGCCAAACTTTTTTGAATTTCCTTTTTTTTTTCTTTTCGGGGCTGAGGGCAGGAGGACGCTTTGTGATGTAGCCTCGCCACAGCCCCCGGACCTCGAGTGTCGTTCTTTGGGGGATAGCGTTCGGGAAGATCGCTCTTGGGAAGTTGGTCTGGGAATCACTTTAGATCAAGTTGCGTCGCTAAGGGTTGCGCTCGCAATGATCGTTCTGAGGAGGGTTGCTCTGGGGGATCGCCTTTGGGAGGTCGCGCTGCGCGAGATTGCTTTCAAGGGCGGCGGCATTCGCAAAATATTTCTAGACGCCAGCCGTCGCCTTGTCGTGCATCGAAATCTGCGTTAGAATCTGCGCAGCCAGATCAGAAATCTGGCATGTGGGACAGTTGGTGTCTCATGTACAATGATGGGCTCTTCCGCATGGTCAATAAGTGGCAGACATGGCTGGGTGAGAAACGGCGCATGTGGTCGAAAACGCGTCTGAGGAAGGAGATCTTGCGACAGGAGTTTGCAGACTGCAATTTGAATGAAGGCAAGACGCGCGCGGCTCGAAACCTCACCGTGAAGAGGTAATGCGGCGACCTCCCTTTTGGAGCACGCTATGCGTGGGGGCAGAGAGGTTTGATGGCCTGAATCCCCCAAGTCTCCAGTCGGCCATCACATCGTTGTGTCCAGGCATGGACAGTGAGAGGGATAAGGACAACAGCATTTCTTCTTCGCATCACTGGACAAGCCAAAAAGTGCAACGAAAAAAGAAACACAAAAAGGAGAAGGTTGGGCAAGCCCAGAGGACCGTCCTTTATAAAGATCAAACGATTGGATGGATGAGCACACGCTCCCTACATGATTGTTTGCCTTAAGACAGCGAAAGACAGAGGGCGAATAGGGTTCTATGACACCCATGTCTACCTACGTATGCAGGACGCAGTCTCTTGATCAGATAACTTAAAAGATCCGTTCATCTCAAGATGTCACTGGATTGGTTTGCGAAGTTTCTACACTCCACAGCTATTGAACAGGTACCCGGACGTGAGCCGTGAAGCATACCGACCTACTGGCCTGAGCAATTGCCCGAAGACCCAGCCTCCAAGCAGCTTCCGGTCCGGCCTGAAGAAGAAGGGATCAGGAACATGGGAAGGGCAGGGGGACGGCGAGACTTTTACAGTCGAGCACACAGGTGCACGCTCCAGGTGCGGATGATATGACCGCCTTCTGTTTCGTCTATCAGGTGGTCAGATGGTGCGGCAGAGCCCGTGAGACCCACATGTGCAGTCTGGAGGAGGAAGGTGCGCTCTACCTTGAGCTCTTCCAGGTTCGCAACGTACCAACCCAATACCAGGCATTTCATTTGAGACACAACGTCAGTTTCTCGGTCTGGCCTCTTCTCAGGTGCATTCCCATGTCGCCTGATGGGGAAAGAGTAGCTCATGGCACACCTTGGGTGCTGAGTCACCACGGTGTTGAGGCTGCGGGACGGAGCCTCATCCTGCATGCCAAGCAAATGTGCCTCCATGTTCCTCTTATGATTGATACATTTACGGCCATTGTTGAGTTTCTGGGAAAGGAATGGGGCAGCGTCACAGCAATGAGGTGAGGTCGTCAACGAGCACGAACCGCTCGAGGACAGCGTCAAGACCGTTCCGCCAACCTTGGAACATCATGCCCACCAAACACCTGCTACAGCTCAATTCTCTGCTTTCGTTTCCATCGATCAGAACCACCACAAGTCATTCGAAACCACTGATCAGTTTGACGAAACTCTTGTTCAGTTCGGAAGTCCGTGGTAGGATTAAAAATAAAAAAGGGACTCGAAGTGCAGATGGTCGATATCCGCGTCAAACAGACAACCGGTGTCGGTCAGGCAGACGAGAATCTCTGGGGCTTGCCGCTGCGTCGCTATGATGGTGGACTCGGCGCCTTCTAGGAGAGCGTTGTACGTGGCGAGGAGCTGCACCTTCGCGTCTGTCACGTAGTAGAAGTGGTAGACTGGAAGTCTGTGTGTGGGTGCGTCGTCAGCGCGTCTCTCTTTCGGGCTTGCTTGTCTACATGCTGCTGTCCCTCTCCCTGGTTCCCTCCATCTGCCACCAGCATGCTGTGTTCGGGTTAGAACACTTGGGTGGACTTCTCTCAGACGATGGCATGGTTGATGATCCACCTATCTTCAAACTCCTGTTCCAGTAGAAGAGGGACCTCGAGAAGGTGGGTCATTGCTGTGTTCCATGAGGAAACTCAAGTCCTCCAATTCTTGGGAATAGCTGGGTAAGATTAGGGACACGCGCTCACCGTTCTGTCTTAAAGTGCCTGCTCGGCAGTACCCTCAAGCCCTGCACACATTCGCTCCAATTGATTCGCCGGTACGTGACAGTACACAGTAGTCCCGTCGAGCGAGCTCCAACATGACAGGAGTACCTGTAAGACCTCGCCCATCTTGGAGGGCAGGAGAGCAGAAGATGCTGTCGAACCCATTCTTGAGCTGAGCTGAATACCTAAGTACGTGTCTGCTCCTGCTGCGGGCGTAGTATCGGAGACTGGTGGTTCCCTCCATGGTGGTTTCCGTGATGAAGTCTGGAAATAGCCCGAGGTATTGTTCAAGGGATCAGGCGGTCCACATGCATTGATACTGTTTTAATGTAATTTGAATTGAAGAAAAAAAAACATAGAGATAAAATTCGTTCGAAGGGCTGAGAAAAATCAGCGTGACCACGAGTTCGGTGAATTCGTCGCGATTGTACATGGTATGAGAATGAGCGTTCTTATCCCATTCAACGGATGCAGAAAGAGAGACTTCCGATCGTCGCAGTCAGCTGGGGTACACACGATGGCCTCGAGTGCTCCGAGTCTGCATCAAAAGTCATCAGGACAAACAATGACCTCGGGACAGTCCACCTGGGTAGGCAAACTATGTGCAGCGGGCGTTTTCTCACTTCGGCCACATCATTGATTCTGAAGGTTTCTAAGGGACCTAACAAAGATTTCCAAGACCATGTACTCAAGTTTGCACATGTGCAAGCCGTCGGCCGGTCTACCTAAGTAATCACCTGGAGCTGTCTCGCTGTAAGTCTGAGGTCCGCTGAGTGAGGAACATGCACCAACAACGCAAACTTCAATGTCTATGTTTTTAGTTTCATTTAAATTAAGTTAGAAAATATAGTGTGGATATAGGGAAAAAACGTTTTAGCACTTATTAAGCTATGAATCGCCGTACAAGGGGGGGAAGTAGTCAAATAATAGGCCCAGTCGGGCTCCTTCCGTCAAACATTGAGAGTTGAGCCCTCTGTAGCGATCGCGGCATGACCAAGACTGTCGCAGGCATGCTTCCCTGGGCTCACACCAGTGATACCCGAACCGTCATCCCCCCCACCCACACACGCCACCAGCTCGAAGAAAATCGACAGTAGAAAACAGATGGCCACCATACCGCGAACCAGCCCGGGCCCCAGGGGAAAGAACCCGATAGCTGTCGAAATCTCTCGGCCGAGACGAGGCACCCAGCCCGCGGAGATGAGGACGGAGCTCCTGAAGTGACCCCGGCCCCAAACAGCACTCTAGGCAATCCTCGTTCATGGAAGACCATGTCTTCACTCCAAAGGATACAAGCCAGGCTGCAAGAAGCTGACAAATTGGAGACTCGGCGAGGCCCGCCACTCAACGGGTCCGCTCACAATTTACTGCCTGAGGTCTTTCGGTAGTAGAGGCCGAAGTCGGTAAGGGCGAAGATATGCCTATGCGTCGATGACACTTCGAGCTTGCTGAAATACGTGGCCTTGGCTCAGCGCATGTTCGGGTTCTGGGAGTCGTTTCCAACCGTGACGGTACCCTCCGGGATTTGAAAGTGACCGTAGAGAATGAGGTGAATGCCAAGAACTTTCTCGGCGTTGTGATGGGTGAACAGGGCCGCGAGGTTTTGTATATGCTCATCCGCAACATCCGGCTGGGCATCGTTGTCCTTGAGGCTGTTAGATCTGGATTGAACCACTTGTCAGCCGGGCTGTTCGACTCTCGACGTATTTGCGCCCTTCCTTGCTTTCCTTTCTTTTGAATTATATAGAGAGGGGTGGGTGAGAAGTACGGTGAACAACATGCGGCTTTCCCGAGGTCCTGGAAGTTATAATCTTCCAGGGTCTGTTCAAGTATTTGGAGAGTGGCAAGGGGCGCTAACACAGAGTTACCATTGTGATTGAAGAGGCTTTAACAATATGCGTGATGTGCTTGGTAAATTTAGTCTGTATAGTAAGAATCATAGATACAGAATGAGGTCGAACAAACGAGAGAAAATATACAGGAAGCATTTTTTTATGTAGGAAATCTTGGGCAATCAAACCCATGTTGAAATAGCTGGACAGGCAGTGGGAGTGCAAGTACATTTGCTGCAAGTGAACATCCTCAACAAGCAGGCAGTGGCATGATTTGGTAAGGCTTCAGAGCATTAGGGTATTTTCCGGTGTTGCCACCAAGATGCTACACAAGTCGACTGAGTGGACTAGCCGGAAGATCAATCTCTTGGGCTCAAGGGCGTCCTCGTAGCCCCTCACATTACATATATTCTTCCTTCTAGACAAGACGGAGGGGTAGATAGCAGGTGGGAGTATAGAAGTAGTAAGAATGATCCAATTTGTTGTGAGCATGTTGTCCATCAAACCCGGCCCAAGCCCATTCTTCAAACTGCTGACACCCATGTTGCAAGAAACTTACCTGAGTATGGTATGCGATCTCTCATCCCTCCATCAACGACGAGTAATTGGCAGAGTGACTGCGAGTTGGTCACGCACAACTCCACCAACACGTGTTGTCCAAGTCTGAGGAGTATGCAGCTTCAATGTTTTGGCACTACCTGGAATGCTGTACAGCGAATACTTGACAAACCTCTATGTTCCCTGGATACTGAGTTCCACTGAGCCCCTAGTGACCTGATGACCCGTGATCTTGCGCGTCAGATCGGCAGCAACTTGGTCGGGATTTGTGATTACCTCGAGAGTGGATTTGTGCCAAAGGACTTGGGTTCGGGACACATTTGTTGTGGCTTCAATGGACTTGACATATGGGTTTCAAGTAAGAAGAGAACCTCCAGCAGCCAGGTCTCGGGAAAAACGGTAGGTGTTGTATAGGATTCTAGGAGCAATTCCACAGGGAGCGGCCTACTCTGCGGTGTACAGATCACTTAGATCTATACAGTCCTCATGGAAGCAAGGACCGCGTGCTAAGACGTTGCTGCCACTGTCGGCGAGGCGCAAACTGCTATTTGATCTTTTGCACAGCAATAAAAGCATCTTGTTCATCAAGTCAAAGTTGTTCTTGCCTTGGATACCTTGAATCTCGTCACCGTCCCCCAAAGTATGTTGCATTCTGAGAAAGTGTGCGCAGGCTACGCTCCCTGCTTGTAGTATCACACGTGCCACAAATCTCTCGACAATGAATCGCCACTGGATTTCGGACGGTTCTCAATTGCGTGTCGGTTCGACCCACAAGCATTGAAGGACTGAGGTCATCGCCAGCTGGCAGGCAAGTGCACACACAAAGCAGGCAAGTCGGCCTGTTATGACGATGTCAGCTCAAGTGCTTACTCTTACACAGCTATAGCGGTGGATGATGCTCCAGCCCGCACGGGCCCCCGCCTTGTGCGGCGGTCAAGTCATCTGGCTTTGCCGCTATTTTGAAACACCTCCCAAACCACCATACCCATCGCGCACCATGCCGGCCCCTTTGGTTTCAAGATTTGGCGGAGGCGGTTCAGCTGGCGGATGACCTGCAGGGCCAACGTGGAGAGCAGCAGAAGAGGGGGGGCCATTGATCTCGGCCAGCCTAGGCCCCGACCAAGGTCACACATGCATATTCAGCACAATATACACACACACTCTCTCTCTCTCTCAGCACGCTTGAGCTAGAATCGGGCAGGGTCACAAGGGACATCAGCCGACGCACGGAGGAGTGTGACACTGAGGGCCGTGAGGGGAAGAGCACTCTGCAGGTGCCTGGGCATCGCCACGGGAAGCCACGCTGGGTATGGGCGTCGTGGTTGCGAGTCGCGGGTTTCTCTGGACGAGATGGGACGACACAAGACGGTTTGCAGATCCGCTAGACGTGGTGCGATGTTTCCCAACTGCGGCCCCAGCCATGACGACAAGCCGGAGCGATCGATTCCAAATGCCCCCGGCGTCGATGTAAGGGCCGTAGTTAGATGTGACGGACAAAACCCGCAACACCCTCCTCCCGTCATGACTTGCATCCCATACTATCTCTTGGCAAGAAGAGTTGCCGTCTTGGAGGTTTCCCCGTCCATTATTAGAACCACGCACACTATGGGGTCCTGTTGCATTGTGCACCACACAAGAAACATTTTGCGGCGGTAGAGAGAGAGAGAGGGAGAGGAAGAGAGTCATGCCCCTTTCACTGTTATCCGAGTCCGGAGCAGCATCAGACGATTTGCTCATCGCTCTGAATAGACCAGGCAGGCCTTGACCTTGTCTCAAAAGCAAACCTTCTCTGCGATGATCGCCATCAAGCTCTGTGCTAGCATAATGGTTCCGGGTTCGTGATCGACGCCCCCATGGACCCCTTCTTGTCATCCTGCAGCATTGTACTGAGCCGACCTCCGTCCCGTTTGCCAGATATTGGACACTGCCTGCTGCGCCTAAAGATCCTCCTGGTATAACCAACATGGGAAGTCGCGGTCCTTGCGCCCGGCTGCACGCACCCCGTTGACATCCGCAAGGCGCAGCATGATTTGCACATGGGTCACACATCCCGCCTGATCTTGTATCCGACCGATCTCTTGGGCCCTCGACTTCCGGATATTAGATGATTCGATGAGTGTGCATCCGGCGCGCCAAGGGGTCGTGCGGTGACGAAGATGAGGTGTCCAATCGAAGAGCCCCACAAGGGAAAAACAGACTCAAACTTCATCTCAGCAAGCCGACTGTGGATGTTGCTTCCGCCCGTAAGCGCACAAGACAAATACGACATGAGCTGGTGATGTGGTCTCATGCGTCCCATGTGTCCCGTCGGCGTCGGGCCTCTTAGTGTCGCCAGCTCTTCGGAGATGCTCTTGGCGCAGTCCTTACAGTGCTTGCCAATAGCTTGTTTCCTCTCTCCGTGACAATCATGCAGTCCAGCGGTCAACACTAGTCGACCGTGGCAAGCCACAACGTTCCTGGTTGACAGCCTCAACAAGACCCTGTTTCCTACACCTAGGTCTAGGTGAGCATTTGTAATGCGAGCACGTCTGTTCGCCGAAACGCATGAGTGCCCTGGTGGACAAACAGGACGGCCCGCCCGACACTCATCGCCTCCAAACATCTGACAGGTATCACACTGCTCGCCTCGCTCGGCGAAGGCCCGAATTCCCAAATGACCATATACATGTATGCAGGGGACAGAAGAGGGCCGTTGCACCAGACCTCGCGTTGAGCAGCAGCTGCGACGACCTATCACCACTTGGCAGACGGGAAAAGACGCGACAAGATCACCGTGCGGGGCGCAACGTTTGTGTTAAAAGGCTCTCAGATGCCGACATAAAAAGCAACCAGAAACGCGTTGGCGAGCTATAACCGTGGCCACCCACTCGGGATGGGACCTTGGGGCGCAGGGGTTGATGGCGACGTTTAATGTGCGACTCGGTTCCTACAAACGAGGGAAAAGTCGCCCCATAAACAACCGGCTGTGGGACTCGTTCTTCGACGTGTTGAGCTTTGAGTTGACGAGCTGTTCGTCTTGGCGCTGGAGCTGGGTTACAGGCTGGTTTGGCCGTGGGCCTGATTGGCGGTGGACTTCTGTGAGGAATGTTTCGGATCGTTCTTCAGTCCCGACCGAAACGCGCAGCAAAGCCTGCCCTCTAGCGTCGCATCAATTAATAGAACCAGGCCAAGCGGCAGGTTGAAGCACAACGGCGTGGTGCGCTTGCTAGACTTCAGCTTTGGGGGTCAACGTTATGTCGGCAAGAGAGCGAGGTTGCAATTGGTCTTGCCGTCGGAAAACTTGTGTCGAGCCCGGATAAACTAAACTGGGAAGACGCGCCAGTACCCGGCACCCGGCCGGAGCAGGAGGGGCCTTGGTTGTACAGTACATACGTCTTACAACTGTTGGAAACTCGAGCCCTTGTTGTCCGACGGCCTTTATCAGACAGCGATTGTCTCTCGAGTAATAAAAAGCCACTGGCGACTCTAGCGACAGTCTTGCTGTCACTAGTTGAGGCCTCTGTAAGGAATGGGGCCAGTTACGCGGAGAGCTGCTTGTAAAGTGTGGACATGAACCCGAGCTTTCGAGGGTTCCGGCATTACCCGTGTGTGGCTACGCTTCGGTTCGCCCACTACTAGCGTAGTAGGCGCCAAAAAGCCGCTACAGCTAAAAACCGCTATATCCGAGCGTTTTTCCCCCTATTAAAAGTTAGTAGCTCTATTAAAAGTTAATAGCTCTACTAAAAGTTAATAGCAATATTTAATTTATATATAATAATTATTAACTTAACTATACTATAATTTATTATAGCTTTTAATAATTATTTAATTACTTATTATTATTATTATATTTTAAATATAAAAATTATTTAAAAAAATATATTATACTTATAACTATAGATATTATAATAAAAAAACTATATAAATTTTGCTATTCTAATTGGCTGGATGCAGCTATTTTAAAAAATTGAAAATTTAGTGGGTTTTGTATAGGCATTTTCGCGATTGGCGTTTTTTTTGACACGGGACTGTAGGACGTCTGCACTGACGTTGGCAGCGCCTCGCTCGTGGATGCTAAGCCACGCTGTACATCAGCCACCCACTGCCACCCCACTCTTGGCCTAATGTCGGGACGCCACGACCGCCGCGTGGTGATTTGCTGAGCGCCCACAGCATATGGATACTGTACTATCGCTGGAATGAATGCGCACACAGCAGAGCCGTGCCTGAGCGAATAAGTGCGCCAGCAGGGGAGCCAGCAGTGGCATGCATCCAGGAATCGCAGGTAGGGGAAGCTTATGCGGGGATTTATTGGCCGGTTTGAGCTCCGGCGTTATTTCACCGAGATGATGGTGTGCAGCCCTGGTGACGGCCTGAAGCCTCTGGTGGTCCCGGTTGCTGGACGCTGCTGGATCGGTTCGGACCAGGCCTGGTAGTCTAGTAGGCTGGTTGCGCTAGAGGCGAACCAGACTGCCAGACTGCTCCATCCAAACTCAAAGTGCTTGCATGCATGCACGCATTGAACAGGGCCGATCGGCGATGCCATCAGCCGGAATTCAAATGCGGCCCCTGGTAATGTGCTTCTTTGCTGCGGCCATTTATCCAGCGATTTCAAAACAGACTTCGGAGGAGGAGCTGGGAAAAAGCCATGTCCGGAGGTCAGAAAAGGGGCTGAGACCCGGATAGCTTCACCGAGAAGGAGGGCTGGGATGGGATGGAATAGGATGCCCCGCGATCTGCCGGAGAAAAAGAGATAATCTAGATAGCGGTGGGATTACCGTGGCTCCTAGCGGTAATCGATGGAATTGATCAAGATTTAGAGTTGCATGTGTAATTTGTCTCATAATTGCGAAGTTGCAACGCGTCGATGGAATGGGGCTGGCGATCTGAAAGAGACTTCGTCAGCGGCCGAAGCCTCGCGCGACTTGGCTTGCCTTATGTTGCCAGAATGACCCACGAGACTTCCATATGGTTGTCAAATCAGTGAGCCACAAAGCCTCCATCCTGAGCTACTAGTAGAACAATTTGTGGGTACTGACAAGTTGAGAGGCCGCGTGGACGAGCATTCGAGGGATGATGCTAGCAAAGCGGCGCTTCTGTGAGGACCGACAGCCAGTCAGCCAGTCAGCCAGTCTGTCAAGGTTGAGTCGCACAGCACTTGAGCGCGAGCGATATATGCTGAGAGCCTGAGAAAAATTTGTCGTACGTTTCTAAGTCGACCTGACAAAATCTTGTTTGAATTGGAAGGCTACATGACATGTTTCAGAGAGGCGGGTTAGAGTTGCCGCGTGCAATGCTGCTTGGAGACGTCTCTGGCCGCACGCATTGGTCGAGGATTAGGAAGACATTCGCAGCTCCAGTGCCGGCGTATATGGATTCCACCTACATACATACACAAACACATCAGTGGATTTTGTAATCCGTGATCTCTGTACAGCCCGGGGTTTAAGCGAGCCCATCGTGTCTGCTTAGTTGTGACGATCTATCAGTGGCGGTCGCGTCAACTCGCCATGACTCCATGATATGCAATTCCGGTGTGGGCAGGCGGTGTCTACGAAGTACTGATTCTCTCCGTTATTACCGTGCGGTACCTGCAGAACGGGTTGGGCCTCCTGCATGATGCGTGCAAATGACAAAGTCTGCAGCATTTTCCGCGCCATGTTGCAGCAGGTAGTAGGTCTAGCAGGTATCTGGCCGGGTTCGCTTGAAAGCTTAGGAAGGTCGCCATGGTGGAAGAGAGGACCCCCAGATACCCAGGAATGGGTACAAACTCCACTTGTTGATGCGGACGAGATTGGTCCGTGAGGGATCCGTGCCCGCTGGCCATCTTGGGTGTTTGGAGACGCTGCAAGCGATCACTGATGAAGCTTTGACGTGAGCCTATTGAGCCTTTGATGGGTTGGGTTGGATTGAGCTGGCAGGGCCAGGCCTGGTTTGAGATTGACGAGAGAGCGGCGGGCACGTCTTCCGAAAGGCTATGGGGTTTCCATGAAGGATTGCCGTGAACCTTGGTCCTTGGTGAGTGCGGTCGCTATCGACAAGGCTATACCGAGGGAGGGAGAGAGATGACAATCGCAATGTTCGCATGCACATCATGATGGCGCCCATTGGAGCTTGACAGAGGTGGGGCTTCCCAAGGCGAGGCGGGCTGGAGACGCCTCCTTGGGACCTGAGCGATGCGGGCTGGTTGTCCAGGGTGCCGACCAGGCCTGCCAGGTACGAGCAAGCGTATCTGACGATAATGGAATTGAATTGGATGGAGTTAGGTCCTGGTCTCTGGTCCCGTTTTGGCAACGAAATTCAAGGGCACTCCACCAGCCAGAAATTCTCCGGCGAGCCGTGTCGTGGACTGGTGCCACGGAACCACTGTAATAACACGGTTCACCAGCAGCACTGCCACCGGACGAATCAAGCCGTGGCTGCCAGGAGTTAGTTAGAGAGGACAAGAGATGAATGGCCGCCGGTGGCGACCACCACCTACATACAGCCATACATACAGCACACTCGATATAGACCGGGTGCTGTGGGGCAATGGTCCAGTCGAAATCGACGAGTTACGGATTATTACAGTGCTGTGTGTGGCGTGGAGCACTGACGGTGAAGTGGTTGGCGTGTCGCCCTGGCTGATAATAGCATCTCGCAGGCCACATATCGACAGAGGTCAGGAGCCAATTATCTGCATGCTTGGCTGCTCAGGCCCGCGATCAGGCCTTGAGAGCAGTTCCTGGGCCAGCAAGCAAGGCCGTGGTTCCCAGTCCAGTCCAGCGCGCTGCGAGATTGTTTGCGGTGGGATGGGGTATTGTGGTAATTTCGCATTCATTTCAGAGCATCTGTGGCTGGAGAAGACAGACATCGCGCTCTGACACCGACAACTGACACCGACTGACACCGACTGACACCGACACTGGTGCTGGCGCAGGATCGGCCTTCGACTCCAGCTCGGTCGTTTGGACCCTTCCTTGATGGACCAGGTGCACCTGGGGCCCCCTGGGTCCCCCCTGCTTCCGCCCCCGGCCAAGGCCTGCCAGGTTTCCCAGGTAGGTGCGTGCCAGGGGCAGGGTGCCCAGGGGTGGAGCAGTTTGGGCATAGCGCCATAAGGAGCATCTTGCCCGATCGAGTTGCATCGCATGGAGAGTTGCGCGGTGCCAAAAATCGGGTCTCATCTCCTCTCACCCCAGCGTTACGCCCGGGCCCGCCTGAACAAAGTGATATCTAACGTACTGTATCTACTGCACTCTGCTGCACACGCTGACTGGCCTACAGGCCTACAGACCTACCGACCAAATGGACCTGACTAGGTACAGTTGGATTTAGGTAGCACCTGTGTCATGCGTCGAGTCGAGGGAGAGAAGGTCCAGAGAGGCCAGAGAAAGACAGCGGCCGAGAGAGAGATCACAGAGAGACATTCGCACGAAATTGACTTGACTTGATTTGTGCGTCAGGAAGGGAGCCGACCCGTTCTGTCACACGTGCAGCAGCTGCGCTACCCGGGCACGTATCCATCTTGTACCGGCCGGGCACCCTGTTCGAGTACGGCGCCTGGGCGAAAGCACCCAATTGTCCGAGGGTGCCGGGTGGCCTGTGACTTGGTGTGGACGGGCGACGAGGACCTGACGAGGACCTGGCGAGGACCTGGCGAGGATCTATAGCGCCGCCATCATTCCTGGCCCCAGGACACTTTGAATAGATTGATTTTGATGTTAGGACTTGGCGATGGGCAATGGCACATCAACAAATCAATCGACGCGGAGGTAGTGCAGACGTGGCCATGGACGTGGGGAGTGGGACAGGCACGAACATGGGACGCGGGACGTGGGACATGGGACGTGGGCGGGAGATGAGGAAACCAGAGAAGTCATCATCATCGACATGTCATGCATCTCAGCCGTACGGTTTACTGAACGTACGGCAACTGCTGGCTTGGGTACCGACCGCACTGGAGTCTCTATCCGGAATGATACAGAGCGAGGGCGTAGGAGGAAGGCGACGAAGGGGAGAAAGAAAAAAAAGTTCCCGACAGTCCTGATCGTCAGTCATTTCCATCATCGCCCCTCACCCCTCTGGACTCTGGACTACCCGTCGACCACCGCTTGCCTACCTCCCACAGGCCCGTCGCAAATTTCATTCCTTTTCACTCCTTGCTTTATTCTAATCTAGACTATTCTGCAACTGTCAGTTCTGTCTTTCCTGCCAGCTCGCCCTCTGTCCACGGGCAATGCAGCATCGACCCGACCCGACCCTGCTGCTGCCGGCCGACCGAGTTGGGGCACCTTTGTTTGTCCTTTAGCCGTTCATTCATTCCATCCGTGATTTTGGTAATCTGTAATTCTTGTCCACCCTGCGAATACTTCCCACCCGACATCCCCCTTCCACCCCGTCGACTCCTCAAGTCTCTCTTTCTGCCGTGGTGCGCTACTGCACCAGTCTTTTGGTCTGGATAGTGACCCTCTGTCGTGACGGGCACGCTGGCAAATCGGACCAGGCCTACCACGTCCAAGGAGCCTCTTCTCTCGCCTGGTACCTGGCTCCTGGCTCCTGGCTCCTGGCTCCTGGCTCCTGGCTCCTGCGCTGCTCTCTCCCACGCAACTGATCTCCAAACACCCCAAAACCGAGATCCAGGATTGTCAGGGTGATCCAGGCACTTCTCGAAACACTCGGTCTCCCAGCACCTGCAGCACCGCAGCACCGCAGCACTGCAGCGTTTAAGCTCTGACCCTCGGCCCCGGGAAGGACTGGCCAGGACAGGATAGGACGGAACAAGCAGCAGGCTGGGGTCTCTCAAACTGTCAGACGGGGACCCTCTGACCCAGGCCAGCACGACCAGGCCGGACCAGACCAGTCCACCCCATATTCGTCGCGTCGCAGACTATCCCGACCCTGAAGCAATCTGGCCCACGAGCCGGCGTCCCCCCTCCGACCGCCATCCCCTCGAGGTCCCTGAGGTCCCTGAGGTCCCTGAGGTCCCTCGCATAGAGGACCATGTCGCAGCTTTCGCACCAGAGTAGGGAACATCCGTCTGATGCCCACGCCTACTCCAACCCGCACTCCCTCAATCAGCCACCTCAGCGGCCTCACCATCTTTACCAGGACCACTCTCATCCCCATCTCCAACCTCAACCTCACCCTCAGTACCAAAGCCACCCTGCTCCCGGCCCTCCCTACACTCCTGTGTCGCCCACAAGTGCATCATCCCAGCTCGACTATGCCCAGGACAGCCCTACCATAGGCCGCCCTCAAGTTCACCACATTCGAGGCCAGCATTCTGGTCCCGTCCCTAGTCCCATCACCATCGTCCCCCTTGGTGTTCATGCCTCAGGTTCAGGCTCAGGCTCAGGCTTAGGTTCAGGCTCCGGCTCCGGCTCCGGCTCCCTGACCTCATCACCCACTAGTCCTCTGCCCAGCTCTGGTGCCAGGTAAGACGCATAGTCTCTACGTCCTTGTTCCTCCTCACCGGGCCGCTTGCTTTTTTGTGGTTCCTTGCACTCGCATCTACGTTTTGCCCTCCTTTCCTTTTCCGCTCGTCGCTCGGTCTCCCGCACCTGACTACTCACGACTCCGGGCAGTCGAGCGCAGTTTTGATCCACCGATTTGCACCGTCAGACGACCTAGTGCTGCTTGCGAGGAGGGTAGATCTAGTCGCCTTCCCCCGGATTGTCATGTTAGTTCTTGTCCTGCTGTGGAACTTGATCACGGCCGTTCAGACTACCGACTGCCTTGCCCGCTTACTACTGCAACCACTACCGAGATACTGAAGACGTATTTCATGCTGATCCACATTCGTCTCCTGTTCCAGATTCCGGAAACCTGCACCCAGTCCGCTGCATAATACAACAGCCATCTCTCCTCCCACCAGCCCCAGTCCCAGACAGTCGCATTTCAAAGTCTCCTTTGGGACTCACGGCTCACCCATCAATTCGCCGACTACGCCCTTGGCCTCGCAGACAACACACGCCTCTCCAGAAGCTGCGGGATCTTTGCCCCGACAAAGGACGGGGGAGAGCGTCGACGCCGAGAAGTCGTATTACCATAGTGACTCCTCGGGCACAGCAACCCCTGACGGCAAGACAATACCTGGGTTCGTAGACAGTTTGTTGTTTACTTGCTCATAGTGCTCATCGGCTCGCCGAACTGGCGTAGGCCGGCGCTGTGAATACGTCGAGACACAGCTGACCATGAAACAGATCATTATCGTCGATACGATCCACGCATGACAGCAGAAGCGTGTCCGATCCCGTGAAGAAGCCACTTGGAGCCCCGACCAACTCATCTTCCCAGGCCATGCCTGGGTCCTCGAGGATGGAGAAGGTGAAGGGCGCTCCAAGGAACTCGTCCATTGACTCTGCCATCTCCGCTATCTCCACAGGGTCCTCAACCCCCAAGAACGGCCAAGATGGAGCCTCCAGCCCGGCCGATATTTCCAAGCTGATCAAGGCTGCCGGCTCTCCTGAGGCGGTGATTCAATACTTGCTAAAAGAGAAGAACTCGCAGACACAGCAGAATTCCCAGCTATGGCGTCTAGTGGACAAGCAGAGGGCCATGATCCTTGGTCTCAACAAAGACCTGGAACGCGCCCTGAAGGATAAAGAAAAGTACAGGAAAAAGCTGAAGGAGGTCATGACTTTGCAAACGATCCCGTCGGTTTCCTCAGCCTCGGCAACACAGGATCGAGGATCCACCACGAGCCTCGCACAGGCAGATGACGACACAGCTAAGAAGGCTGGCCCCGACGTACCCGCGTCTCCCAGTGTCGAGTCCGAGACCATGAGGCACTCTCCGATCGACGTTTCGATGGCACCGTATCCGATCACGCCGCCAGCAGATCAGTGCAGCAATGGCCCTCCTTCCGCCGTTGGGGAGATTCTAGATCCTTCACACTCGATGCCTGAAGCGAGCGAGCATGCCTTGGACAACTTCGACCATGATGCTCAAGAGAGGGACGCCGAACAATCGAAAGACCTCGCATATGCCGCAAGTAAAGATATTCCAATCAATTTCGCATTGCCACCCTCAAGGACTCTGCCCGAGCGGCCCCCACCTCCGCAAAGCGCGCTACCAGCGCCGCCACGCCAAGCGCCTCGATCAGAAATCGACGCCTTTGTCGACGAGGATGGAAACTCACGCTTCCCAGCTGTCCCAGCCCCGCCTCCGAGAAAGCCTCCACCAGCGCCATTACAGCTCCAAGGCCAAAAAGCAAGCCCGGCCTTTCCGTCCGGTGAGGAAATTGAGAGCGACACGGACTACGATGACATCCTAGAGGTCAACGAGATCGCGGCGGAGAAGCGCGGCCGTCGAAGAACACGGCAAGAGGATGACGAATTGCGTGAAGTACTAGTAATGAAGGAGGCAGAGGCACGAAGCCACTCGAAGAAAAGCAAGAGCAGCGCAAAGGAGACAAACGAGGAGGCCATACCGGAGATACACTTGGCGCAGAGTTCACCAAATGACCTGAACGGACCAAACGCTCTTGGTTCTTTGGCGAGCATGCTGGACAACAACCTCTCGAGCACTGCGTTGCCTCTGCGGAGCCCTGGCCTGCCTCTGAGCCCTCGCCCTATGCAGCTGGGCGAGGGACCAAACTCACCACCCCAGTCACCACGGCAAAACGGCCTCACCATGCCTCTTTCACCACGTGCACCCCGGCAAGCCATTCCATTGCCTCCGAACACGCCATTGCAAACTCCACCGAGCGAGCCTCTCGCGTTGAAGTCGCCCCAGCCTCTCAACATTGTGAAGGTTGCTGTTGACGCGGAGCAGACCGACAGCCCGACATCAGACAGCCGTGCGAGCCAGATCGAACGTACCAGGATCTTCAAAGGCTTTGTCACCGAGGAGTACCCAGACTTTTTGCTGCCACCGAACGCCATACCTTCAGTCACGGTCAAGGTCGCATCGTCGCGGATGAAGCCGTCGCGCGCAAGTTTGATCTCTTTAACGCAGCTAGAGGAGGATCCAGTGTTCACACTGGCGATCATCTCCCGATCCGAAGGCGGAGAACTTTGGCGGGTTGAAAAAGACTCAGTGTCTCTCTCAAAGCTGGACCAGAGATTGAAACTGTGTGCGGCGTTCACTGCGAAGACTCCAGATCGGACGTTGTTCAGTGGCCACGCCCCAGCGAAGCTCGACGCACGTCGCCAGGCTCTTGATCAGTATTTGGATGAAGCGCTCAATACTGCATTTGACACGCCCAGCGCCGTAGAGCTGTGCAGGTACTTGTCGACTAATGTTTTACCACCAAATGCTGACGAGATGGGCTCGTCGACGGGTCCGTCAGACGAAGGAGCCCCGAAACTGGGACCTGGCGGACGACAGTTCAAGACCGGCTACTTGACCAAGAGAGGCAAGAACTTCGGAGGCTGGAAGGCCAGATTCTTCAGTGTTGAAGGCCCTCAATTGAAGTATTTCGAGACACCGGGGGGAGCACACCTGGGCACCATAAAACTTCCAGGGGCCCAAATTGGCAGACAGTCGCAGCCAGGTGGTGACGCGCCGTCGCCAGCCCGCGCCACTGACGAGGCTGAGAACCAATATCGCCATGCCTTCCTCATCTTGGAACCGAAAAAGAAGGACCCCAGCACCATGACTAAACACGTGCTCTGTGCCGAGAGTGACCGAGAGCGCGATCAGTGGGTAGAGGTCTTGCTGCAATGGACCAATTTCAAAGACGTGGACGAAGACAGCAAGCGCGACCATGCTCAAGACCGCCAAGGCTCAGCACAGGGTCATGTGAAGGGTGCAAATGCCAAGAAGAAGATGCACCCTCGTCCTCAGCCCCAGCAGTCCAGGGACAACGAAGACGCTTTGATTGGGGTTAGCTACGAAGCCACGAAACAAGGCGATGTTCCGAAAATGGGCGGTCCCGAACACCCACAACCGTCACCAGCGGCAGCAATGGGCTCCCAGCCGTCTTACAGCATCTCTGCTCCTAGAGATCCCCAAGTGATCTCTGACATGTCAATGTGGGGAAACAGGATGGGTGGCCTCAGCGTTCCTCCCGGCATGGACGAGAAGAAAGTCAAGAAACGCAGTTTCTTCGGGTTTGGACCCAAGCAGAGATCCTCGAGCGACGGCACTGACTCGCTCTTTGGTGAGAGTTCGGGATCTCCTAGTGCTTCGGGTTCGAGAGAGGTTTACACTGGTCCTGTTCGTCGGACGTTTGGCGCCCCTCTCGTTGAAGCTGTGCGATACAATCCTCCAAGAGATGCCCGAGTACCGCTGCCTGCTGTGGTGTATCGTTGCATCCAATACCTGGATGCCAAGGGAGCGATTACTGAAGAGGGCATCTTCCGTCTCAGCGGCTCCAATGTTGTCATCAAGTCGTTGAAAGAACGTTTCGACATGGAGGGGGATGTCAACCTGCTCGCTGACGAGCAATACCATGACATCCACGCGGTTGCTTCAATGCTTAAGGCATACCTGCGGGAGTTACCAACCAGCATCTTGACCAGAGACTTGCACTTGGATTTTGTGGCAGTCACTGAGATGAACAGCCAGGGAGAAAAGATCCAGGCGCTGAGCGAGCTTGTCACGAGACTCCCACAAGCCAATGCTACATTGCTCAAGTATCTGATTGCCTTCTTGATCAAGGTCATCAACCACGCCGATCAGAACAAGATGACCGTCCGCAATGTTGGCATTGTCTTCTCACCCACATTGACCATCCCTGCGCCAGTCTTCGCCCTGTTCCTGCAGCATTACGAAGCAATCTTTGGCATAGTTCCGGAAGAGTACGAACTGCCCACGCCAGGGTCTTTCGAAGAGCAACGTGGAAGGGACCCCGCCCTCGACCTTCCCCCACGACCATCAACGTCTGGCGCAAATAGGGAGTCCCCGCACCGTCATCGTCTCGCTGAAGCACTCCAGGAGGGGCGAAGGGGCAACACGCCTCCTCCTGCCAGCCTGAATCCTCTTGGTGGTTTTACACAGGCCAGATCCACACCGACACCGCCTCTCGTGCAGCCACGCACCTATGAGCCGTCGTACTTGGCCCAGCAAAATGGCGGCGGCACTAATCTGCACGTCCGCCCAGCTTATGAGAGCGTGATTATGCCACCAGGCCTCGACTCTAGTCAGTTTTATGCGCCACAACAGCGCGTGGTTAATCCAGGCTATGACCGCCCCATTTATGAGACTGGTGCCGCTTACGACCAGCCGCAGTCTGTCCGGGCCAGTCGTCGAGAAAGTTCGATGATGATGATGGGGGTCCCCAGGGGACTCACGCCGCAAAGCTCCATGGGCCGCCTCAGGGAGGACCCTCAATTCTGATTTACGCATACGATGTTTTACGACCGTCTTACTCTCAGCATCTGCTCTTGATGAAGCACCACCAGCAAGGAGCATGAATTTACGCGAATCGTCCCTATTCTATTTGTCACCCCGAGATACCACGCAGTCGTTCCCACCGAAGCAGTGCACATCATACCCAATGCATCTAGTACGACCTTGTTTTTTCCAGGCTGCCATGTTAGCCCACCCACGCTCTCACACATACACACGCGCACACAGAAACACACACACACACTTTGGAACTCAATCAAGCAATATCAAGCTTACGGACTGGAGCCATAGCGATAGCGAATAAGTGAAATCACAATCACAGCATACTACTAATTGGCTAATCACACTCATTCACTCACTCACCACCTTTCCACCGGTCTCTCGGATGATACCAACATCAAAATGGCGTGGAGCATTGGCATCGGTTGCTTTGGATTTTTCTTCTCTTCGCCCTTCCGTTTGGTTTTTATTTTTCTTTGGAAATATCCATGATACCTGGAGAGAAGACGGAATGGGCTTGGGACAGCGAAGGGAAAGAAGCCAGGGGATACGTGTACAACACAGGCCATATACGCCTCTATCACACCACCTAGTCACTGTCCGGCTTGGAGTTGACGAGAAATAGAGCCGCGGATTTCTTGTGAAAGAATGAGTCTTGCTTCCGTGGCGGAGGGAGGGAGAAGGTCCACCGCTGTGTAGTAGTGGGCCGCTTTTTGTTTTTCCGCATGGTGTTCAATGGTGTTGGCGGCAGCTCTCGTTCTCCGTCCAGCTTCGCACGACCAGCTTGCCGCTGCTGCTGCTGTCATATATATTTTGCTTGAACTTTCTTCGTGGAAACTTACCTGTCTGGATCTTGCAGAACAAGTAGAAAAGAGTGAACATAGTACTATGAAGAGAAAATTGACAACTAATTGGGAACCTATCCATCTGTTCTGACCCTCTTGACATGATACCGACAGCCCGGTCTACTTACTACCTTCAGCTTGGAATTTGTACTTTGTGAGAGAGTTGAGAACGCTCGAGGAACTGGTTTCTTGGTAATTGAGTAGACAACGTGATTTCCGAGCATGGCGAGCGCTACCGCACCTCAAACTCTGTGTGCCCAAACCAATCAGTTGGCCCACATGTGCAACAACAAAACAGGCAAAAGACCTCTTCGAGTCGCGGCAAACCAGGCCACGATCCCAATGAGGTTGGTCGCCCAACCAGGGAATTTAAACCCAGAGTCTGTCGCACTGCCCGCTCGTGGATGATTGACGGACACATAGACACGACTTCCTCCGTCGCGTACGCCAAGATGGCCCCAGTGATTTCAACACCGGCCAGAATGGGTGATGATGCGAACGGGGAAAGGGGCATGTATGCGCCGCCACGTCACCGCCAGACTCTTTTTGTATTCAACGTGCCATTTCTGACAGCTAGACGAGCTAAGTAGGATAGGCCGCAGGTCACATGCTTTTGTCTCAAGCCTCGCCATGTGCCTCTTTCATTCGCAAGCTAGCCAGTAATGGCCGCTTACAAGGCATCTCGTACCATTGATGCTTGAGCCCTCGTGGCTGCCGCCCGAGCGGTGAGGGACGACGAAATCATCTTGGCTTTTGTCAACCCAGACTGACGCTGAGCCAGCAGGGCAGGACCAGCGCTCGTTGCAAGTGCTAGTCCAGTGACGTCGGCTGTCGACAACGCGCCGTTCCGGACACGCTCGTAAGAACGTAGTGACGAGGCGATGCCCACCATCAAGGAGTGATGTTTAGGGACGGGATGGCCCCACATGCCTCGGAAGCGGGGCTTGCGGGCTTGCAGCCATCAACCGTGACGCGAGGACCTCATACCGACAGTGTGCGATCTGTTCGTCACCAACGTCCCCAGGCCGTCACAGACCTGTAGCGGTGCCTTTTGCAAATTCTTGGCAGTCCCGACTTTCGGGAGCCCACTCATGCACAGTGTGCTTCTTCCCTTCCTTCCACGCGGCCGACTTCGCGTGCCAGGCCCTGCGGCGACTGATTTCCTCGGCAGGACATCCTGCCGGCTCGAGTTCACCAGTTGGCCTTGTCCGCGCTGTCGACCACCGGAAAAGTAGGCATTCTTGTGACATTATCATTTGTTGAAGGATCTTCCTCTCCAGTCTGAGTGGTAACGACAGCTGGAGTGGTTCTCTCTTGCTATAGGGGCTCCGGACGTGGACACAAAATTCCTCAGTCAAATTATGACCGGCTAAGTGTAGACATCGAAGGGCCCCCCCCATTGGGTTCGATCCCGCGTAACCCAGAGATCGCGTCATTGGCTGCAGCAAACTGTCAAGCACAGCGACGGCGTTGCCATCAGGCTCTGGCCTTGCACAGTTCGATTGCCGACCACCATTGACTGATCCCTCGATTCACGGACCGGTTGATACAATCGCACACATCAGACCATATTGAGTCTGACATGCTGAGCTGACCTTAGCAACGCTCTGATGGGTGACCGACGAGTGGAGCAGGACGGAGCGACCGTCTACAAGCTCAACACCGCCTCAAGGTCGCAGCAACGTGCATGGTGATTCTCTGTCTTTCGATGAGGATTCATCGGCGCCGCGATTCAAACTTGGCACGTTCGGTACAGGGCGTGGTTGTCGGTCATGCCTCTTTGCCGTCTTGCCCGAGTGTTCGAGTGGCGCTCTGTGGCGCTCTGGTCTGATGCAGACTCGAGGTGTTGGCTTGTGAGGACGCGCGACGGCTCTGATCCTGCGGCTCAAGTGCTCGACAGCTTTCAAATTCAAGTATGTGGCGTCGTGGATTTCCTTTTCTGTCTGATCCTTTGTCTTCCCGGTGTGGCTGCAGCCGAGTTCGGGGCTGTAGGGTTGACAGTAGTACTCTCACGTGGCCTTTGTAATTCTTGGACGGCTGCAAGAGCTCGCCGGAAACAGTAGCTCGGTTTGGGTTGGGGTTGCCGGTTCCCCGTTTGCAGTATCTCGCTGGTCGCGATGGAACCGAGGAGCTATGAACTGCTGGCTCGATGCATTTGCAGACGCAGGCAAGCAGAAGTTTCTCACACTTTGCGGGACAGGGTCTGTGTGGGCAGTGGCCGCCCTACGCAGACATCGCTATTGCTGGTGTTGGTGCTGGTGTGTTGAGCTGCTGGCCGTGCGGGCGAAGTGATCAGCTCCTGCCTGCGACGGTTGGGCAACTGGACAAACAAGACACGAGACGTGGAACAGCGACCCCGAGAAAAGAAATGCGTCTCTAGGTTGGCTCTGAGCTCTCCGCACCTCCGCACCTCCACAACTCTCGAGAGGGGAGAGAGAGGGGAGGACAATGGTATGGAGTCAGGTTCCCAGGCAACACCGCTTGGAGGTCTAGAGGCCGACTTCGATGCCCATGGTTTTGGCGGTGTGGTCGTGAGGACGTGTGAGGGAAGGTGAATGGTGGAGGGGGAGGGGGATGAGAGTAGGAGGCGGTGCAATGCGGGTGGTGGAATGATTGGGAGGAAAGGGAGACAGACGGTCGTAATATAACACGGCCGCGTTTACATGGCCGGTTTGAGAGCGAGCTAGTCTGTGTGTGCCATAGGCTAAGGTGTCAGGGTGTGCGCCGCTTCCGACGCGAGATGAAATGCTAGGGAGCCTAGAGCCTGGCACCTGGAAGGCGGGGGTGGGCAAGCAGGGCAAGGTGTCGGATGTTGAATGAGGGGTTGGGGGTTGGGGATGAGGATGGCCCGTGCTCCCAGCAACAGCCTGGGTGACCATCGGTGGCCGGGCCTCGACTTGCCCGTCTGCTGTCGGTCTTCATTCTCTCTCAAGCGCCGTGGTCCGATCCGACATTCTGCTGGGACCGCTGGACCGACGGGCAGAGACGAGGCGAGAGGCGTCGAGTCGAGTAGAGTAGGTGAAAGAACTGAGTCCTAAGTTCACCGCTCTGCCAGCACTGCCATGGTCTAATAAACTCAATAATCGCACCCCCATACAGTGTACAATAATTAGCTGCCCAAAAAAAAAGATCGTCATGATGGATTCCGCCGCCCTGGACCCACGCCTGCGCAACCCTCACGATTCCTCATCAATCTCCGTCTCTGTCGCCCCGGCGGCCTCGTCCTCGTCCTCGTCCTCGTCTCCATCACCGTCTATTTCCACTCTCACATCCGCTTCTAAACCAGTTTCAACCCCAGACCCCAACCCCAGAGCCAACGGGCCCGATCCTGGAACCAGCAATCCAAACGCCAACGGCTCCGGCCCGGGCGGAGCTCCATATAACAATGCCGCTGCGGCCTCCTCGACCTCTGCTCATGCCCCGAGCAGTGCCTCGTCTCCCGAATTGCAACGCATCAGCCAAGGCGTCCAGTTTCATACAGCCTACTCACTTGCACCTGCAAACACACATGCACACCCCTTCCCGGCTTCATCAGCCACAGCTGGCTTCCCTGACGACCACACTGGCGATCATGAAAACTCAGGAGCCGATCCCAAAAAGGCCCGGGCCTGTGAGGCGTGTCGAGGCCTCAAGGTCCGCTGCGAGCCGGTCGCCGATGATCCTGACGGTGCCTGCAAGAGATGCGCCAAGGCTGGACGAAACTGCGTCATCACCCAGCCCACCAGAAAGCGACAGAAGAAGACGGACAGCAGGGTCGCCGAGCTGGAAAAGAAAATCGATGCCCTGACTGCTACTCTTAGTGCTACCAAGGCTGGCCAGGCTGCCCATTCCGCCTTTGGTCAGCCCGAGGCCGCCGGCGGCTACTATCGTGGTGCACCTGGAACTGATCCTTCTAGGAGTTGGAGTGAGGTCGATACCGGCCTGTCTAGCCGTCAAGCCAATATGCCACGCTCACAGGACCCGTCATCTTATACCAGGGGTACTACCATGCCATCTGCACTCCCCATGGCCGGTCAGAAGCGGAAGCATACCGAGCTATCTGAGGTTGACAGCGGTGCAAGGAGTCACATATCCCCTGATATTGTCGATCGCGGCATCGTTACTATCGGCGAGGCGGCTCAACTGTTGAATCGTTACAATCACCAGTTGGCGCCCCACCTACCCGGTGTCGTCTTCCCACCCAGCATGACCGCTAGCGAGCTCAGAAGGACGAAGCCTGTCTTGTTCCTTGCCGTCATAGCCGCTGCTTCTTCCGAGACTGGGGCAATACAGCGAGCTGCTGTCAAAGAGCTCATGCAGACTTTCGCCGACAGGATCATTATCGTTGGCGAAAAGAGCATCGAGCTGATCCAGGCTCTGACCCTTGCTGTCATGTGGTACGGGCTCCCAGAACACTTTGAGGACATGAAATTCTGCCAGCTTACGCATATGGCCATGACTATGGCCATCGACTTGGGCCTGGGAAAACGTAAACCTAGGGGAGGCAAACCACCTCTATGGGGTGCACAACCATCTAGGAGACATCCTCAACCCGACCCAACCACCGTCGAAGCCAGACGAACCTGGCTTCTGTGCTACTACTTGACAGTCAATGTTGCAATGAGTCTTCACCGGCCATTTCTCCTCAGATGGACGTCGTTCATGGCAGAGTGCATGGACGTTCTCGAATCTTCACCTGAGGCTGCGCCTACGGACAGGTACTTCTGTCACCTCGTGTGGACTCATCAGCTGGCCGAAGAAATCGGGTTCCAGTTCTGTATGGACGATCCGTCGGTCTTGGTGAACCTGTCAGATCACATGACACAACATAGGATCAGGAGCTTCGAGCGGGAGCTCGAAAATCACAAGACACAAATTCCAGCAGAGCTTATGCAACGTAAGTGCAATCATCTCTCGTCGTCTGCCAACTTCGGGCTGGCTGACCCATAAGCAGCGTCACTCAAGTTGGGACTGCACACCCTCAGCTTGTATGTGCATGAGCTTGCTCTCCAGACAGAGCCCGCTGATGCCTTCAAGACACCTTTTGCGACTGAGGGCTTCGTCAGTAATCCAGCGCTGACTCCGGCCTACACCAGCGCCTTAGCAGCTTGTCTGACGGCTATTGATGGAATATTCGATACATTCTTGGGCATTGACCCAACCACTTGGTGCTGCATGCCCGTGTTCAACCTCGTCCGAGTATTCTATGCGACAGTCATTCTTATCAAGATATACACCGCCGCCTCTGATCCCTCGTCGGACCTGGGCAAAGTCATTGACAAGGACAGCCTGAAAGTCGGTCAGCGTCTTTCGAATCTGGTCGAGAAGTTTCGCGTGGTTGCCGACAAGTACCGTCCAGCTGCCAATTTTCTCACCGTTTCGTTCGTCATCCGGTCTTGGTTTCTCAAGTTCAGCCACGGCGAGCAGAAGGGTGACGCGACGAAGATCGACACTGCAACAGATCCAGCAGGCTCAAGCCAAGCAAGTAATTCTTCCCAGGCTAGCAGCAACCCACTGCAGCTTCTTTCCGAAGCGGCCACCAAGAATCAAGCTGCTGCAAGCAACTCAAAGACACAAGATGCTGCCAATGTTGGCATCACAAGGAGTAGCAACGGCGAACCGGACGCCAGTACGGCGTGTACCAACTCCTCTCAGCATGCGGCAGATTCAAGCCAGGAGCGCGACGGCCGCGGGGATAGCAGCATGCCACCGCCTCCACATCCCCAGATCCAGGCACATCCTCACCAGCATGGCTTCATCGGTGGCACTCCGGCGCCGTGGCTCAACTTCGGCGGGGATTTTGGCTACAGCAGCCTGGACGACGGGTTCGCGCAGGCTTGGGATCTGGCCATGGAGGGGCTTGGTGATGGGCCGGGCGGCTTGCAGGACTTGAACGACTTCGCCCTCCTAGCTCCTGAACCGGTGCTTGGCCCGGCTACTGGTGGAGTACCTGGGTCGGATGTATATCAATCCTAGAGGTGCAACGTCAAGGCGGGCCTTTGTCGGATGTGTTGGTTTTTGGTATGCCGTGGATGTGGAGTCTGGGCGACTCACACCTTTGTTATCAAACGCTTGATCGGCGTTCTCCGTGATGCGTTCTCCTCTCAACGACGGTTCGACTCGGCTCACAAGGACTTGCCATAGCAGGACGGATCTCAAACTTATATCGTGCTGGATCATGCGGCGATGCCTGGCGCTAGGCCGCTTACTATCACGGCGCATATTTTGCAACATTACACTAGCTCAGCGTGTTTTTGGGAGCATCGTAACTTGAAAGAAGACATAGGGCAAGGCGCAATTTGGTGCAAGGTGTTGAAGGTGTCTCTTGACGAACATCATTTGCCGCACTGTAAATAAGCTACAATTGGGGAAAACAAGGTCAGGGCAATATGTGGTCGAATGGCCTGGGGCAATTCTGCTCGGGAGTAATAAGTCACATCCCCTCCTATCAAGGTGCGACAAGCCCTGGGAACATCGTTCACGTGCCATGCGGTCCCCGAAACTTAATCGTCAAGGTCAATGACGAGCAGCTTGTACTCGATGGAATAGGATAGGAATGCTTCAAGGTTGCGTGGCGGCGGATGACGTGATCTGCCCCCCTCGGACAGGCTTTGTAATACATACTGTAACATGCATACATACGTAGACTACTCATTCCACATGCTCTAAAGGTCTCTGTTGTTGAAGAGCCCAGCGTGTAGGCTGTTTCCATTCATGCAATGTACTATTAGAAATTGTCTAATTCAACAAGACTCACGATGAAAGTGGTAAACTACGCCGCCTGGCTCCCGTCCCACGGCGCCCAGCTGGAAGTGGCCGACGCGCCCTTCCCGACCGACGTCGCCGACGACGAGGTCGTCATCAAGAACAAGGCCGTCGCGGTCAACCCGGTCGACTGGAAGATCCAGTCGGCCCCGTCGCCAATCTTCGACATCAAGTACCCCTTCATCCTCGGCTCGGACGTGGCGGGCGAGGTCGTCCGTGTAGGTGCGGGAGTGAGGCACCTCAAGCAGGGCGACCGCGTCATCGGCCACGCCCTGAGCCTCTCGTCGGGCAGCGCCGCGCACGGCGGGTTCCAGCTCTACCCGAAGCTGAGGGCCGCCACCGTCGCCCGCATCCCGGACGGCACCCCGTTCGAGCACGCCGCCGTGCTGCCGCTCTCCGTCTCGACCGCCGCGGCGGGGCTGTACCTCAGCGACACGCTGGGGCTGCAGCTGCCCAAGGTCCCCAGCAGCAGCAGCAGCAGCAGCAGCATCAGCAGCAGCAGCATCAGCGGCGAGCTCAGGGTCCTGCCCGGCACGGCAGAGAAGGAGACGGTGCTCCTCTGGGGAGGGTCGTCGTCGGTCGGCAGCTCGGTCGTGCAGCTCGCCGTCGCGTCCGGGTACGGCGTGGTGGCGACGGCGTCGCCCGCCAACTACGACTACGTCAAGTCGCTCGGCGCCAGCCTCGTGCTGGACTACCACAACCCGGACATCGTGGCCATCCTGGCGGGGCTGCTCAGGGCGTCCGGCACCCGGCTCGCCGGCGCGTACGACGCGATCGGCGCGGATGCCACGGTCCGCGCCACCGCGGCCGTCGTGGGCGCGCTGGGCGGCGGCAAGGTCGCCAGCGTTGGGGCCGCGCCCGAGGATGTTGGGGATCGCAACGTGGAGGTCGTGAGGATCGGGGCGGCGAACCTTGTCTCGCGGGAGCCCGAGGTCGCGAGGGCTATCTGGGGCGAGTACGTGCCTGCTGCGCTCGAGGCAGGGACCCTCGTACCGCGGCCGAGGGAGTTAATCGTTGGGCGGGGGCTGTATTTTGTGCAGAGGGGCCTTGATACTAACAAAGCTGGGGTGAGCGCGGCGAAGGTGGTCATCACGCTCTGATATGACCAAGGGATTGGCAGGGCGCTTGCATGTGCTATCCTTGCGACACGTCTGCTGAAAACATTTTTTGCGTTTAGCCTGTGGTTCTCAGATATGGACTTCGCCAACAAGAACGGACAGTGGGAAGTCGAGCCCCTATTCAGTATACAGACAGTCATTGCTTCTGTTTCTGTTCTGTAGCCGCGGTTTAGTCCTATGTGCTCAAGTGCCGCTTCGCAGAACAGCATGATTCAACGAGCCGAGTGAGTAATCGAGTTCGATGAGCTCTCCGACGCGAGAATGTTAGCATCTTACCTTCACGGCGAGGCTGCATGTGAATTATAAGCGCCCAGCCAAGCCCTTTGGAACAATCCTCCGGAAAGTGTCCGGGGCTTCGAGCAATTCGATGTTGTTCAGTACCTATGGGAATATCTAGGTTGAGAGTCCAATGTCATATGTAACTTGTCAGAAGAGTGCAATGCAGGTATAAGGGCTGACGCATGCTTTTCTGAGCTTGGAGACCTCAGTGAGGCCACTTTGAATGAGCTATCTAGTTCAGAGATACTATGTACTGCGAAGCTCTCAATGAACCTTCTGTTTCAAGCCCGTCGATGCTAGCATGGCATTTTCATCACCGCCGTGCGCCACTGATCAGGCCCGTAAGGAGAGATGACTTTTGAGCCCCGTAGGGTCGCTGAGCTTTTGCATGTAGTATGAGCCAGGAAAATTATTTGATGATGCAGAACAATTAAATTTCGGCGGCGAGAATTAGAAGACGAAAGTAAAGCTATAAACCGTTTCCAAAGGGTCTGCAAGTGGGTGGGGAGCGATAGTCCTCAATAAATGTATCTCCGGGGGAAGGCGATTTGTCCTCGATGATCAGCTACGAGAACCGAAAATGACTACCAGCGCCCCAGCACCAAGACGAAACGTTGCCGCTTATCTTCTAAAGAAATTTGAGGATACGAAGCATGGGCAGTCCCTATTGTCAGAGAAGTTGTTCACGCCGAGGGCACTGGCTCCCGAGGCAAATACTTATGTCTACCAAGCTCGATACGCAGCCCGACTGCCTGCAGATGACAGTGTGGTCAACTATGCGCAGGCACGTGTTGAAGGGCAATGTCTTTGATGACGACGGCGGAGAGCCCCCGTCTCAAATTCTCGCACTGACAGTGCACCGAGAAGGTGAAAACTGTCGGATGTTTTCAGATCACCTGCTTGACTGTGACCTGGTTCTCTAGGGTCGAACATTCGAGCCTCAGCCAAGAAACAGAATGAAGTTGCCCCTTGTCTCGCTCAGGTTTCTGTTTGTATTTGAATGCCAAATAGTAAACAAGTCAAAGACCATCTAAAACCTCGATATTCACCTGTGAGGTCTCTCCCATTTGCTAGCAGTCTACTTATTAGCACAACAGTGGAGCTGTGTTCCACCAGTCTTTGTTCCTTGCCTGATCAAATCTCTCAGCCCTCAGTCACGAGAACACATGCTTAAGATGAATAGCCAATGCTGCTGCAGTCCACGAGGAGACGACTTTGTGCCCAGGAATCAAATTCAAATAAACAAGATGGGATAAACAAACTAGGAGAGTGTCTTGGCATAGTATTCACGTATTCATCAGCATACTCTTGGATTACCTGAGCCTGCCTGGTCTTCATTCCAACGCGAGTATCACGGCTCACTCATACTCTGTATGCATACAGCTGAGGAAGCATATTTTCATCCCATGTAGGGCTGTGAATTACACTGTCAATGTACAGGGGCTGTACGCTTACAGCCCGTGAAAATGAAATGAATTTGATTTATCTGCGTGCCCAATCTTTCCTACCACACTCCGATTTTCCCCTTCCTCCCAACACCATCGTCAATCTTCCCTTTTTTTTTTACTTAACGATCTGACGATGGTGCCTCCGAAAACCTACGCCGAGGTCCTGCAGGGGGCGCGCAGAGGAGCCTCTGCCTCTGCCTCTGCCTCTGCCCCTGCCCCTGCGCCTCCCCTGCCCGTCCTCCCCCCATCCTCCTCCTCCTCGAGGTTGGCCGTCGCCGTCGCCCCTGCTGCCGAGGAGCAGCAGCAACAGCAGCAACAGCAGCAACAACAACAACAGCAGCAGCCCGTGGTGGGTGCGGCTGGCACCAGCCGCAGTTATGCTGCGGCTGTGAAGGGCAGCAACAGTAAGTATTTAAGAAAAATTACAAACGAAAGCAGCTCGACTTTTTTTTCCTTCCTTCCTTTTCTTTCTTCCACCAACTGACTCCATCCAGGCCCACCGCCACCACCATCATCACCACCACCAAAGATGGCCTGCGTGGTGTCTAAAGACCTTCCGGCGGCGCCTGCGCCTGCGCCTGCGCCCTCTCCTTCGCCCGCCGCGCCCGCCGGCGCACCGTCTGGTGCGTTTGCGCAGTAAGTAAACTCCCTAGTTATTCGTTTGTTTTCTCTTCACCAGACGCGTTTCCGTGAACACCCTTCTCCCTATTCTTGTCGCCCAACATGACTTTTCTTGAGGATTCTTCCTCCGGCAGATTTTCCTCTTGGGTACACAAGTAGCTTTCCTCTTCACTCGTATCTGAAATTGGCCTCTTTGAGCTTTTCCCCGCCTCACGCAGGACCTTCTCACCACTCCGCTCGTCACCAATTTCTTTCGTTTCTTACTTTTGTCTTGTATCATAATACCCCACGGCCCTTTACATTTTCACGAACATTATGTTGCTAACAAGAATCTTGTAGTCTCTGGCGCAAGCCAGACGGCCACGATGTGGTCGTCGTCTGCGGAAAGGCTGGGTGGATGGTCCACCGACATGTTCTGGTGGGCATGTCGGAGTGGATGGAGAAATATCTCCCACCAGAGAGCGAGGACGTAAGTTCGACGACTCCAGAACATTGAAAATTTCATCGGAATGGAGATGACAAGCTGACACTCGTGCAAAACAGGGAGGCCCAGTCCTCTTCAACCTCGACCCGGAGGCCTGGGACGCAGGCAGGCTTGAAGCGATCCTTCGCTTCATGTACTACGAAGGTATGAGGCCACCTTCCCCGCCAGTCACATCCATTTCCTGTCTCACAGCCAGCTAACCCTACCTCCTAACAGAGTACCCCGGGGGCGATTACAACCCGGCCAAGCCGATGGCCACGGAGTGTATCATGCACGACGTGGCTCACTATATCGCCGGCGCTGCTGTCCTCTGCCGCCCGATGATGGACTTCGCACTCAGCCGCATCGAAGAAGCGACGGCCGAGATCGCCAAGAACACGTCCGCCTCCACCTTTCGACACGCTCAGCTCGAGACCTTCGAGCACGGGATCCGAATGGCGTTACTCAACATGTACGCCGAGCCTGACCAGTGGCGGATCCGAGCGCTTCGGATTGTGATGGGGAAGCTCATGGCCGTCTGCTTCCACACCATCCTCCAGAACCCAAACTGGAGCCGCAAGTTCGAGAAGCTCTGGGGCGTCCTTCGCGTCCGTGTCGTTGCTGACCACAAGTGGCTCTACCAGGCGGGCTTGTGCGAGAAGAATGCCGTCATAATGCACGGGTTCGAGCACATGGACATCCGCTGGGTCAACCATCGCGACGAGGACTGGCAGCCTGCCGACGACCTCATGTTCCCCGAGGACGAGATCGACACCCTGCCGAAGCCACCTCCTCAGTCCCCTCCCTCCACGCCACCTCGAAAGAAGAAGATGTCCAAGGCTATCCCTATCATCAGCCCTGGCGGAACCATCGGACCGCGCCCTACTACCCGTCCTGGCGGTCGAGGCAAAGGCCGAGGAACGTCCACTGGACTGGTTCAGCCAGCCCCCCAGCCTGCACGTGGCAAAAGCAAACAGAACAAGATTCAGGGTTCCGAGAAGGTGACTGCCGGAGCAAGGGACGAGACTGGATCATCCTCGTCTACCAAGCCGACGCCAGCTTCTACCACTGGAGCTACCAGCGAAGCAGGCCAATCCTCTGTCGTCGCTCGAAACGACCCAGTCGTCCCTGGAATCTCTCACCCCGCTGATGATGCCAGCGTCGCGTACTGGGCTTTCATCTCTTTGAAATCCGGCTTCTTACCTCCTCCCGACCCCAGTTCCGCCCCCAAAGGCGAGCGTCCAGCAAGGCGCGCTTCATCCCCCAGCCGTCCTTCGTCTTCTTCTTCCGCGCTGTCGGGCGCCGCCGAGCCCTTCCTTCCGAGCGGATCATTGCATTCTGCAGGAACTTCCACGGCCGAGCCCCCGTCTTCAACCATCCACGCGGAGCCACGTGCTTCCTCCGACTACCTCGACTCCCCCTCCCGCCTTGCCGAGTTATACGGAGTCGACGGGGGTGACCTGAAAAAAAGGATCCGCAAGGGCAAGCAGGTCGCAGGTCCCCTCACACCCGGCTCTTCGTTCAGCCAGAGCGACGACATGGCGACAGCTAGCGAGCAGGCAAGCCAGGAGGAGGCCACGCAGGAGACGAATCCCGAATTCTCGTCTCTCGACATCAACAAGGACGATGACGATAACACACGTCCAGATGTCTCCTCCTCCAAGAACAACAGCGAGCACGATGTCTGAGTGTTAATCCACATCATGACCTCTACACGTCTTGCACATCTGCGGATCATATTCCGAACTGGTGGGGCGATCATAGGAAGCACGCATACTGACAAGCTCGGAGACCCCTTTGCATCAGGACACGCTACTCAGCACAGCAGAGACATTCCTTGAACCCTTGGGAACGACCCAATACTCTTTTCGACTTTGACACTCATCTCGGATCAGATTTCCGCTTACGACAGCTTTGGGCATGGCAAGTTGCCACTTTGGTACAGCCAGCCTGGAATGAAAGAATGATAGCGGCGGCCGAGATTTCTTCTTTTTTTCTTCTTGACTTTCTCTAATTCTTCTGAGCTCCCTGCCACTAGACGAACCTCGCGCCTGCAACCTTCTCGCTCGATTGCATGGAGGGGTTATTGCATATCAGCCAGATACGGTACCAGGCCTCGGAAGCGGAGCAACACAGAGAACAGTCTTCTTTGAGCATTCACGAGATTCAGGCCATGCCTGTCTGAAAAGCTCGGCTTTTTTTGCTTCTTCACAAATTCGATTTCAACAAAAATGATCCAGGGGAATAATCAACGAAAGCATCGGTCTGGCGTCGGCAAAAGCAATCCATTTGGTATAGCATGGCCTGCGTCTTGTCCTACTCTTTGGTTTCCGAGCTTCGACGGGTGGACATTGCATTGTTCAGGGGTTTGGTTTGGTTCATTTTCAAGGTCTACAGCATGCGAGAGATACCCACATTTCCTGGATGTTCTGGTTCTGAAGGAGGCAGTCTGGCGTTTTCAGGAGAGCATCTGGATCCTGAGTCCTGACAGGTATACTGACACCTTTGGGAGAAAAGTCCTTTACGTAATTGAATGAAGGTCTACATATTCTGAACTGACGAAGCTCAACATATGAATGTACCCGTGACACCGACGACTGATCAAGAGTGTCCGTGAGTGAAACGGAACAACTGATCAAAAGTGTCTGTCAGTGAAGTGGCAGATCGATGCAACCGTTTCTGAATCATAAGGATACGCAACATCATCCCGTTCACCAGAAGGCAAAGTGTATACTTTGTACAACAAAGGCAAATCAGACACGGAAGCGCCTTGAACATCTGTCAAAAAGGAAAAGTCAGGGTCGCCGCTGAGACACGCGGTAGCTTCAGTGGCCGAAGTCTGCCGCCTTCCCGGATCAAACACCGCGGCTACGTTACTTTCCACGTCGTACATGATCGACGCGCCAGGAGGGTCGTTCGGGATTGGGTTCAACGGGGCTCCTCCCAAAGCACAGGATCCGTGTATTCCGGGCAGCCTCGTCGCTTGGTCGCGAGCTCTCTTTCAGCGCCACGCGGGGACGACCGGCCAATGGCAGCAGGAAACCGTGTACCGATATCATGGGTGAAACAGCATCACAGTCGCTGCGCCGTTGCTTTGGCCATCGGCCGGATCTGATCTGTGCCAAAGGCAAGATGCCGGATGCCACCTCGCGGTGGGCGGTAGGTGGTTGGGAGTTCGGCGTTTAAAACGATAAGCTTTCTGACAGGTCTGGCGCTGGGTCACCGAAGCCAGAATGCCGTGCCAGTGGGCCAAAAGTCAATTCTGAAAACCATCAGTGCGCCGAGGCATATGAAACAAGACGTATTCTCTGGAACGGCTCTTCGGTGATCACTGATCAGGTTCCAGGCCCTTCCACGCGAGGCGAGTGCCTCGCCAGACGAAATATAATTTCCATGAAGAACGTTTTGCGCGTGTCGGAGAGATCCTGTGCCGCCCCCCCCCTGCAACTCGAGAGGCATAACCAATATAGCTGGTTTCGGAATTAGGGTATTTCAGAATGCCATGTACGCAGCCTCAGCGTCACCTCACCCAACCTTATTCACAGCTACCCTTCGAGCGTTATGCTTTTTGGCAGAAAGTTGGTGGGTGTCGCAAGTCCAAACCTTCCGCGGGTCATGATTTTGCACGACATCGGGCGACAGACGGACCTCAGCCCAGGTCCACTCTTGGTCGTCGTTGTACTGTATGCTAATAATACTAGGTCTTCTCCTGCAGGACGCCACGCTCCTGCATCTAGAAAGTCAAAGCATCTTCCACCGGCCCTCGTCGTGCTCGGACGTGACACTTGTGGTACCGGCCGTGTTACCTGGAGGGCACACCCACCCCAACCTGGCTTAGAAGAGTAGGCCCGCAGAGGAGGAGGAGGAGGACATCTGCTCATTCTCGGCACCAAGCGCTTGAGAATCGGCAGATAGATCAGACCAAGGAAAGTCGAGTCAAGTGGGCTTGGTCTGGTATGCTTTGACGATGCTGTTGCCAAGTGCGAGAGGGCCCTGCTTTTCGCAGCTGGGACGCTGCACCATGCACCATGCACCATGCAGAGGCCGAGCAGACGAGTCACGATGCGCCGGCGGAGATGGGACAAGATTTCGCTACCCACTGCAGGTTTCAGGGGCGCAGGCCGAGGTGACTGTGTGCCGACGGTCAACGCACTTGTTATGTGTGGAGCAGTAGGCGCGTGGTGGCGAGCATTGAATTTGGAGCTGTCCTCGCTGCAGAGCTGCAATGCTGCAAAGGTCTCTCTCGATAGAGCACGACAGGCAGGATTAAGGCAAATCGGGCGTCTGCCTTCAAATGAGAGGGCTCAGTTGGACAGCAGCCCTAGTGCCTACATCCGCCAATATCGTTCTGAACTCTTTCCCGCCTGAGGGCCGTTTTTAGAAGGGAGGCAGTGGCACGACACCTCCTATGTTAGGGGACGGGGGCGTTGTTTGTCATTGGACAGCGCGTGCATGGGATGGTGTGGGACGTGCAGCCTAGTTGTGCAAGAAAGATGGTAGTCTAGTCTACAGTATGTGTTTTTGGGCTTACGCAGGACCATGTTTAATGCGGCAAGTCCAGACACTACCCACTCGGCTCCAGCCCTGACGATTGTTGATGTTATACTGGAGTCAGCATCACGGACGAACGAGTCTATAGACTAGGTAGTAGGTAAGCTAAGTTGGCTTGATCCAACATGGCGCCCACCCATGCCTTGGCAGCCATCGGAACAGGCTAGAGGGTAGTTGCAGCGCTACTGCACAAGACTGACAGGCCAACGGCGGGTGCAGCCATCTGGTGCAACCCCAAGACAGTCTTAATTAGCTAAAAAAAGGGCGTTTGAAGAAGAGGGTAGCGGAGCTTGGTTCGACCACACAGCCACATTGCCAGGTATGTAGTTGGTAGTCAAGCAAAGTCCAGGTTCGCCGAGCTTGTTTCAAGCCAAGTGCTCCACACGCCTTGCCGACTCCACGAAGGACCACTTGGCATCAAGCATATGACCCATGATCGACGTAGCGGAACCTTGCTGCCGAAATGGCGATGGATGATCGATCGGGGGGAACGAGACGGGGTCTAGCAATGACGGTGAGTTGTTGGCAGGCTGGCCGCGGAGCCGGGGACCGGTCTGGCTGTTGATTGATATTGTGTGACGAAGTGGCAGCCAGGAGGTCATCAGTGATATATGAGGCAGACCGACCGGGGACTTGTCCAACAGATGGCTGAGGGCATCAAGGGACGAGATACTACCGCTTGCTTGGGAGGGACAAGAGATCAGAGGTCTTGCCGTCTGAAGTGAGACAGTTGGGAGTAGACGGTAGAGTAATGTGCAGTAGTTACTAAGTAGTTACTGTAGAAGGCTACGACCCTCCGTTGGGACGGTCGAGCGCTGAAAGGAGGGAAGGGATCAGCCAGCCAACCCTCCCTTATCGATTTTACCCCACACAATAGACTGATTCGCCAACGCCTAGCAGTGGGGCCCACAGTGACGTTTCCCCCGCGTTTGCGCAGAGGATAGCCGGCACTAACGGCCTCTCGTCCCTGCTAGCGCCGAAGTTAAGACGCACGGACGATATGCTATTCGTTTAGAATAGTCCTTTGAACGGAACTAGCAACTATATGGCACAGCCGGTTAAAAAAACTTGATAGCTGATTGGTTGGATTCGCCAGAATCTGTGACTCTGATTGGCTAAAATCTGTAACTTTGATTGGTTAGGATATTGCTAAGTAAGCTAAGCCTAAGCCTGTTTAGGGAGTAGGGGGAAAGCTATAGGTATAAAGCGCTTACGGTAAAGGGGGGGGGGGGACTTTAGCCCTTTTAAAGTTAATAAAATAATAAACTAATAAACTAATAAATTAATAAACTAATAAACTA
>JALPVH010000187.1:0-110530 GCA_023242295.1 Diaporthe ilicicola | reverse complement strand
AAAGTATTAAAAATATAAATAATATAATAATATAAATAAATAAAGTTTTAATAATATAAATATAAATATAAATATAAATATATAATATAAATAAAAATATAAGTATAAATATAAATATAGTATTATATATTATAATATAATAATAAATATAAATATATTTTAAAGATAAATTTAAATAACTATTAAAGTTTAAATAGTTAGTATTATAGAGTAAATTTAGCCCTTTACGATAAATTATTTATATCTTCTTTATTTAATTTTTATATAAAGATATAAATACTAATATAAGGCTTAAAACTCGAAGCTATTAAGTTATTTAGCTAAGCTAGCTTTAAGTCTAGCCTAGCTAAAGTAAAAGCTTAATAATAATTATTTTTATTTAATAATAGTATTTTTATTTTTAAATAAGAAATAAATATATAAAAACTAAATACGCTATTTTAAAAGGAAAATTAAATTTATATAACCTATTATTTTACTTTTAAGGTTATATAATTTTATTTATAGATTTATACTTATATTATAGTGTATTTATAATATAAAAAGAATAAAATATAATAATATAATAATATAAATATAAATATAAATATAAATATAAAATATAATAATATAAATATAAATATATATATTTATATTACTATATTAATATTTATCCCTCTTAAGTATAAGGTTAAAAGACTTATAATTATATATTTTTTTAAACTAAATTTTATTTAACTATATTATATTTCTATAACTAGGCTTTATCTCTTTAGTTTATTTAAATAGAAGGTAAACCTTTTTAAAGAAGCGTATTAAACAATTAATATCCTTATTTTCTTTTAGCTTATTTCCCTTTAGCTTATTATAAATCTTTACTTTATAGGCAATAAACTTTTTTATTTCTTTTAAATAGATCTTATATATCTTTAAGGTGCTAATAAATATATCGATTTATTAGGATAAGGAAGGGTTTTTATCTTTATACTTCTTCGCCTTAATAAGAAAATCTTTTACCTAGGTAAAGATTTACTTATTATAAATAGAGTTTATTTCTATAGCTATTTATAAGCTATTAGATTTATATATCTAGATAATGGAATATAGTGGCCTTACCTAGTTATAGTTTATTTTAACCGCAGCTATAAACTTGCTTAATAGATTTAAGGGTCTTAAGCGCGTGTAAGTGGTGGTTTAAGCTTAACTAGCAGTTATCTCGGTTTCGGTTAAATGATTGCTTTTAAGTGGTCTTATAATATAGCGGAATAAGGTTATATCGCTCGGTTTTGCTAGATGGGTATATATTTATAAAGTAGAGCAGAGCTAAAACCTTAGTTAAGGCAATAGCGGCTTTTTAACGTCGCCTATTTCTAGCAACTTATAAAGGCCTAAGTTATATAGCGATAGCACTTTTATATACTAATAGTGCTTAACGGTGTTAAACTAGCTTGCGGCCCGTAATAGCTTTAACCTTAATAAGCTAATAGCTTATTAATAGCACCGGCGTAAATAAATTAGGCGCGGCCTAATACTATAGCTATTAGCGTAAAATAGCGGCTTTTAACTATAGATAAGCTTATAAAAGATTAATAAATTATTATAAAAAGTTTTATATAGTAAAACCTACTATATTAATTTAAAAGATATATTATACCTTATTCTTTTTAAATACTTATTATTATTCTAGCTTAATAAAGAAACTTAAATAAATAAAATAATCGATATTAATATTTATATTATTATATTATTTATAATTTATATTATAATAATATAAAATATAAAATATATATTATAGCTTTAATTAATTTATAGAAACTTAATTTAATACTTTATATTAAAAGTATTATAAAAAGTATAAAAGATTTTAAAGCTAAATTATTTATTAAAAGAATTATTAAAAGAAACACTTTAAAGGGGCTAATTAAAACTATAAGCTTAGCTTTATATTATAAAACCTTTAAATATAAAAGAATAAATATAATATATATTTTATACTTTTAATAATATTTATATCACTATTTTTAATTATTTTTTTAAGGTTAAATTTAAAGTATATTAAAAATAATTAAAAGTGTATTAATCTTTAATATTATTCTTATTATTAATTATAATTAAAAAAATATAGCTAATATATTATATTATTTATTATTATTTATAATTATTTAATACACTTAACACTTTATTAATTAAATTAAAAAGTTATTATTATCTTTAATAAATAAATAAATAATTAATTTAATTTAAAATAGTATCGACTATTTTATTTATTTAAGTTTCTTTATTAAGCTAGAATAATAATAAGTATCTAAAAAGGATAAAGTATAATATATCTTTTAAATTAATATAGTAGGTTTTACTATATAAAACTTTTTATAATAACTTATTAATTTTTTATAAGCTTATTTATAAGTAGAAGCCGCTATTTTGCGCTAGTAGCTATAGCGTTAAGCCGCACCTAGTTTATTTACGCCGGTGCTTTTAATAAGCTATTAGCCTTAATATAAATTAATTTATCGAGGTTAAAGCTATTGCGGGCCGCGAGCTAGTCTAACGCTATTAAGCATTATATAAAAGTGTTATTATTATATAACTTAGGCCTTTATAAGTTACTTAAAATAGGCGATATTAAAAAGCCGCTATTACTTTAATCTTATAGGATATATATAGGTTTTAGCTCTATTTAAATATATATCTATTATAACCTTTTCCGCTATATTATAAGATTACTCGAAAGTAATTATTTAGCCGAAACCGAGATAACTGCTAGTTAAGCTTAAACTAATATTTATATACGCTTAAGACCTTTAAATTAGGTAAGGCTACTATATTCTATTGCTAAGTATAGTATCTAAATATATAGATTTAACAGCTTATAAATAGTTATAGAAATAAACTTTATTTATAATAAGTAAATTTTTGCTTAAATAAGAGGTTTTCTTATTAAGGCGAAGAAGTGCGAAGATAAGAACCCTTTCTTATTTAAGTAAATCGATATATTTATTATTACCTTAAAGATATATAAGGTTTATTTTAAAGAAATAGATAAGTTTATTGCTTATAAAGTAAGGATAAATAATAAGTTAAATAGAAAAAGGGAGGTTAGTTATTTATTATACTTCTTTAAGAAGGTTTACCTTTTATTTAAATAGATAAAGCCTAGTTATAGAAATATAATATAGTTAAATAAAATTTAGTTTAAAAAAAAATATAATTATAGGTCTTTTAACCTTATATTTAAAAGGGATTTAAAATAGTATTAATATTTTAATTAATATATTAAAAAAAAAAAAGATATATAATAAAGATTTATTTTAAATAATTATAAGAGCTATATATTAATTAAATAAAAATAATATTATTAAACTAAAAATATTATTTTTATTAATATATCTTTATATTATTCTTTTTTACTCTCTTTATTAAATATTATATTATATTTACTATTAAAGTATATATAAAAATTAATTAATTAAGTGGTGAAATAAATTATATAATAAGTATTATAAGCTACTTTAAAGTTTATAATATAAAGGTTTTAAAATAATGTTATAAATAAAATTTAATAAGAAAAGTTTTATTTTACTTTTAATATATATTAAAATTTATTTATAGTTAAATAGCTTTTAAAAAGTTTCACTTTAAAATATAAGCTTAAAATTATAAACTATTTTATATTACTTTTTTAAATAAGCTTTAAGTTAATTCTTTAATAATAATAAAGATTATTATAACTTTATTTAAAACTTATAATTAAAGGTTTTTTAAAAATATAATTTAATACTAATATTATTATAGATTATTCTTTATTTAAAATTTTATCTATTAAAGTTAAAAATTCTATAAAGCGAGAGGAAGGTAGCTATAATAAAAGAGTTTACAGCCCTTAATTCTTTATAAACCTTATTTACTTTATACTTAAGCTTCCGCAAGTAACTTTATATAATAAGGAGCATTTACTACACCGTTAAATACCTCCCAGAAAGTTTTATAAGCACCTAAAAGAGAAAAACCGTAATATAAAGAAAAACTTTTTAGTTAAGGGGATATAATAATTAATAGTAATAGATATATAATTATAGGAAATTAGTTAGGGGGTAAATAGTCTTACCCTTTAATATTAAAGGGGTGTATTAAAGGGAGGGCAGGTTTAAAGGCACTAGCGAGATTTAAACTTATACCCTTTATATTACTAATGTAAAAGGGTACTTTAACGCTTAACTAATGCGCTATAGTGCTACTAATATTATTATATTAATAATTTTAAATTAAATATTAAAGCTTTTATTTAAAAGTTTTATTAAAATAAATAAAAAAAAACTTAAAGATTAGCCTAGCTTAATTATAAAAATAAATATTTATTAATACTTAAGCCTTATAACTATAATCTTTCTTAACTAATAATAATAATATTTTTTATTACATTATTAAGCCCCTATATACTTAGAAATATACCGTATATACTATTATATAAAGTTTTAAATATAGGTAATTAATAAATTATTATAAATATTATAGCTTAGCGCGTTTCTCTTTATATATTAACTTTTAATATTACACTTTATTTTTTATATTTATTATTGCTAACTATATATTTAAAAAGTATATTATATTAAGCTATATTATATAAAGGTTTTTAAAGGAGTAAGGGGTTAACTATTAGCCTATAATATAGGATTAGCTAACATTTATAAATATTTCTTTTTATATAGCTGCTCACTTTTTTAAATCCTTCTTTATCTTTATACTTTACTTTTTAATTTAAACCTTTTTACTCTTAATTTTTAATTTTTTTTATTAAATATATAATCTAATTATAGCTTTAATTAAAACTATTTTTATTATTAAGTGTAATAATAGCGGTATCGGTTTAGCCTTAACTATTATCCTATAATAATATAAGTTATATATCTTTATAACTACTTATAACTCTTTTATAATAACCGCTTTTAAAGGCCTTTTTAATATTATAACGCTTATATTTAATATTATTAAGCTTAATTAAATTAAAGATATTATTAATATAGTAATAAAATAAATAAAACGTATTTTAAATTATTTTATTAATAATGTTAAATATAATTACTTTATATTTATATTAAATAAAGATTTAAATATAATTAAAAAATTATTTAAGGTTAACTTTTCTAGCTTATTAAATATAATTTAAGCCTTTATACCTTTATTTATTAAAGTTAAAAGGATAACTATATTTATTACTTTAATTTCTAGCTATATTAATATTTCTTTTATAAATAAATATTCTTATAGTAAATATATTTCTTAAGTTTAATATTAAGTATAAAAAATTATATATAGTGTTAAAAAGATTTATAAAGCTTATAATTAAAATCTTATAACTCGAGCTAATATCCTTTAAGGTTAACGTATTTAAGGTTATTATTAGCGTAATAAAGATTAATAGTTAAATATATTTTAATAACTTTAAGCTTTTTAAATAGTTGTTATATAAGAAAATTAAACTTATTATTATTAGTAGGGCTTAAGGTAATAACTAGCTATTATAAATAAATATAGCCGAGTATATTACTATTATTATAGATTAGATTATTAGCTATATAACGGGCCGATTTTAGTATAGAAATAACGTTAAGGCTATTGAAATAAGTATAATTGCGATAGCAGTGCTATAAGAGGTAATAGTAAGTCTGCTCTGCTTTTATGTCTCGGGGTAACATTTTAATAAAGTTATAGGATACAGGTATATCTTACGGATATGAACTGGACATCTTGAAGTAGTTGGTCTATGTGATAAGCCGCAATCCGGATTACCCGGGACAAGGTTGGGCAGCAGAGGAAGGAGATTAGTTAGTATGACAGGGCCTTGCTTAACGTTCACCGTGTCTAAGCCCAGGGTGGCACTCTCGATAATCCCGTCTAGAACCCTCGACCGCGCTTCCTCTGAAGTCGCCCGATTATGCGCGTTGCGAGACCTCTTCCAGTCCTCGACAGTAAAGGTCTGCGGCTCTAATGAGGTGCGGCTGGTGCCGCAAGTTACCGAGCAAATCTCGTCCAGATTGTCGGGCGGTGGTGGCACGTCCAAAGTGGAATTAAGGATATGATCCATGGGCCAGACTGCACCATCAATGAGGGACTGTTTGAATGCAGCGTCATATGGACTGCTGCTCTTGGTTTTGCTAGTGGCGTGCGAAGAGCGACCTGCTGATTCAAGCGCTGTACCGGATCGGCTGTGTGTGTATGTGGGTGCTGAAAATATAGCACTGTTGCTTCGTCCTCTTCTGCCTCCCCGGACCTCACGCTTTCGGATACCACCGTTGTTTCTCATAGACTCTAGTCGGTTTTGATCTCGTGGCATAGTTGGTAAACCGCGAAGGGTTAAAAGATTCGGGCAACCGTGCCTCGCGTGGCGTTGTATAGTGCTGTCAACCAGTCTTGAAACTCCTGTCTCGGGAAGAGGGATGCCTTTATTCCTGCGATCGTGTTCTCTTAGGGCAGCTTTGACCAGAGGGGTGTATGATAGATTGTCCCAGAACTCAGGTGGGCGAAGAAAGCCGCCTTCGTTGGTAAGCGGTGGTTCTTGTGACTCGTTGTCGGCTTCGAATTGGCGTTGTTTGTGTCTCTCGTTTGATAATCGACCTCTCAAAGTCGACCTCGGGGGGGGGGGGAGCAATGGCTCAGCGTCGGGATCGGTAACTTGCTCGGTCGTAGAGTCTCGACGACGTTTCATGGGTCTTTGCACTGGTTGGCTGTGCCACTCCGAGGTCTGGTTCATGTTCGGCGAAGGGACGATGTTAATACTGCTTGAACATGGCGTGTTGCTGCCGGTGCGACGAGCAGTCGGTTTGTCGCGTAGAGAGCTGTGTCTCGTTAGCAGAGAGAAGTTTAGGAATAGGTAGACTGGGACATGTCCAAGCAGGTCGCGACGTAATAGCCCCAATCTGGGTTTACCCGAAGCATTAGACTTCGGCGCAACTCTCACTATGTCCAATCGCGGCAGGCAATCTTGGTGGGTCTCGGCTCGGTAGGTACACTGCAGGCGAGCCAGGCCTGTGCAGGCATTTTGGTCAACTCCCAACCTAGCTCCTTGCTGGCGATACCGTCCCGCCGTCCGCAATTTGGGAGGGGTCGGTGTGACCGCAGCAACGGTCAATGATTATCACATGCCATCTTCGAGATGGCAAGCCCCGATGGGCACCACGTCGCGAAGGAGGCACGGCCGGGCTAAGATACTTCAAGGATTGAATTGCAAGGAGACGTTAGCTCTACTCTCGAGGTCTTCGATTATCCTCTCTTCGGCTTCCGCAATCTCGTCTTTAATGAAGTCCTCCAGCCTGATCCTGAGTCCGTAGAACTCGTCTTCAACCCGATTGTCTACTTGTTCAACCTGGTCGACTATGATCTCATTGATGTCCCTGTCGAGTGCTTGCAGTTGTCGGTCCACTTGGTCCTCCTGCTGCTCCATCTGCTTACCCAGTCGCTGTTCGACCTGTTCCATTATTCGTTTCTCTAGATTCTGCAATTCGCGGGTCAGGTGTGGCTTCACACGCGACACCAGACGGTCGTATAGCCGTGATTCCCGCTCTTCGAGCACTTTCAGGATCTCGTCTTTTTGTTCGCCTAACATCTTTCGACACATGCTCTCAACTTGTGTTAAATCGGATGTAGGGCACATGTCAGCGCTCGAGCCGTCCAGTCGCCGCTTCTTTGGTACATTACCTAAGGAATATTAGTTAGGATGACAGCTTACGGCAAAATGGAATGTATATTTACCACCTAGTGATGTCGAAGCAGCGGGCGGGCTAGTCTGTATCTCATCGTAGGATGGAGGGCTTCCAACGTCACTGGCAGAAGAAACGTTGATAACTTGACCACCTTTTCCCTGGTACAGGCTTGCAATATCGGCTTGTCGGGGGATGGACTTCATTGATCCATTGGATGCAGCTTTGCAGAGTGACTGCAGTCGAGCCTTGGACAGCATGTTTTGTGGCAAGTACACCGAGAAGCTCGTTTGCTCGACAAGAGAACGCATCGAGTCCAGGATATCCCCGGAGGCTCTATTCTTCGGCGTGAGAGACGGTATAGCAGGACCTACGAAATCGGCACGTCCTGCAAGCGAGAATCGCAAGCAGGCTGTGTCGGAACCCAGGGTCCTCCTGACTTTGTCCAACTTCGAATCGACTTCGACGGACGACTCGTCAAGCTCCAGGGAGTGGATACGCTCCGGGTAATATTCCTGACTTGACAGGCGCGAGAGCCTTGAACAAGACAGTCAAGCGAAGCTTGAAAAAGGCAGCATTCTGGGATGCATCCCGTCGAATTTCAAGTGTGACACCGTTAAAATTTCGTGCCTCATTGGCGCCAGTGCGCCATGCCACAACAGCTGGTGCACTCAAGTCGATATCGTCATTCGCGATTGAGCTCACGGCCAAGCTCGAGGACTCGACGTGGTCGGCCATTCGAGGACCGATTCAGGATGCGGAATCTGTGAAGAATGTCAGCGGTCGCGGCTGCAAGTCAAGCAGTAAGTATGGCCCCCATCCATCATCGGGTAGATGGACGGGATTCCCTCCCTCCCAGGCTTCTGGTTGGCAGAGCAGCCTTGACTCTAGATCGAGATGGAGCGAGGCGACGAGTATTGGAAAAAATAGTCCCCGCACGCGCCGCCGAATGACGCGGTCTCCAATAGGCGCCAGTGTCGCTGGCAGGCGACTTCAAGGCGAAGCCCCTTCCCAAGACCCCAGTCCTTTCCAACAAGCTCACTTGATGGGTAGAAGTTGGCATTTCCTGGTCTTGGGCGCGATTGACGGGCGCGCTGGAGACAGCGCCACTGAGCACGCGTGCGCGGCTACCCGCATTGCTGCGGATACCTTTGAACTGACCGTTTGCGTTGTTGAGCGTCTTTATAGAAAGTCTGAGGAAGTGCAAGTGGCGTCGTGACGATGTAGGTGATAATGATCATGGTGGTTTTCGGGCGGAAACGATGTGGCGCCGATTTGGCTGGAAATTGAGGGGGGCTGGGACCCACGTCGTCACGTGGCGATAGTGGAAACACGACATGCCACCACCCATACTGGTGGCTAAACGGATGTAAGCATCCAATCAGCGCCTATCAACCTGAACAGCGGTGCTCAGATCATGGCGCCCTTGTTGTTGTAAGGACCACTGCACTACACACGCCGAAAAAGGTGACCACCCTTATCGACGAGAAAGGCAGGGGTCTTTAGCTGCAGGGACGACAGGGGCGCGCCACACTTGTGCATTGGTTTTCGCTGCAACTCCCATCAGCATCTAGCATTGCTCAGCATCGACGACGCCTCACACTCTTTAATCCAAGCCTCCTTTGCACAAGAGCATCAATTTCAAAGTGCCCGATTTTAACAGGAACCGTGTATCACTTGCTCACGGCTTATAACAATCTGCAGCTACTAAATTTATAGTCTTATTATAGCAATAAGATTGTTATTATTTATAGCCGATAAAAAAGCTGAAATATAGTTAGATAGATATAAAAATTTATAAATATTTAGTAAAAGAAAAGTTTTTAAGCTATAAATTATTCTTTTAATATTATTTAAATTTATTTATATTTTATACCTTTATAATATTCTCGTTAATATTAGTTTAAAGTTTTCATTTTTTATTTACCTTTAAATATAAGCAGACTTATAACTATATATTTAATATTTAAAAATTTAAAAATCTTAATATCTTTATTAAAAATTTAAATATTTTAATTATTGTTTTATAATATAATAAAAAAATTATCTTTCTATTTTTAATATTATTTAAATAAAGAATAAAGGCCCCCCTACTAGTAAAGATAAGAGTATAAAGTTTAATAAATAAATAAAACTTTTAAAATATATAACTTTTATATATTTATATATTAAAGTATTACTTTAACCTTATATATAATATATATATATTATAAAATCTATAATAATTTAGTTTATTTAATAAAGATGGAAAATTAAATAATATATAAAGGTTTTAATAAAGTATAAACACTTTTATAATAAATATATAAAATATATAAATATATAATGTTATAACTTTAAGCAGGGGGCTACTTCTTTCTTAAGTTTTTCTTTCTTATATTGCTTTTTATATACCTTTTTAACTTTTTTATAGGGTAAATATAACCTTTTATAATAAAGCTTATAATTAATATTTACTATCTTTAAGGGTCTAAATTCTATAGACTTTAAGGGCAGACCCTTAGGAATACCACACCCTCCCCTGTCCAAAGTCAGGAAGACTTTTGGTATCGACCTCCGTAAGTATAGGTCGCCCACGCCCGCTTAGATGGAGCTAGGGAATTCAGATCGATTCGCTTAACTCGGTAATGCTACGCTCAATTCCTCCACAACCTTCCCAAAGGGGCCAAGCTTCCTTAGGTCACATTCCGTCACCACTCAGGCAGATATAACATTTGTTCTCCCCAGAAACCTTCCAGCATATCTGCGCATCCAATAATTATCCTTGCCCGCGTTTCAAACTCACCGGCCCGCAACCAGCCATCATACTACCTACCCCTCAAGCATTGACGTTATACGAGCACATCGAGGAATCTCAAACTGCACACCTAGATACCTAATACACAATCAATATGGGCGGGATTACCTCCAGAATCTGGGCCACAGGCACCCCAGACCTTAAACTCGACAGCGTGATCAAGCTGGCCAACGGCGTGACCATGCCGCGGCTGGGCTTCGGCGTGTGGCAGGTCGACGCGACAGTGTGCACGTCGGTGGTGGAGACGGCGCTGGAGGTGGGCTACCGGCACGTCGACTCGGCGCAGGCGTACCGCAACGAGGCCGAGGCCGGCGCGGCGCTGCGGTCGTCGGGCGCCGTCAAGCGCAAGGACGTCTTCTTCACGACCAAGATCCCGCGCGACAATGGGGGCGTGGACGCCAACTATGCGAGCCTCATCGAGAGCGTCAACAAGATCAATGGCGATGGGCCCGACGCGGACGCTTACGTGGACCTGTTCCTCATCCATACCCCGAGGATGGGGGCCGAGGGCATCAAGAATGTGTGGCAGGCGCTGGAGAAGCTGCTCAAGGAGGGGAAGACCCGGAGTATTGGTGTGAGTAACTTTCAGGAGGAGGATATCCAGGGCATGAAGGAGTATGCCACTGTGTGGCCACCACATGTCAACCAGATCAAGGTAAGCCTGTGATTACCTGTTGCCTGTCGCGATCATGGGTGATGGGTCTAACATGGAGAAAACGCAGCTCAATCCTTGGGTTCAAGAGAGGGAATTGGTCAAGTATTGCGAGGACAAGGGGATCGTGCTCCAGGCGTACAGCCCTCTGGAAAATGGGAAGAAACTTGGTGATGCAACCGTTGGGGAGATTGCAAAGAAGTACAAGAAATCGCCGGCCCAGATCTTGATTCGGTACTGTCTCCAGAAGGGATGGGTCCCTCTGCCTAAGAGCGTACATAAGGACAGGATCATCGAGAACACGCAGCTCTACGACTTTGAAATCACTTCCGACGACATGGCAACTTTGGATGGACTCAACGGGAAGTAGCCTGGATTCCGACAACCCTCGTGGCCTCGGGATGGAGCCTTTGATTTCGATCACGGATCGTCATCATACCATCATATCTCGACCAGGGCTGAGTGCTGATAATTCAACACTACTTGAAATGTGTCTGCGGGATAACCTTTCGTTCAAAAAACCTAGTCGCAGTTACCGAATCCGATGACTCTCTGTTATTGCACAAAACATTTAATGCATAAGGGCGCCGCCTAGTTATTTTTTCTTCTTTTTCCCTCCCAAGCCTCAAATCAATACCTTATTGTGACGATATAAAGCAGTAGGGGGTGCCACAGGTGTGGCGTCACATTTTGTGACACTTATATCTATCAGACTTGGTAAAGGTACAGCCCGGATGGGTAATAAACACTCCTCGAGAGCCTTTCTATACAGTACTCTACATCAAATACCGATGCGGTGGCTGATTTCCCCAATTTCCAGCGCACAGAGATGGGGTAGACTATGTTAAACGTAGGATGATTGCCGGGAGTGGGGAAGAGAGGCGCGATGCCTCCATTGCGTCATGCCGTGTCATTAATAATATCATTCAATCGGATCCACTCCAAAGCCTCGCTCTTAAAACTGCCGGATAAACGAGACAGCATCTCAATTCACTGGAAGCTATGGCGGTTCAACTAAATTAATAGCCAACTCAACAATGCCCATCCCAGACGAGCGACTCCACCCCACGGCCACCGGCCCCGCAGCCGAGATCGTCAAGGCGCACTCTACCAGCCCCAAAGCAGGCGAGCACGTCCTCTACTCGGGCTGGTTCTGCCCCTTCGTACAGCGCGTGTGGATCACTCTCGAGGAGAAGGGCATCCCCTATCGGTACCAGGAGATCAACCCGTACAAGAAGGAAGCCTCCTTCCTGGCCCTGAACCCGCGCGGGCTGGTGCCGACCCTAGGCGTGCCCACGACAAGCAAGGGCGAGCAGCCACTCATCGAGTCGGGCGTCATCTGCGACTACCTCGACGAGGCGTTCCCGGACGTGCCGCTGTACCCGCGCGGCGACCCGTTCACCAAGGCCAAACTGCGCGTGTCCATCGACTACGTGACCAGCCGCATCATCCCGGCCTTCCACCGCTTCCTGCAGCACACGCCCGACAAGCCGTACGGCATCGACGAGGCGCGGAAGGAGTTCTTGAACACACTTGTGACGTGGATCAATGACGCGGACTCCGAGGGCCCGTTCTTTGCGGGCAGGGAGCTCAGTATGCCGGACGTCATCCTCGGCCCGTGGGCTGTGCGGCTGTGGGTGTTTGATCACTTTAAGGAGGGTGGCCTGGGAATCCCGAAGCCGGGAGAGGGCGGGCCGGATGAGAAGGCTTGGGAGAGGTGGAGGAAGTGGGCTGCTGCCGTCGAGGGGAGGGACAGTATTAAGAACACGCTGAGTGAGAGGGAGTACTACCTCCCCATCTACGAGAGATATCACACGGACAAGGCACAGAGCGAGCTTGCCAAGGCGACGAGAGCCGGACGAGGTGTGCCCTAAGGTAGTTGAATGGGAAGATGGGGATTATTTACTGCTCCTTGTAAGTCGTGAACGGAATGCCAACATTCAACATTGAAATGTTGCTCCAACGCTTAATTTCCTACGACCGCAGGCTCGCAAATGCATTCTCAAGCTTCGTGGTCCTTCGTAGCTTGCAATCTTTGATGACTTTATCGTCTGCCAGTGCGTCTTCTCTTATACCAAAACAAACCCTGATGCAGGCCATGCTGCTGCAGATTCCCAAGTCTCACGATTCGTAAGTGCCCTCCCACGGTTGATAGCCCGAGTCCTGGAAGATCTTCTCAAGCTGTCTCCTCCTGACGCCAACGTTGCCGCCATCAAAGATAGGCAGGACCATGGCATCGTTGAGCAACCTGGAGAATGGCTGATCCTTGGAATACGATGTTCTTTGAGCACCCACCGAATCAGCATGCATCGCCTTCACAGGGAGGAGAAATAAATTAGACTTACATTCCAACGGCCTTCATTGCATCCACAACACTCTGTACCGCAGCCTCGGATGAGTAGATCTTCGCCTCCAGAGCCAGCTCAAGCCTTGCCTTCCAGTCTCCAGGACCGTTCTCGATAGCATGCAAGGCCTTCCACGTCAAGAGCCGACTGGTTTCAGTCCTGATCTTGATGTCAATCAACAAGTCCGCCACGCTCTGCCTTTCCAAGATCGGTCCACTACCGCCTCGCGTGTCCTCTTTGGCGAACCGGAGCGCGGCATCAAACGTCGCCCGCATGATTCCCACGCCCATTGCACCCACAAGAGCCGCTGACGAGCCGAAGGTCTGCTCGACTGTTTGGGCGCCTTGGCCAGGTGGGCAAAGAAGATTCGCGTTCGGAACCCGGAGGTTCGTGAAGCGGCTGTGGGGGCCTGACGCGGAAGGATAGCCCACAAGCTCGGTCTCGCCAAGTACCTTGTATGCATCCGGGCCGTTGGCCGCGATCACCTCTGGCGTGACGAGCAAGATAAGGATATCCTCGGCGGGATCCCTGGCAGGATCTAGAGGGGCGCTGTCATCTGAGCGGCGACACACGACGCACTGCAGATCGGCCCCTTTGCCGTCCCATCCGCCGCTATTCGTGGTCCAGAGCTTCTCACCGTTGATGATCCACTCATCGCCTTCCTTTCTTGCCGTCGTGCCAAGCCCCTTCCCGCCTCTCTCAAGCCAGTTGGCTGTCCCGCCCGGCTCCGAGTGCACCAAGCTCGCCAAGGGTTCTCCCTCGCCGCTCAGGAATATCGGCAGCAACCGCTGCCGCTGCTCGTCACTGGCCGCGAGGATAAACGGAGTCAAGCCCAGCCCTGTACCGAGGATGGTAAGCGAGGTGGATGGTTCGACTGAGAAGAACTCCTCGACCAGGATAGCGGCGTCGACGAGGCTCTGCGCGCCTCCACCCAGCGCAGTTGGCACCTGGCCCTTTATCAGGCCGGCTTTGGTGGCGGCCGCATAGATGGGCCTGGTGGCGCGGAAGCGAGCCTCTTGCGTCGTGTGCTGGGAGTAGGCTGCAGGGGCCTCTTTGAGGTGGGCCTGTGCGAACGCCGCCGCGTTCGCTCGAAGCTGACGCTGCTCTTCTGAGAGTCCGAAATCGATCATGTTGTCTATGGCAGTATGACGTGGCTGCGATGCGATGTAGGAAAAATTGAACATGGGTGCCGGTGAAAGATGTGGAAAGTGGACTGAGTAATTAGTAACGATTTCATTCTCACATAATGTTCAGCTGCCGACCCCGCGGTCTTCAACTGGATCAGCCAATCGTCAAGGTTATCTACCATTTAAGCCACCCGGCAAAAGGTATGCACTATAGCCATTAGCGGAAGTTAAAGGAAAAACGTGTGACCTCTTGATGATCGCAACACACTTCCAAGGTTTGATCCGGGTTTCAATACAAAAATATATATTGATGGAAATAGGTGAACTTAAATAGACGTATAGTGTGTTTTTATCAGATATGAGCAAATAAGAAGCAAATGATAATTTAAAGCAAAGTGGTTCTCTTAGTCTGCCACAATTTATAAGATGATCACGAAGTAAATGAACGGTCTGCTCTAATTTGGTGACTTGTCTGCCTTTTGTCTAAAGACTCAGAGCAGGATCTCTTCCTTGCGCCTGCAGAACATGACTTGGGCATTAGGGTCCGAATTCAAAAAGTAACCGGCCTCGTCAATCTTGGGCTTGCACCCGGGTGCAAGCTTCCAGTCATACTTGAGCAGCAAGTTGCAGAGGGCGATCTTCAGTTCGTGCGCGACGAAGAAACGGCCTGGGCATCCGTGCTCGCCATGACCAAACCCGAGGTGCCTACTGCTCGTGCTCGCAAATTGCCAAGAGTTCTCGCCTTCCTTGGGATCCTCGCGCATCCTCAAGAACCGATCCGGCTGGAAAGTGCCGGCGTTCTCCCAGGTGTCCTCATCACGCATGCAGTGCGATGCTACACCGATGGCCTCACCTTTCTTCAAGACCGTGCCGTCTGGCAACTTCGTGTCGCGCAAGGCCTCGCGATTCATGGTGACTGAGATCAATGTTGGCAATAGTTAGCGGTCAAAATGACTATATATTGTTTTGCAAGAAGGACAACAAGAAGAGAAAAAGGGGACAGGGAGGCCAACAGAGCTCTTGGCTGACAAGAGCAATATCAGTATCTTACCTAGCAGCACCGGCTTCAATCGCTGAGCTTCTTTAAGAACGCTATCCATCAGTCTGAGCTTGTAGAAAGTCCGCTTGCTCCAATCTTCGGTTGCACCAAGAACAGATATGATTTCCTCCCGCAACGGCTGGATTACTTCTGGCTTCTGCAGGATTTCCAACATAGTGTGCGTGAGTGCATCAGCCGAGCTGTGCACGGCGGCGAAGGCGAGCCCAAGTTGAAGATAGAGAGCATCGTATGGGCTGCCATTCGCCACCTGCTCAAACCATTCTATGGCGTCAGCATAGACTTTAGCTTCCTCCCCATCACGACGAAAGGCTTCTTTTTCGCGGCGCCGCTTCTCCAGAATGGGCTCCATAATGGTCATGGCATGCTTCAGCTGGCCCCTTATCGTGCGGGTGATAGGTAGAAAATTGGCGATGACTGGGCGTAAATTCCTTGGAAATAGGTGTAGATAAGTTGCAGCCTTGGGGCCATTTACTGTGTACTCTTTGGTGACCTTGAGCCATTCCGGGTTACGGCAAAGTTCCTCGCCGAGGAAGACACGGCTTGAGAGCCTTGCGATCAGGTCCAACAGCACGTCCTTTAAGACAATTGTGTGCCATTCTCCGTCTTCGGAGAGACGATCCGTGCAAAATTTGGACATCTCGTCCGCCATTGGCTCGGTTAACTGACCTGTCAATCTTCTATCAACGTTTGTCGCTAACAGGATGTTGACTCTATGAAGGTTAACTATGAGACTAATACTGACTGATTGCAGGTGTCAACTTGGATTTGACCATGTCTACTAGCAGGTCATGCGAAACATTTTCGGCCAATGGCTCAAAGCCGTGGATCCCGGCATGGAATGTCTAGATGACAGGAAATGTCAATAAAATTATCGGACTAGACCAGCACGACGGTCTGGTGACATGTAATTACTGACCTTCGCGATGAAAGGATTGAAACCGAGATCGGGGTTGTTGCGAATATCGTGTGCCATTGTCCAAGGCAGGATGACCATTTCATCTTTTTCAGTCATGACTCTGAATGAATTGGTCTTGCCGGCCTGTTTGATGGCAAATGAGCATTCATTTCACCTCAAAAGACGGACCGCAGAATGTGGATTATCGGTACCTTCTGAATACCTTCTGTCAGGATTCTTGGGGCATTCAAAATGTAGTTCTTGCGAGACCCAAAATTAAACAAGTCGTACGTTGCCTTCCGATTTACCAGGGGAAGCTTGGCTGAAGGATACTTCTCCGGCCAGCGGTAGGCAACAACAGTGATCGCGGCAACGACGACGACGTATAACATGTAGTCCGCCGACATGAGCATCGGGAAGTTCTGCAAGACCTGAGGACTGTTCCCGGGGAAGACGGTAGAATTTACAAGTAAGGACTCCATGGCGAATTAGGCTGGCAAACTAAGTTGCATTTGTCGTCTGTAATACTGTCGAAGCTGGCAATAGTTATTGGCTCAATTGGGTGATAAGTAGGATTGCAGAGGTTTATGACCCGATTTTGGAAAGAAAACCAAAGACAGTCTTAAGCTGCTGAGTCTGTCCTTTTTCTTTTTGGCCAACCGTCAAGCATGTATTTGTGGAAAGAAAGGAAGCGGCTGCAACAGTCACAAAAAAGCAACTTCCGCCAGACTTGCACGGGCTTACATGCGTCTTCACTGCCATTCGTCATTGGTTTTTTCGGATACTCTATCATGCTGTCTTTTCAGTTGTCCAGCCGGAAGACAATCACCCCTGTCATCGGCGCGGTGAACCGCAAGGAGTAGTCCGGACTGTCATCCTGGCCAGATCCGGTGTCCGGCTTGATTGGCCCAGCGCTACAGTTCCCGAACTAAGGAGAGGTCCTCTTGGCGTGACTGCGTGCACCTTTCCCCCTTTCAGGAACAATATCTTCGCGCACGTGTGGGCTGGCGGAATTTTTTCATCAGTTACGAGACTCGTGAGAATAAAAGTCCTTAGTTCGAGGTGTGTCTGTGTTTTACAGACCTTTCACCTATTCGGGCTGACCTCCCCTGTAGTCATCCAGTGACCCAACAATACTTACCTTTCGAATCAAAGCGAAGAAACGCAATGGCGCTCTCAACACAAGTGGCTGTGAGCTTGAAGGCATTCCTCGTTCTTCCCGTTGTTTCAGTAGCATTAGCTATTATTTACCTGGTAAGTATGAAAAGTTCGACTCCAGCAAGGAGGAGTCTCGTCTCTAATGAGGGCCCGCACTAATCATTCATGCCCGTCAACTTCATTGTCTATAGATCTGTGTCGCCATCTACAATGTTTTCTTCCATCCACTGTGCAGATTTCCAGGCTCAAAGTGGTGGGCAATGAGTCGCATCCCGTATCTCCTCATGGTCTGGAGCGGCGACGAGCACAAGCAGGTCTTGAGAATGCACCAAAAGTATGGCGAGGTGGTCCGCTTAGCCCCAGACGAGCTTTCATTCCTGGCACCACGGGCTTGGGACGATGTCATGGGTCACCGAAAGGCTGGACAGGAAGAGAATGGGAAGGAGGACTGCTATTCCGGTAGTATGGGCAACAGCATCATCGCCAGCAAACGAAGGGACCACGTACGGTTGCGAAGAGTCTTGTCTCATGGTTTCTCAGCTCAGTCGATGCTGCAACAGGAGCCGATCATCCGCAAATACGTGGACCTGTTCATCAAGCGATTATACGAGGTCGGCGCCGACAACAAGCCCGTAAATATAATGCGGTGGTATAACTTCTGTACGTTTGATATTGTAGGAGACTTGGCTTTCGGTGAGCCGTTTGAATGTCTAACCAAGCGCGACTTTCACCCGTGGGTGGCCATCATCTTCGACAGTATCAAGTTTATGGCTATATCGATAGCCATGAAGCACTTTCCATTTATCTATGGCATTCTTGAGAGGTGCATCCCCAAAGAAATACGAGAGAAAGACGAGCAACGGCGGCATTTTTCTCACCAAAAGGTTCTGAGACGCATCGATTCGGGGACGTCGCGACCAGATTTCACAGACGCAATGATATCCAGGAAGGACGATCAGGTACGGCTTTACCCCCTCCCTGTCCATCCGCGAGCGGCAAGACATGGCTTGTTTCCCCGTAGACTAACCACACCATCGTTGGCATGGTCGTACAGAAGATGACACCGGTTGAGATCCAAGAGAACGCGGAGATCCTCATAATAGCAGGCTCCGAAACCACAGCGACAACACTATGTGGCGCGACTTATCTCCTCACGACTAATCCCAGATGCTTAGACAAGGTCAAAGAGGAGATTCGCGGTTCATTCCAGAGCGAGGACGAGATCAACATCGTGAATACGGCCAAGTTGAAATATACACAGGCTGTGTTGGACGAGACCATGCGTCGCTACCCTCCCGTCGCAGCGTGCACACCCAGGCAAACACCACCCAAGGGCAACATGATTCTCGGCGAATACGTTCCGGGCAATGTTTGTCTCCTCGTTCATTTCATCCTTATTTCGAATGCTCCACTGCGGCTGGTGTACTGACTGTAGCTCTTTTTGCAATTAGACCGTCCTCGGTGTGTGGCATTGGCCCATGTATCACAGCGAGACCAATTTCAAACGCCCCTTCGACTTCTGCCCTGAGAGGTGGCTTGGGGATCCTGAGTTTGCAAATGATCGAAGAGACGCCTTCGAGCCATTCTCCTTTGGTCCCAGGAATTGTCTGGGACGAAAGTAAGTCCCCTCAATCCAAACCTCAGGAACAAGTGCATGCCAGGGCAACTTGTGAGTGGGTGAGCGGAATAATGACTTTTTGGTGCACATCAGTCTTGCATACGCAGAAATGCGAACTATTCTAGCCAGAGTTATTTGGAACTTTGACATCAAACTCGGACATGGTTGTGACGATTGGATGAACAAGCAGAAGGTCTGGAATCTGTGGGATAAGCCGGACTTGCACATCTATCTTGCTCCGAGAATGGAGTCCTGATCCCCGGTTTGTTCATGGATAGCCTGAGAAAGTCGAAATCCAAAGCTTGCGGATAGACATAGCTGCCCTCCTCTAGCAAAATTACGCAAACAGATCTAATATGAATCCCGATTCCTGCAATTGCGTTCACCTAGCTTTGAATATGGGGTAAACATGCGAAGATCAAGCGTGGGGACACGGCAGGGCGGTAAATAGAAACTTCTGGGCCTCAATTGGCCTCTTTCCGAGGACGGAATTTGATAGTCCGAGACTTCGGAGTCGCACAATGCAACGCGGGAGCGCTGATTCCTTGTCAGTCACTCCCGTCAAGCCCAGCGCGCGCTACCAAGTAGGCTGCCTTTATGTCTTTCGTCCATCTTTCATCCTTCTGATTTCCAGAAAGCAAATAATACAATAGCACATTGGAAGATATGGGAGCCATCGTCAGCAGAAGCCTTTCCTTTAACCCCTCGACCGACATCCCGCTGCTTTCTGGGAAGACCATCCTCGTAACCGGCGGGAATGCAGGTCTGGGGAAGCAGTCAATAATCGAACTTGCGAGGCATGAGCCGTCCGAGATATGGCTCACCGCACGAGACCTGCAGAAGGGTGAATCCGCGCGCTGTGACATACAGAGCCAAGTTCCTGGGGCCGTCATCAGGATATTGGAGCTCGATCTCTCGTCACTGGACTCGATCAAGGCTGCTGCTCAAGTATTTCTGTCAACAGCAAGCCGCCTCGACATCCTGTTACTCAACGCAGGCTTAGGCGGGAGCCCACCAGGTCTTACGAAAGACGGCTATGAGATTTTCTTTGGCACAAACCATCTTGGACATGCACTGCTGACCAAGCTGCTCATGCCCTTGTTGCTTCAGACCGCGGAGCAACAGCAGGCCGACAATGAAGACAGAAACTCTTCTCATGTGCAAGAGGCTCCAGACGTCCGCGTGGTGGTGCTCACATCCATCATGATGAGCTGGGCCCCACCGGGCGGTATCCAATTCGACAAGCTGGCCAAACCGCATAGCGAGGATGGGACGTCTTTCACACCATACGGTCAAAGCAAGCTGGCCAACACCCTGTTCGCAAGATACCTCGCCAAGGACTATCCGCAACTGACAGTGGCGGCCGTGCATCCCGGTGTCGTGAAAACAGGCATCGCGGACAAGACCGCGCAGCACAATACGTGGGCTCGATTCTTGCTGCCGGCGGCGAGCCCATTCATGTTGACGGTAGAGGAAGGAGTCAAAAATCAGCTGTGGGCTTCCACGTCCAAAGATGTCGTCAGTGGTGAATTTTACACACCAGTTGGTGTTCTGGGCAATACCACGAAGCTTGCGTCTGATGACGCACTGGCGGAAAGGCTGCGCGAGTGGACAGAAGCCGAATTGAAAAAATACCACGCGAAGGCTTTGCCTTGAGGCGCAATAGGGGGCCACCGCAGTGTGTCTACGGACGGGCCTGAAATCTGAGACTGCATATAGTAGAAACGTTTGTACCGCAAAGAATGTAAGGCTGGAAACAGGCATTTCTATCTGAATCTCCGATTCATGACGGAAACGTGTTACCAAACAAACTATCTAGACATAGTATATGTCCACCATCTACCCGAGACTGTGAAAATTCATTCTGGTGTCTCTCTGTGAACCTCCTTGAGTCGCACCATCAGTGGTGGCTTTTTCCAAACCGCAAAGGCCTTCATATGCTTGAAATCTTCCGCAGGGTCCCAATTCCAGGCTCCCGCCTCACCACCCTCGAATTCCACGTCAAAGTTCCAGAGAAGCCGGCAGATGATGAGCCGCTGTTCCATCATCGAGAGATTTCGGCCCAAGCATCCACGCGGTCCATAGCCAAAGGGTTGGGAGGCCACCCTGTTGTCTTTGGTATAATGTTCCTGACCGGTGCCAACTCCCAACCATCGTTCCGGCAAAAACTTGTCCGGGTCCTTAAAGTTCAACGGCGAGTGCGTTGAAGCCCATGTGGCTACAGAGATCGAGGTCTGCATAGTGATCTAGGTCAGAACATGTCGGCCTAGTAATGCATTAGGGTTATTTAACTCACATCTCCCGGCACCCAGTTACCGTCTATATCACAACCTTCGTGTGGAGTCCATCGCATTAAAGGGAAAGGAACCGGGGTGTGAAGACGCATGGCCTCATTGATGCAAGCACCGAGATACGGAAGGTCCTTGGCTGTAGCCCAGCAAATCGCGCTTTCAGATTTGAAGCTGGTGCGGATTTCCATTGTTAGCTTTTGGTATGCCGCCTTGTGTCTCAACATCAGATTCATCCACCCCGAAATAGCAATACCGGTAGCATCGCTTCCTGCTCCACTGCATTCGCTTGTTTAGCTGGTGACGGAGAACATGACCTACGCCTGGGGAAACTCACATCATCAATGACGCATTTGCCAATATTTCGCCTTCGGATAGAGAGTTCTTCTCCGCGTTTTTCAAAACGTAGTAAAGGAAGTCCTCATGCTCTCTCTGAGAGTCCGCTATACGAGCCAGGGTCTTGTTCTTGCTATTCGTGAAATGTGTGTACCGGCTTTCAGACGTGCTCCTCGGGAGCAGCAGCTCCATCAATTTCTTCTGCAGCCATGTATCGGCGCCGGCGAGACGCCTCGTTGCCTGCTGGTAAGCGATGGTTTCCCCGATCTTGGAGACAGCATCAGCCCAGTCGGATCCGGCGGCGCCGGTCAGACACCCAAAGGGCTCAGCAAAGGCCAGCTCGCCGATAATGTCAAACGTGGTGAGTCCGAACCAGGTGGGGAGGTCAAATGCCTCTTGACTTGTCGCGAACCGACACATTGCCTGCACGAATCCGTCGATGTGCTTGGCCATCAGCCTCTCCTGGTCAAGCAGTGCTGTGCCCGAGAACGGATAGGCCCAGGCCTTGCGTACCCGCGCATGATCTACAGCAGGGGCTGCAGTCATGTCAACAGCGCCTTTTGTCGCGGCAAATGACTTGACGACAACAGGTGCCTTCTCCAAATTGAGCTATATCGCAGCAAGGGTTTACTCAGTCAACGACGAAGTCCATAAGATTACTGCGATTTGTCTGCCGAGAGATGCACTGATCGATTGGAATTAAAGTGAATACGTACTCTCACGCTGTGTATGTCTTCCCATGCCGTCCCGTTGACAAAGGAGACATCGTTAGGTGCTGAACGAACGACGGAACCTAGAAGGATATCGCAGTAAGCCATATGTGCATAGATGAATCACGATAGCTGGAGTCCACACGACTGACCATACTTATTATGCAATTTCCGAAGATAGGCATGCTGACGTCCGCTTATAAGCGCGAAACAAAGTGGAATTGGTGATATAGCGTTGAACCACGGCCCCGGGAACTTTGATAGCTTGTGGAAGTACAAGCGGCGAATGCTGAGGCTGAGGAAATAGACGACACTCTTATCGCCCCTTCAAGTCAGTTTTCATCGAGATACTAAGTTGTCCATCATGGATTGAGGAAAGGTCACTGACAAGCACACAGACCACCTTCAGCACCTCGACTGTGATTGCGATAGAAGCAGGGGCCATGTTTGAGATGACACGAGGGCGGGATACTACTGTTGGGCCCCCCACTCACCCGCTCCCCTCTTCTGCTCCGAGCACAGATTGTTTAAGTACACTCCAATCTGTACATGTGGGTACAACGGCATAACTCAAACATGGAAACTTTCGGATGGCCGATTCTGTTGCCCGCTCCCAATTTTTTGGGGTCCGGCTTCCCTGATGCGTCCAGCTATCAGGCGACGTTTCTCTTTAGCACGTCTGTTCTTAAACACTTGGCTTCATTCGTCCTAACATTGCCACATTCTTTCAAGGCTATTCAGACCACACTGGCATTGCCAAGGGCACGTTATCTACCATTGATTGATACACTACGATTATCGTCACTTTTTCATTCGGAACCACTACTTCAAAGTCATGTTGGCTTACGGAGCTGAGCTGTTCGCCCCCGGTTTCCCTCACGGGAGACATGAGCCAGGGCATGTGAAGCTCCAGAACCAACCAGCAATATCCCTTAACTCTTCTGATACTGAGACGGTCCATCTATGCCCTTTTGATCACATGTATGCGCGTTGCTGGACCCACAGATTCCTTGTCTTCCACGTGGACGATAACAACTTTGAGCAAGCCGTACAGGATGTCAACGAAGGACTGAGCCGCCTCGCCGCTTTAGTCCCCTACATCAAGGGCCGTGTCTTCAAGCCCTCGACTGTTGAGCAAAATGTCAGAGGCAAGGGCGAACTTCGTCATCCGCTCAACCGTTTAGTTCTGTCCTGGTCACGGTCCGCCCCGGCGCCCAAGGTACGCGAGCTGCCTGTTCCAGAGGCCCGGAAGCTTCCGAGCCTGACTGAGCTGATGGACCAAAACTTTCCTGCACATCACTTCACCGGGGATCTTAGTACTCAGCCCTCAGCATGGACGAATCACACCAGTGAGCCGGGGACGGGGGCTCCGGTCTTGGATGTAGGATACATACGGATCGAGGGCGGTCTTATTCTTTCCATCACCAATCACCATGGAGTGTTCGATGGCGTCGGTTCTAGCGACTTGATGCGGCTGTGGGGAGCATCTACGCGCGGCAGTACGCCTGACCCTGTTTCCGATGCCGACGACCCATTGATACGCACATCCAAACTTGCCCAGTGCATCAAGAGCCAAGTCCATACGCCCATAGATCCGTCGTCTCGTTGTTCTATTACTGGACCACAGGTGGTGAATTTGGGTCGAGGAGGCGACTGCCGCGCCAGGATATTCGCATTTTCTGAGGACAAGGTTCAGCTTGCCAAGCAGGCTCTCAGCGACTTGAAGCTGCTGGATCACGGCAAGAACACGGTCAACAACATCATACATGCTATTCTGTGGTCCTGCATCACGCGCAGCCGATTACTACAACGACCCAAGGATGAGGCTTTGGACTGGAGGACGAAGCAATCACGTCTCGGCTTAGCCGTCAATGGTCGCCGCAATGTTTTTGGGCTGGAAGCCGCCAGAAAATCATCTTATCTGGGAAATATGACTTTCGTGGCCACGGCAGACATGTCCGTTGCGCAATTGGACGACATTGCTCGGGCCATACCTTACCACGAGGACCCTACAGTGATGGCCCAGAACGTGAACAATCTGGTGCCGCTGATAGAGTCACTCACCAAAGCAGCGGAAAAGATCGACATTTCTCACATTGCCCAGGTCTTTTCGGGTGTAGAAATGGTGGACGATATGGACAAATTAGCCAGGCCCATTGTGCCGGGGATTCCGTTCTGTGCATACGAGGGCATGAACTTGAACTGTTCGAGTTGGGCAAATATGGACTTGTACGGGTGTGACTTCGGACCCGCCTTTCGGGTCAAGGCCCAAAGAATGGGCACGCCGGTTGCTGTACGATTTGTCTGTGACGATCCAATTGATGGCGCGATGATGATATTGCCCAGGAGGAGAATGTCGACTGGCGGGGAGAGAATCGAGATCCACGTTTCGTTGAACGCTGATGATTTGCAAGTGTTAGAGGAGGATCAGGTCCTTCAAAGCTGGTTATGTTAAAAGATGGGACGGATTGACTGAGATCTTAATGAATTCCACCGGACTAGCGTCAACAGCTTGGAACCATTGAGCTTGGGACACTGATCGTGGGAGAGTCAATTGGCTTGGTCGTCTTTGCTGATTTGTCTTACTTACCTTAGTAGTACAACTTCTTTTTGTCAACTACCTAGGTACTCGAAGAAATTCGTTTCCACATGTTAGATCAGTCGGCTAGAGCGATAATTCATGTCTTTCTCTCTTCACATGATGTATTCTGAAGTAGCAAATAGGGTGTCCATTATTGCCCTTACTCCATACATCAAACGCCTTTCAGTCTTTCTCGGCTTCAGTAATGTAGCTCCCAAAGTCTCGTACGCTAATGCCCTTAGAAAATAGCTCATCCAGCTCCCCAAAGCTTCGCCCTTTAGTCTCGACCTGGTAATACCACAAGTATATCAAGCACAACATGTTTAATCCTCCAAAGACGAAGACAGCCTTGGCCCCCATGTTGGCATGATCCGGGTTTACCATGACGGGCACGACGAATGCCCACACTAGGTTTATCTACTATCGATGTTAATAATTCCAACGATATACGCACTTCAACCTATGTCTCGCTCCGTAGTATGGATTTGCGTAGGTAGGGGATACTTACCAGATGCTGCAACGAAATTCCCAAAGCGATGGTCTTGCCCCTGAGACGGTAGCTGGCAACCTCACAGAGAAGCGTGAACGCTGTAGCACCGATTCCAATGTTGAAGAAGAAGCCGTACAGAATGAAGGTCGCAACAGTTCCCTTGATTGCAATGGGACTGCCGTTCATTCCGAGTCCTCCGCAGAGCATCATGACAACCGTCAAAGCGAACGTGCCGTAGATTGTCAGTGTCCGACGCCCCAGTTTCTCAACCAGATACCACGAACACACGTTGGCGACTATTACCAAAGCATACTGAACAAACTGGAGATGAAAGCTATCGTGGACGCTATATCCGACAAGCTGGTTGTAGTAAGGAAAGTAGAAGGCGAAGAAAAACTGTCCACCTAGGGCTTGAATTGCAAGTGGCATCACGGCGATGATAGTTCGGCGAAGATCTGACCCGCGAAAGCACTCTAGGTAGGACGTGCCCTCTCCACAGTCCTGGATTTCCTTGTCCAGGGCGGTCCGAATTCGAGAAATCTCATTGTCAATCTCCAGAGTTTGCACGTATCCTAGCCGATACAGGGATCGTCGTGCCTTGGAGTCATTCCCGAGTCGCATCAGCCAGACTGGTGATTCGGGAACAAACCATACCAGCGCAGCTGCAATCCCGGCAACCCCAAATTGCGCTGTGAAAACAGCTTTGTAAGCCCAGTGACTGTTCAGGTCCTGGGTCTGGTCTATGATAGCCGTCGCGGCAAAAGGTCCGACAGCAATCATGAGAGCATTGAAACATGGTATAAAGCTGCGTAGAGGCAGGGATATGATCTGTTTCTCGGTAGAATATGCGATTAGCCTGGAGGAAAATAATAATAGTGAGGTGTCATCATCGTGATGTGGTATCACATTGGTCTCCACCACAGTCTCGCGCAAGGGGGTGAAGGCCAGGGAGCAACTTAGACCTACTTCGCTAGAATAAGTCATCGCTGTGGCCGTGGACACACCGAGTGTGACGCCGTTAAGAACCCTGCCACATAAGAACACAGCTTTGGACTCGGCGCTAACCTCCAGGGAGTAAGCCGTAAATGAGATGACAAGTGAACCAATGAGCATCATCCTGCGGCCAAATCTGTCCGCCAGGGTACCTTGGCATAATGTTGCAACGACGCTACTGACCCTGGGGCCAGCGTCGAAGGCAGCTTGCCATCGAGCGTCTAATACGTAGTCGCCTGCAAACGGGTATCCAAAGTCCTTTCGAAATCGCGGAATGCTTGTCGACGAGCCGGTCGCTACGCTCTCGAACGCTACCACCAGCGAGCAGTAGCAAGCATACAGGCACCAGCCAAATACCTTTGGCCTCTCTCGTATAGCCGCGAAAAAGGCAGATATGCCATGCGGCCCTTTCCGAACGGGCGCGTGCTCAACGACGTCCGTGATCGCCCCACCTTCCTTATTGAACTCGTATTGGTGGATCTCTCTATCGGCAGGGGCCGTCATTTTCACTGTCGGATGCATGTCTCTTTTCAATTCGTAATATTAGGCGGTATTGGCTTTGGATCTTCCGTTGCCGACGTGGAACTTGGCTTTTCCCCCTCCACCCTTGAGTTCAAATAATAGGAGGGGAGTCCGATACCTACGGCGGGTCCGAGGTCGGAACTGGCATAACCATGAAGACCTACTTGGGAAATTTGGGCAAGGCGTTGTGACAAGAGGTAGCTGTGCGGAGACTTGAGTTCAATGCTGAGGAGGGGAGCATACATTTTAGCTCGGCTTTTAGAACAGGGCACATATTCATTTGGAATTGTTGTGACCAAATGTGGCAGCGAGAAGAGAACACTATCGGCGGCGCGCTAATGCATTGCATCCTGCGTCAGGCTGCGTGGCATTCGTGTCGTGACGCGTTCTCACGATGCCAGCCAGGTGGGGACACCTGCCTCCTCCAATATTGTTCACCGTCTTGTAAAGTTGTTTGGCTTGCATGATACCTTGGGTTGAAAGTTGTGTCGGGCTCAACTACTAAGGAGGTTTAACCTTTCTAACGGTTAAAGATCGGATACTTGGATATACGGGATATCCACGGGAAATTTCATAAAATTCCGTATCGTGACATTGTGCTCCCGGGGACGATAGATCGTTCCCGGCACTTACAGTGTTGTCGGAGAGCTATGCAGCGCTCCGAGCACGATCAGTTTACCTAGGTAGCTCTCCGAGCCTTTCATAATACTGTCATAAGCGCCGAGTCCGTTAGGCATGAAAGTTTGTTTCGAGTTTGCTCTCAATGGGGCATTTTCGGCGTTCAATCATGATAAGTTCCATGCAATGCTTGCCGTGATCAGTTCTCATATTCTTGCCTGCAATCTCGTGGAACGTTCCGAAACCTTCGTGGCTTGACGTGGCATTAACACTATAATCCCTGATCACACAACTCAACTACAGGCGTAAATAGTAGCAAGGGTGGTGTGATCTACTAGTCCGTCATTACATAGTATTCCTTGCAAGGGGGGTAACATCAATTTTCCTGCCGGGAGGGCTGCAGTTGTGAACAAGATGGGTTGCTGCCACCGCAACTGATTTACCTACCGCTTGCCTTCGACGCCCAATTATCTCTTGGAAGTGGGTCTATTGATAAGTCGGCAATGATTCCCCAATGGGAGCGCCAAGCAATATTGCTAGAGCGTGAGCTTCAAGTGATACTAAGGGGTGCAAGAGCTGCAATCACTTCATGAACCGAGCCCTGCTCGTGGTGCTGCAGGTATGCAGGCATTGTAGTTAGGTTTTTAGCGGGTATCTGCAGAGTTAGCTGGTCAGCAAGCGAAGAATAGCGTATGGATGAGAACGAGTAGACTGAGTCAGTACTGCCCCCCACGTATCTTCCCTATGTGACCTTAGTTAGACACGAGTCAGGTCTTGTGCAGCGGCTAGGGCTGTCAAACATGCTGAAGCGCAGGAACTGGAATATCAAGTCTTTATAGAACGGTCATACTCGTCTTCTCGCCATTGCTCTACAGCCAAGTCCGGCTCGACATCATAAGACAGCTCCTGAGTCGAACACAAATGATCCACAGCTCTAGCGACACCATCCCCTCAGATCATAACGGATCCGGTAATTATTGAATCATGTTCACCACCCTGAAAGTGAGCGACTCCGCAACAGGACTCGAGACCTTAAAGGTCAGAAACCAGATGACGCAGAGGCGAAGAGCCCCGCTTGTACAAAATGCTTGTACAAATTGCCGGATCAAGAAGGTACGGCCAGGGACACTATTCTCAAATCATTCTGCAGTGACTCGTGTTTGTGTTAGAGGCGATTCTTGAGCATAGATACAGACACAATGCCAACAGGCTCAGTCATCGAAGCTAATACTCGTCCGCTTACCTGTTCGTAGCTAAGATGCTCAGGCGAAGAAACGGGTTGTCGCCGATGTCTATCGAAGGCCATCGAATGCGTGTATCTACCTAGCAGCGGCAAAAATCGTGTTTCTGATACGAGGACCCATGAAGTACGAAGAACGGCCTCGAACCAACCGTCAAACGCATCTTCCGGTGGACACGCAGGCGTGTCTGAGGATTGCACTCTCACCGATATCGACCATGCAGACAATGCTCTTTTCAGCGACATCACAGACTTTGATTTCAACCTTTTGACAGAATCGGAACTCATAGATGCCTCCATTGACGGACTTGGCACCCCGTTTCATATACACGGTACGCACTCCAGGGCTCTCCCAAGGTAACTGGAATGGCCTGCAACACATACTTGATTGTCAGCACACATATATGATTGCTGATTTAGAAGGAAGGAGAAGATACTTTATCGCCCCAGTTCAACTCACCACCAAGCGAGTCAACTGTGTCAGAAGCCGTCTCCAGTCACATTCACACCGCATCGGAATCCATGTCCGATGCAACGACGCTGCATGTCGACGCTCCCGATTTCAACAACGACGGTCGTAGCAGTCAGCTCACACGCAGCAGTATTAGCAGGAACAGCAGCATAAGCAGCAGCCACAAGTTCCTTCAAGGCCACGGCGGCGGCGGCGGCACCGACATGGAGCAGCAGCAGCACTTGCAGCCTGAACCATCCGCCTCGGACAAGGACCAGCAGGAGCAGCAATGCATGGGTGAGTGTCCCTGCATCACGAAGGTGCTGCTTGCATATCAAGACATCAACATAAACCTCGACGGCAGAGCTGCAGTGAGCGGAGATGCAGCATATCCATACGGCCACCACCACAGTGCGTCGGCGGGCGGCCAGGTGCGTGCGAATAAGCAAGGCTCCCCCCTGGTTGACCAGCAACAAGTGCCGGTGGAAACTGCCCTCCACTGCATCAAGAGCTCATTGGAGATCTGCGAGGCCCTCATGGACTGCCAGACCTGCAGTTCGCGGTCCGAGTGCATCATGTTAAGCATATGCATGTGCGACACGATGGTGTCGAGAGCTGAGGAATTGGTCGGAGCCGTGGACCCGATTCCCTTCTCGTCGTTGTCGGCACCTGTCACGAACCTTGAGTACGGCACAGGCAACAAGGCCAGGACACTGTCTCTGGACTCCAATCAGATTCTCGGTCCCACCGCCCGGGCCCCGCAGAGAAAGAGTGGTGCCCCCAGTGGTCATGGTAAGATCCACCGGCGGCACCGTCGTTGGCGCCATTCATCTAATTGTTGAGCAGCGCGTTCAGGTCTGAGACTCGGCCACTGGCGATTGGACAACGAAGACGAGTTGCAGGTGATACAGAGCCTGTTGACTGCCCGGATGTCGAGGCTGGATGGTTTGACCGCGAGAATGAAACGCGTCGCCCAACAGAACGATTGGCCAGTTCATGATGCGCGTATTGGGAGTATCCGAAAACGGCTCACAGCTGCCATGTTCATGACAAAGAGAAGGTCATTCTTCTAGGGAGGCTCATGGGCTCGAGCGCATTGCATCTATACTTTCAAAGCAATAGAATTCGAGACATGGGATTATTAGACTCTCATATTCGCTGAGTTCTAGAACATTTGATGTGTGTGGTAGTCATGCAACTCCCGGACCGCGTGCAACGTGCGGTCTGAATCGTGGCCTTCGACCTCACGGACCACTCTGAAATCCACAATCAGGGATGGACATAATTGTAATCGCGGTCATGTGTGGCTAAGCCTTATGATCTAAAAGCTTGATCTTAGAGTATGCTCTCTACAAAAACTGTCGCAGCAAAAGCGACGCCCCTGGCGGCGTACCGTGCTGCTTATATGCTGTCACAAAAACCCTAAGAAGTCGTGGTGGCCTGTTTACGCGGACTGACTCGATATGTCCAGTGCTAGGACTCAAATGGAGCGTGTTGAAACATTCTAGAGGACTCGCCTAATTATCCTAATATTCAACAATTGCTGGCCCGAGAAAAAAAAAATACAACAACCTAACCCAGCCAATCAAACGCAGCCTTGATATTCAGATGATCACGTCTTGCTCGCGTCGCCGTATCTGCATCTTGAGCCAGGGGTCTGTGCCTATGTTAAAGGAGTTCTCCGGATTGTTTTCTACCCAGTCATCCGTTGTCTTCCACTCGTACTTGAACAGAAGGTGGATCAGGGCTATCTTCACCTCCTTAGCGGCAAAGAAACGGCCGGGGCAAGCGTGGAGGCCGTGGCTGAACCCGAGGTGATCTGGGCTCGTGCTGATCAACTGCGCCTGGTTTTCTTTTCCAGCCTGCTGGCCCATCCGGATCCAGCGATAGGCATCAAATACGTCGGGATACTCGTGGACTTTTGGATCCCAAAATCGATGCGTTGAAACAGCTAACATCTCGCCTTTCGGTATGATTGTCCCGTCAGATAAATGCAGGTCTTGCAGCGCGACTCTGCGCATAGTGGCTAAAACAAACACGTGACGATTAGGAACGTGGATATGTCTCTGTAAAAGGCTGGCTTTGAAATAACCACGAGAATGGCGGCTTACCACTATGAATAGGTTTCATTCTTTGGCATTCCTTGATAAAACTGTCGACAAGTTTCATCTGATAGAGGCTCTTTTGTGACAGGCCGCTCACTTTAATCACAGAAGTAACCTCGGCACGTAGAGGCTCAATAAGTCCTGGACGCTTCGCAATCTGGGTCATCACCTGGCATATCAAATCCGTTGTGCCGTGCAACGCCGCCAGCGACAAGATCAGCTGCGCAATGGCAGGGTCGTACGGGGCGCCCCTGGAAGCCTCCTCGAACCAATCTAGCGCGTCATTGAACTTGTGGCCCTGAGCGCGAAGGCGGCGACGCTCCTCTGCATACGGGCCGATAATCGCGCGGGCCTCCTTCACCTGGGCCCTAGCCTTGGTGCAGAGGGGTAGGAACCAGTGCACGAGAGGCCGGAGAGGCTTTGGCCAGTCGCGTAGCTCGTTGGCCGCGTTCCAACCAGTGGTGGCGTACTGGGTTGCAAGCTCGAGCCAGGCCTCGTCCCGGCAGAGCGGCTCGCCAAGGAAGACCCGGAATGCCATCCGCGCGACTAGACGGGCGACCGTCGGGCGGAGTGGGACAGAGTGCCATTCTATGGTTTGGTTGTGCGAGATCAGTACGGCAGAGATTCGTGCTGCGATATGACACAAACGTCTTGGGGATCTTCCCTTACCTTTGCTGTCGGTAAATAGATCGGAGATTGCCAGATTCACCTCTTCCTTCAAGGGCTCCGTCACCTTGGCTAGAAAAAGGGATGAGAGCTTCGTGTCAGCAGTAACGCTATATTTCAAGCACTGTCATAGACACACGGGTCTTTGCGCGATCTCGAATAGCTTACCGAGGTTCTTGGTCGTAAGGAACTTGAGAATCACGTTTCTTACAAATTGATTGTCGTTGGAACCTTCCAAGAATGCTTCAAACCCCGGAATATTGGCATGAAAGTACTGACTCAACCCTGGGATCAGCAGCCATCGAATCGAGTCATGAGGCCTGAGTAGAAACGCCCTCGACGCACCTTGTAGGCCCATTGTGTGAGAGAAACTAGCTCTTCCCTATCAATCTCACCGATCATGTGAGGCGGCAGGATAGTGTACTGCCCAACATCACCATTGACGCGTACTGGATTGTTGGGGTGAGCTTTGAACCATGAATGGATGATGCCCTTGGCGTTTGCAATGAACTCCTTCCTGGGCCTTTCATTCGTGAGCTCGAAAGGCTTCTTTGGGTTGATCAAAGGCGCTAGATTCCTCGTTTTCGTCCTGGCGTTGTGATAGAAGTAGACAATAGTCACAATGAACAACAGGGATACACATGCCAGCCGTGTCTGGTTTGAATCTGGTAAAGCAGTCAAGGAAATGATGGCACCAGGCGTCACGTCGTCAAGGACGTTGCCGCTAATTCCATAACCCATTCTGAACAGTAAAAATTGGCTCGGATGTAACGCTGCACCCAGCTTCCACGATAATGGACCGTGGTATATTCTGGTTGCTGCGTGAAAGGCCGGTTGTATATTCCCATTCATTGGATATCCCGACGCAGGTTCGGGACCATTTAATGATGTAGCATCTCCGAGTGCTCAAATTAAAAGACTTGATTTGTTCCCTCCCCTCTCTCCCTCCCACCCTGCAACAAGACCGGGACGAAACTGTTGCCAAGACCATGCGCTCTTTCAGGAAAACAGGAATGCTACGTAACCTTGGAAGCTACATTTGGTACCGTCTAGTCTGTCGGGTTAGATCGAATGCAGAAGCCGGGACAAGCCTGCTGTATTCGCCAACTTCAACAGCTTACGCACGTGTTCACATGTGGAATTTTGCAGCATGGACGAACTTAGTGACTGGAATGATTCGACCCACAAGCAAAGGATCGGTGATCCGTTTCAGGCCTCCGATGTCCTTCTCCCCGCGTTATTCATATCTCAGTGATCACGTGCAGCCGGCGAACCTCCACCTAAACGAATACGGGCAACTAGGTTTCACGAGGAAATGCAGCTCGTTAACCTTCTCTTGTAAGCATTCGAAACGAAAACGGCTAAGTAGCTTCAAGGAAAAAGAGCAGCACATGGTCTCTCCTTCACAATATTGCGGGCAGCTCGGCACCCCCATAGTCAATGCACTGCGAGGCCCCAGCAGTATTTGGCTTTTGATACCACTACTGAAGACACAAAATAGAATAGCCCTATCGAGGCTTCATGTGGACCTTGACAGGCCCTTTCTCCCAGAGCAGAAAGACCTTGCTTCTCTCAGCCCATCCATGACTTTCCTCTGCTAACTCGAGGTCAAAGTTCCAGACGATTCGTGCGAGTATGAGGCGCATCTCTGCGTACGCCAGGCTGCAAGCAGGACAGAGTTAGTCCGCATCATGTCAGGCCAAGTGTAATATAGTGCTCAGAGATCGAGACCTACTTTCTTCCAACGCAATCTCGAGGCCCATAAGAAAATGGCACTTAAGCGCAGATCACGCCAACGAATTAGCAGGGCGGTTTCATGACTTGAGAATGCGGCGTGAGGTTTTCAGAGCTTACTGAAAGCAGATCTTGCGTCTTTGAAAAACTTTTCGTCGCCGGTCCAGCGCTCAGGGACGAAGGAGTCTGGCGAGGTGAAATAATCCGGGTTGTGGTACAGAGGCCACTGCCACACAGATACGACCGTCTGCGACTGAAGTCAGGGTTGTGCACTGAGCCAATGTTGGTGATAACGTAATAAAAGCTTTTACTCACGTCTTCTGGAACATATTGGTTAAGTATCCTGTCGCCGCCTTTGGCGATCAGACGTGGGGGGCCAGTCGGCACAGCGGGAAACATGCGCATTGACTCGTCGAGAACAGCGAGGGTATACTGCAGATTCTGTACGCTTGAGATAGTTATTTCCTGCTCGGAGGAAAAGCTTGATCTTATTTCCTCTGTCAGTTTGTTGAGGACCCGAGGATTCGACGTCAAGTAATACAGCGTTGCCGAGAGGACGGTGGCTGTTGTTTCAGAACCGGCGACAATCAGGGTGTTGGAGGTAGCCATGACCTCGTCCATTGTAAGTTTCTCCTGTGATCCAGACTGTCATGTCAGTCCAATTGTCTCCAATGCCATACCCACACGGCAGAAGCAACCGACCTGAGGCTGTCCCTCTTCGCTGTATTGGCCCACAAGAGCCTCCATAAAACCTGGTCGAGTCTTCTCGGCTTTCAGTACCCTTTTGACTCGCTCATGTGTCCACTCGTAATGGTCCTGTAGCTTTTCTCTCACGTCTTTTGGGATCAGGCACATGAGGAACCCCTCAATCAGAGGGTATCTCCGCGCGCAGAACAGGAAGGCTGCGCTCTTGATGCTTTGGAACACAAGTTCCACGAAGGGGACGTAATCCGCAGAATCCAAACAATGAAACGGCTCCCCGAATGCGAGATCTCCGAGGATGTCGAAGGTCGTGTAGTTGAACCAGCGGACCAAGTTGACGGGCCGGCGGCCATTATCGCACTGCTGCTGCAGGCGGCGTATCAGGAGGTCGACATAATGCCGTATGATACCTTGCTGTTCTCGCAGCGCCTGCGCAGAGAAGCTGCGCGACAAGTTGTGGCGAATCCGACTGTGGTTTTGTTTGTCTGCGGCTATTATGCTGTTCAGTATATCCTTGGAAAAGAAAGCCGGATCTCTGCCGTTCTCGCCCGCCGGGGTTTTCCGCCGTCCCATGATGTCCTTCCATGCATCTGGGTGGTTGTACGACAGCTCGTTCGGGGCGACTCGGACGACCGGGCCATACTGGCGGTGCAGCGAGAGGAGGCGATGATGGGCGTCTCCGGAAAGATACATGCGGCTGTAAGGGATTCGAGAAAGGGCCCAAAGCTTAGGTCCTGGGTACTGTCGCAAAGGATGAAAAAATAAATTGTAAATGCCTGAAAATATGGCATAGCAAAGTGCCTAATTGAAACCATTGCGTAAGTCCCCGTTTCGAGGTTTATCGCCCTTCTCGGTTCAATATGGAACAAATCAACTCACTGTAGCTGCAATTGCGATTCCAAGTAAACCTGGACCAAATGCAAGGTCCCGGGTAGAGGCTAGGCTCATCGTGGCCATGTCGACTGCTGTCGATCCGGAGCTTGGAGAATACTGAAGTAGGTTGATGCACCGGGTCTAGGTTCCTGGAGAATGGCGGTTGATGCCAGTCACTCGCAATTTGTCTCGCAACAGTTCCGTGTAGATGCAGAAGAATATCGTGCGGGTGGCAAGCTGTCATGTCTTGATCATGAGAATGAGCCACTTTGTTTGCCCATCACGCCCATGTTTCCGCCTCAAGGGCTCCGAGCTACGGTGGTATAGCTTAAATGCTTGGCAGTGTGGTAGGCGGGCAAGGATCAGTTGTTTTTATCGCGTTTCCAAGGCCGAAGTCGAGATCGCAGTGCGTCATAAAGGACAAGAGCTCCGGAATCTACGTTTCGCGTGTGGGAAGAGCAAAAAACGAGCCACCGGAGCATCGGATCCCCCAAAAGGTTATCGATACGGTGGAAAAAGTTACTGTACAGTGGGGTTCGAGATTTCGATACAGTCATGGACTCTTGGTAGCGGACGACTGTCCTTGGATGCTCATTAAACCTCGAATAAAGCTGATCCAGCGTACCAAATTCTACTTGAATACGTCAAAGATCGCATCTTGACGTTACATACTCATATCTGCGAAACCTGACAAACCCTGGCTCAAAAGGCAACCAACAAACCATGGCCTTGCATAAGAACGACCACGATGAGCAACTGCAGGCTCAAGCAGTGTCGCTAGTCAAACAAGCTGGCCAAGGCTACGACTCCCAATATGCGCATGGCTCAATGAGTTGTGCGACGTACGACACAGCCTGGGTGTCTCTGATAATCAAGTCCGTGGATGGCGCAAGACAATGGCTCTTCCCGGAAAGTTTCCGTTTCTTGCTGGACCACCAGGAGAGTGACGGCAGCTGGGGGCATCAGGCCTCCGCCATTGATAAGATCCTCAATACGGCCGTGGCGCTTCTGTCACTTAGGCGACATGCAAAGGAGCCGTTACAGCTCATCGACATTACCGAAGGCGGGGAGCTTGACGAGAAGATTGAAAATGCCAGGCAGAGTCTTGAGCATCAACTATCCGAGTGGGATATCGCCGGCACCACTCACGTTGGGTTCGAGATCATTGTACCTGCAGTTCTCGATCTACTTGCCAGCGAGGGATTTTCGTTTTCTTTCAAGGCTCGTGAAGAGCTTGTTAAAGCCAGAGCCGCAAAGCTGAAGCATTTTGACCCGGAGCTGCTCTTATACGGCAAGCAGCGATCGACACTTCTTCACTCTCTTGAAGCCTTTACTGGCCGCATCGACTATGACAAATTAGCGCACCACAAGGTCAATGGATCTTTCATGGCATCTCCATCGTCTACAGCGGCTTATTTGATGAATGTGTCGAGTTGGGACGATGAGGCCGAGGATTACCTCAAGCACGTCATAACTCGAGGTCCAGGCTGTGGTCAAGGCTCTGTCCCGAGTGCATACCCATCCTCTAACTTTGAGTTCTCATGGGTGAGCAGAACACAAAAACCTGGCCCTTGCTCAAGTCTAGAGCATGACCTAGCTAACAACGGCTCGTCCATCAAGATCTTGTCAACCCTCTTCCATGCTGGATTCAGAAAGGAAGACATTGAATGCCCTGAGCTTCAGGAAATAGCCGAAATCCTTGAAGACTCTTTCCTGAGGGGGGAGGGGACGATCGGATTTGGTAAGCAAAGTCTTTTGTCAATTCTACTTAATGCGTTTGGGCTAACTTGTGGTTGGAAAAGCCCCCTTCATCGAAAGTGATGCCGACGATACAGCCAAAGCCCTTTTTGTGCTCAATGAGCTAGGATCGGATAGGTCCGTCAACAACATGGTGCAAAAGTTTGAAGTCAATGGTCACTTTCAGACCTACCCTGGGGAGCGAGATGCCAGTTTCAGCGCCAACTGCAACGTGCTCCTTGCACTTCTCCACCAGAAGGACGTTGGTACATACCAACCGCAGATATACAAATGTGTCAGGTTTCTGACGCGTTGCTGGTGGAACACGGATGGGCCGATCCGGGACAAGTGGGTGAGTTACAGAAACGCAAATATCCCTATTGTCTCTGCAACCCGGTGCTTTAGGAACAATGAACATCCTGTCAGCTGACTATGTGACCGTGCAGAATCAGAGCCATTTGTACTCGGACATGCTCATGGTACAGGCGCTGGCTGACTTCTTGGCTACTTTCGATCAAGGCGTCTGGCCCTCCCTTATGGATGAGGTTGAAGGCGCCAAAGTTACGATTTGCCTGTTCCAGGCGTGCCTGCGAACGTTGTTAGGACAGCACGAGGATGGCTCTTGGGACCACTCCCAGGAGCAAACTGCCTATGCTGTCCTGACACTGACACAAGCTAGGCGCTTGTCCTTCTGTCGGGATTTGCAACCCCAGATACACTCTGCGCTTGAAAAAGCTGTTGATTTCATCCTCGGTCCTGGTTCCAGTTCCGTGGAGCTTTTAGCTCCGCCATCCGAGTTCTTGTGGATAGAGAAGGTGTCATATGCTTCACCGCTTTTGACCGAGGCATACCGTATCGCTGCACTCAAGTCTGCAGGCTCGGTTGTCAAGGAAACCGGTGGTCGCGTGGGCCATACGGTCGCTCACGAGATTAATGCGAACCGAATGAAACAACACGTCCGCCTGTTCCACCAAACGCCCTTGTTCAGGTCGCTGCCTGAGTGGCAGCTGCGTGCCTCATTCATTGAAGGTCATCTGTTTCTTCCCATCGTCAACAAACACAGACTCGATGTGTTTCCCCGCAAGAACATGGACCCCGATGACGATTATATTGGTCTCATTCCGTTTACCTGGACTGCGTCAAGTAACAAAGACAAGACATTTCCCTCACCAGCGTGGCTCTACGCCATGATGATGGTCTCCGTCGTGGATTACCAGGCAGACGAATTCATGGAGGCAGTCGCAGGCTTAGAGTTTGCCGACAATCTTCCTGGGCTCGTCAACCTGATTCAGGGGGTGTTGGAACCATTCAAGACCGAGCCTGCCTGCCCGACGACATCTCTATTAGGGCAGGGTGGCAACAGCCGACTATCTCCTGGGCATTCCGACAAGGACGAATTTGAAGAGGTCAAAGCATGTCTCCGCCGCTTCGTTTCCTTCTTTCTTGACCATCCCGCAGTACGGAATGCCCACGAGGATGATGGGGCGACGGCATGGCGCGAGGTCCACAACTACCTTGTCGCCCACGTGAGGCATACCGCAGACAACGTCCGTCTCAATGCCCAGGAGCAGAGAAGGTGGTACGCGTCACGCAAGATGCCTTATTTTCACTGGATACGCAGCAACGACGACATCGCATGTCCCATCACGTTTGGTTTCGTTACTTGTCTTGTGCCCTACTTGGTTGGGAACCCAAAGGTCGAGCGCGCAGTTATCAATGGACAATGCGAGACTGGTGCAACCTTGACCAAGTCCGATGCCTCATTCGACTCCGTGGAGGCCAAGTACTACGCTGACGACTTGTGTCGCCACATCACAAATGTCACGCGGATTTATAATGACTGTGGCTCCATCGCCCGCGATGCCGCCGAGAAGAACCTCAACTCCGTCAACTTTCCCGAGTTCGCCATTACTGCCGCCGGGTCAGATAGGCTGGCCCTCCACGCTTTGGGCGAGTATGAGCGTGCTTGCTGCCAGGCCGCGTTCGCCCAGCTCGAGGCAGCGTTGGTACGAACCGCTGCTAATTCAGCCGAGAGAGCTCAGAAGCGGCGCAGGTTAGCTGTGTGGCAGGTGTTCCTCGATACAGCGGACCTCTATGGCCAGATCTATGTCATTCGCGATTTCACCGCCAGATCTGTTCATGTCCGTGACACCACAATTGACTCTAATGTTACCGCCAAGGATGCACCTTCAAGTGTCATTCGAGCGCCTGTAATGGGGAGGGGACCACTGTTGGCGACTTAGGAAGATTGGGGAACGCACCATGTCGCTATTTTTCTTTGTACTGGACTGTGCAGCTTTCAGTGAATTGAAAAAGAAAAAGAAGAAGAAAAAGCCAAACGATCCTTATTCATGAATCTAGAAGGCCTCACTTGGGCCATGTCTGAGATAGGAGGCAGAGTGGGAAATCGGATAAGCCAGGACGAGGCGTTTTCATTCAAATTTCCGGGCTGCTACATTTCATATTGCTCTGACATGCCGAATTTAGCTCATGTAAATGGAAGGCTAGAGAATCATCCTGATACTACAATGTGTGAACATTAGACTCAGTAGGATGATAGCCAAGGATTGCAGTCGCGTGATGGTCTTGAAGCTTCTACTACTTCTTCGCCTTCCAGCGTCAAAGTTGAACCAAATTTTGACAGGAGTCACATCAATGGAAATTCTTGCTTTCCAAAGCAGCTTCCTCGCATCCAAGCCTTTTGCAGTTGAATAAGAGCAAGATATCTTCGCAGGCTAAATGTCCCAGTAAGCTCGCGGTTATCTTCTTTCCGCTGGGCCTTAGAACCCGTGAAGCGAAAAACTAGCAGTGGATTTCAATCGAATATCCTCTGTTGGTTATCATAAGAAATTGGTCGCGAGACTCTGTAGGATACTATCCGGTCTGAGGAGAGAAGCGCCCGTTGTCGCCTCTAACTGAGGTACCCAAATGTCTTAGAACATCTCTGGGGCTGACGACCACTTGAGAATTTGACCGACCGAATGGTCCCAAGTCCTTCCATACAGCAGTCGGCCCTGCATCTTGTTCTCAGATAGGATTGACTTGAGCTTCCGCTGGGGTAACTGGAGGAATTGAAGGCTCGCGGCGTGGACTCGGAGGCCCGTTTGGGCAATTTGAACTTATCAATGAGATGCATGCCAAGCGCCACAGGAAAACAAACTAGAGCACGATCGACTTTAGACCGACGTCCGGCGAAAGTACAAGGCTCCAGGACGCAGTCTTTTACGCATCCCGGACTGATACATGGCATTTCCGAGCGGACATTTCGAGTACGGAGGTGTTTTCCACCACTCGGGGTGAGAATGCAATTTTCGAGCAGATATGACCAGAGGAGGTTGGTTAGAAACGAAGAGTATCAGAACAGTCACTGAAACATCGAAGTCTAATTTGTATATCTCTCCCGTATCTATGTCGGGCCTTTACGGTGCAAAGTCAGATAGAAAGACTCATAGCCGCTAGCCTACTCCTCAATTACACATTTCTGTATGTATACCTATAAAATACCAAACTTGATGAAAGAAGGGCTATATCTGGCTCTACTGCACTTTACCCTTGTCTCTGTCTATCTATTCTTCTTCTACTATCTCAGAACAGTACAAGCACCACAGACAATAACAGAACTCGATCATGCTTTCCCCGCCTTTTCGCCCCCTCCAGAGTGCTGCCAGCAGCCGCGTATGCGGGGAATCCACTGGAATATATCTTGCGCCAACTGAGAAATGCTATTTCGGCGCCGAGCGTAATAACTCGGTCGACGAAGGGTTTCAGTCTGGAAGTGAGGATGCTGACGTCAAAAGACTACTCTGCACCATTCTCCCAGAACCCCTGACTACAGTAAGTACTTCCCACAATACTCAGGAAATGGATCATATTTCCAGTCACTGACAGTAGAATAATAATTGCTCCTAGGCTGTTGATGCTCCCTTCCAGTATACATATTCTCTGCCGTCTAAAGGCGTACGGGAAAAGCTCATACAAGCGCTGAATGTGTGGTTGGGCCTTTCGCAGGGCGCGCTCGACATTGTTACCTCTGTTATACTCGATGTGCATACATTATCACTCATGTACGTCAATCTCAAGTTCAATCCTTACTAGTCCATGTATAAAAGTATTCTATTTTCAGACGAGCCCTCAGTCTTGTGATGAGGAAATATCCGTCTTACTCACCGCAAATGCAGGTTGGACGATGTCGAGGACAACTCTCCGCTCAGACGCTCACGGCCCTCAACACACAATGTTTTTGGAGTAGCACAAACGATCAATGCGGCTACTTATCGCATCGTTGAAGTAGTTCGGCGTTCATGGGAGATGCGAAACCCGGATCTTTTGAACATTGTTGTAGGTTCGTACAAGATTTGATCAACCAAAGACTACAAGACAAACCGCAAGATACTAATGTGTGACTCAAATGTAGAGGAAATGCAAAGCTTGATGATCGGCCAGAGCTTAGACCTGATGTGGACATATGAGGTCTCTGCACCACCAGTTGAAGAATACCTGCAGATGGTCGACGGCAGTGAGTCTATATCCCATCGAATGACATACAGAATCTGACAAGCACTCGTGTGGTACAGAAACAGGCGGCCTCTTCCGCATGGTTTCAAAGCTCATGGTCACTTTATCCCAGTCTCCAAATATCAGATCAGCGGATTTCAATAACTTGATGACACTCATGGGGCGCTACTTTCAGATCCGCGATGACTACCTGAACCTGGCCTCTCTGGAGGTAAGCATACAAACCCCGCGAAGGAAAACCCAGAAGTATGGTCAACATTGGAACGTATTTCTGAATCAATACAACTTGATAGTATACGAAAACGAAAGGGTTCTGCGAGGATCTTGATGAAGGAAAATACAGCTTCATCCTCCTGCATGCCCTGGAGAATTGCGACCGGAACACACGCACACTCCTCAACAACATGCTATTAGAGCGCCGCGCGGCTGGAAAGGCAGGTCCAGGCCATAAGGAGCTGATTCTCTCCATATTGGAGCAGACGCAGTCACTCAAGTACACGGTGGAGATGCTGTCAGTGCTTTTCGATGAGATACTGGATGCAGTGGATGTGATCGAAAGGAGGACGGGTGAGACAAACAAGCCCATAAGAGATTTGCTTGCTGCTCTGGAGATCAAGAATTAGAGGAACTGTGCATGGACGGGAATCGTTTCAAATCTAGTCTTTGCGGTCCCTGGAGAATTATTTGCCAATCCGAGGTCATTTTCTTTGATATATATTTGTTTGATAAATGTTCAAAAGTACTGCGCTTGCTGCTTCGTCCAATTTCATAGGATGTAGCATCTTCTCCAATTTACTAGGGCTCGGACAAATCAATGTTTCTATCCCGGCATCGCCTTCAGATCAAAGACGAAAATTGTGTGACCGCAAACCGCATGATAGAGTTCATGATAAGCCGTGGTTCTAATTTATATGGATACAATCATGCAAACAGAACGATATACACGGAAAATCAAGGGAAACCTCATTCGCGAGCACATTTTCTCGAGTTCTCGCAAGTCTACATGATTGTGCCGTTTCAAAAAGATGCATTGGTACGAATGCTCAAACGATTCTTTCAACATAGGTATACTTTGGATGAGACAGAAGCAATCTAGAGCTATGTGAAGAATCAATCCACGGCAAGGCCCTCCAAATCCAACTCAGCGGTGCGTCGGCGCATTCTTAGATCTGCCTTCGGGTCCAGCGTCAACGAGAAGCCATTGGCCAATACCTTTGGTCTCGCATCCGGAACAAATTCCCAGTCAAATTTCAGAAGCAAATGACAAAGCACAATCTTGAGCTCGTTCGCTGCGAAGAAGCGACCGGGGCAGGCGTGCTCGCCCAAGCCAAAGCCGATGTGATCGCGGCTAACGGCTACGAGATGGGCAGAGTGCTCTTTACCAGGAATATCGCGCATTTTAATCCAGCGGTGACCGTCAAATTCATGAGGTTTTTCGAAGAGATCCGTGAGAGAGACAACGATCTTCTCCCCTTTTCGAATGTGAACTCCGTTTGGAAGATCAATGTTCTTCTCTGCAACACGTCGCATGTTTGCTAGAGGAATCCGACTCAATCAGTACGACATAGCATACCCAAGTTGCTAGGCCTGCTTACCGATGCTTGTTGGCTTGAGCCGCTGCGATTCTTTGATCACACTGTCAAGGAGCTTCAGGTTATAAAGGCTGGTCTTCTTCCAGCCCTCAGAAGAGAGAACCCGTATTATTTCCTCGCGTAACAGATTGAAATACTCCGGGTGATCGGCGATGCAAATCATAGTCCAATACAGAAGGTCGGTGGTTGTATGTATTGCCCCGACGGAAAGATTGATCTGCAAACCAACCGGGTCATATGGCTTGCCATCGAAGAATTCCTCGAACCAGTCGATAGCATCGTTAAACCTGGGCTCAGGCTGGCCAGATGCAATAGCTTCCGCCCGCATAGCTCGTCTCCTGTGGACCAAAGGCACGATGATATTATTGGCGTCCTGGATCTGGGCTCGTAGTTTCTGAACAGACGGCAGAAACCAGTGTACTATTCGGCGCAAAGGTTTGGGCCAAATGCCCAACTCCTTGGCAGCGGTAAACAAGTCCACGCTGTACTGAGTCGTGATTGTCAGCCATCTATCGTCGCGACAAATCTCACTGCCCAAAAATACACGCGAAGAGATCCGAGCGATGATTTGAAGAAGGCAATTTTTAATCTGAACCTCGTGCCATTCTAGTTTGAGTCAGCTTAGGAACGGCCCCATATGGGAACTTTGGATATCGCGTATGCGTAATATGAAGCGCACCCAGGCGGAATGAACATACCTGAATCATCTGCAAGAATGTGTTTGACAGCGAAAGCCGTTTCCGAGGAGAGGGGTTCTGTGAGCTTGGCTAAGGGCACGGAGAAGGAGTCAGCTTCTTCCCTGGCATGATGACATTTGCGTCAACTGGAGTGGTGCAGCTCGGCTGGTTACGCACATAAAACAAGTGTTAACTGGCGCATCGCAACGCTTCGCACTGGCTGCTGTCCATTCGTCGCTGCGAGGACTGGCTCAAAGCCAGGGATATATGCATGGAAGTCCTGCCAGTAGCCAAAACGCGTAGTCAGCAAACGGGACTTGTTCATATGCGCTTTTAGAGAGGGATACATAATGCTATTAAGCACTAACATCATAGACGGCGAGATCAAAGCTAAGACTGTGTTCGTTCCGTATTCCATGGGCCATGTCATATGGGAGAACCGTGACGTCGCCTCTCTCTGACTTGACCCGAAACGGCCGCCCTTTGAAGGCTTCCTGGCCCTTATGTAGGAGCCCCTTGCTGTTTCGCACAAACTCGAGCTTCTGGCGGGATTTTCTAAAATCCCATACTTTTGACGGGTTGACGCAAGGTGGCTTGCTGAACTCGCCATATCGATTTGCAAAGGTGTACAGCAGCAGTCCAACCACGGTCAGGACGAGCAAGTCGACTGATGTGCCAGGAGCCATCGTGATTGGGATCCACTGAGAATTTTCTTGGAAAGACGACATAATTGCTGCGTTGAATCAAGTATGGCTAGGTTGTTTATTTCCCTTGCGGCGAATATCGTGCATCCAAGATTCAGAGTTATAATGATTGGTTCAAATGACAGCGAAGAGGCGAAGATAATCTCCTTTCATTTACCGGCTGCAAAGGTGAGTAGCCACAGCAGCACATTTGCTGTATTTTGCCAGCACGCGAATTTGCTATCTGTCAATGAGGCTCGCTAGTACATGGTATTTGCCAGATCTGACTCCGACTGCGCTCTTATCGGTCGACACATATCGCCTAGGTAACCTTGGTCCACCTGGTTGCGTGCAGCTTAACAGATAGCCTCCGGTGAAGATCGGTATATCTCACAACTCGCATGTATCTCAGTTTCCCAATGCGGGCTAACGTTGATGCGCGATGCTACTTTCGGCTCTTGGAAAATTAACATCCGCCTTCACATATGAGGTCTCGCTGCAAGAGTCCGGCTGAAGTCCTCAAAAGCCATGTCGGTTTTAGAATAGCGGCAACTTAAATTCAGGCTTCCAGCTAGTGGGGAGAACTCTAATTTTGCAACCATCCGTACAGATATTGCCAAACTTGGCCTCCGATGTCTTAACACGGTGCAGGAGGAGCGGTCATGATACTAGGAATTCGGTAATACAACTGCTTCTCAAGGACTAGGGTGTCCATGGCATTCGGGCTTCTTGGTACGCAAATGGCAGGGAGGAGTGCGGCCTCCGAAATCAGAATTACCATATCTGGTACAGTGGATACGGTCCTCATTCCTCCTCCCACCGCGCCAGGGGGTGCACTGCCTCTCGGTCTACTCTACACGATAGCCTGGCCAAGCGCTTGTCGGCGCGAAAATGAGTTGGCATCAAAATATGGCTTTTCGCCTAGAGACACAACGCGATTCCCTTGACGTTTTCCCTTATAATCACTGAGACTGAGGTTAATAAGGCTTTGCCAACGGAAAGAAACAGGAAAAGCGACGAGAAAGATGAAGAAACACTTACTGTGTGGCGGTATGGAACGTCGAGCGGCTGGGCAAACCGATTTAATATCAGCACTTGGTCATCATATCACTGGCTTGTGCAGTAAAGCTCGTATTATGATATCACTCACTTGTCCCAAATTGCGATGTCGTTCTTGCCCCATCGAAACCGAACTTGTAGATCATGGTTCTCGTAGATGAGCTGGTTGACTATTTATTGATACTCAGTGAGACTTTCACCTTGAGGCTTTCCACTCATGACATGTCGGTTCTTTTACATACAATATTGCTTGAGAATGTCGCTTTCTCTTGGGGTCACATCGTTGTACCAGCCGAACTTGACCTGATGACAGGCGCCGAAAAGACTTTTCCATCCAGTAACTGGATTGGTTCGAACCACAGGGCTGGAATATCACGAGAAAATATCAGCCAGGAGAGGAAAGATTTGGGTGAAGAAATTGTCAATCTTCAAACATACTGTTCGGCTTTGAAATCAAGGCCAGTGTTCTCAGGGGAACCACGATAATCTTCAATGAGATCCTCGCCAAACTTCTCCTTGACTTGGAGGAAATCGGGCTGGTAATGTGTGGCAGTCAACCCCTCGGCGAACTTTTGCAGAGCTGGCGAGAGCCGATCGTATGCTTCATAGCCCGAAGCCCACAACGTGTCTCCTCCTGCGTCCTCGTTTGGCTGCGTCATCTTCAAAATAGCATAGTCAGATGGAATTCTCTCGAAAGAGATGCTGATCACATTTTCAAGTCAGTAGGTTCCTTGTTCGTATTTGGCTGTAAGGAGGTTTCTGGCTAAACTCACTCAGCATGCCATCCCACACTTGCAATCTTCTTCGCAGCTAGTGTCACCCTGTCCTCGAAGAACTTCTTGCCAACCTCGGACGAAATGATCGAGACCTCATCATCGAATCTTCCTTTCTGATCCACCGGAATACCACGCTTGCTATTTGCTAAAGCATCGCGGTGTAGCTTAGAGCTTTCAGGCTTTCCAGTCAACTCGCCGAGCTTTTGGCCAAGCAGCTTCTGTTCATCAATATCCAGGTCTTGGTTTCGAAAGAAAACCACGCAACGTTGGGACACTTTTGAGTTGTCAGCCGGCCCGCAAAATGATTGAAATGTGTCCTAAACACTAAAGGCCTGCGATACGAACCTAGAATGGCAAGATCCCGAATTTTGAAATCATCGTGGAGGATTTCGCTGAGCTGAAGGTCAGGGAATTCTCTCCCGATGACGGAGGTCGTATCAAAGTGTCGGTAAGAGTCCAATGTTCCAAGGTAGGTCAGAGGACCATTGAGCCTGGATGAGGTAGACACTTCCTTGTCACAGCTCCATCCCGCTGGTTGGGCATGAGAAACCGAATCTTCTAACGCGGAGGGAGGAGCCATTTTTCTGCGACGCTGTAATGTATGAGCTTGAATGCACACTGTTGTGAACACATTCACGTAGCAATTGGCGCTTGAATACATAGCCGGGACATGGCTAAATACTCCACGTTGGAAGCACCCCAGATGTCACCACAGCACTGGATCCGGGACAAGGCCTGATGCTTCAGGCTCGGCGCCTCCATTGCACCCAGTCTACCCATCAACGGCTACATCACAACGATCAATTGATGCATTCGAGGACAGACTCTTGGCAGCTGAAGGTTTCTTTTTGAGATCCGAGTCAAACTGAACAAAATGATATTTGTTGTCCGCCTCGGTTCCCAACTCAGTCGAACCGAGTCCGAGAATCCGGAGTCCCCGTTTGAGAACATGTTTGGCTGAACAAGGATCAAACAAGCAAATATTGTAATTTGTACATCGATTAACTGGGAGACGCCCCGGGGCATTTACTTAAGTGAAATTACAGCCTTGGATACTGCTCGCATTTGTCCTTGATTCGAGGCTAATTCTACCAAATGATCTATCTACAGGAATACAGTCGCCAATAGGAAACGAAACGAACGAATTTGACGTCACGAGTCCTCAGACTCTGTTCGCCATAAAATCCACGCCATGGCTGGATTCGCAGGTATGGTCGGCCATCAGTCGATCGGCGGCTTGTTCGTGGGCATGATTGTAGTCAGTATACCCCGTCCATTACTCGCTCGCCTTCAGTGATACGATTGTGAAAATTGGACAACTAATCCGACAAATCGCCAGGCCTTATTTCTAGGCATCGCAGTCTATCTGCTCGGTGTCATCATATACAGGCTAAACTTTCACCCACTTACTAAATTTCAGGGACCCCGAATAGGAGCCCTCAGCGCTGTAAGTCTCATACGCCCACAGACAAGATATCGTTCCCTGAGACTTACCTTGCCTGTCAAGCTCTACATGCATTGGACAATGAGTACAGGCCGCCAGCACGCGATCTTACTGGACCTTCATCACAAGTACGGCGACGTCGTACGAGTCGGTCCAAACGAGCTCTCATTTGCGAGCCCAGAGTCTTTCAAAGAGATTTATGGACACTCAAAGACGCCGGAGCAACGTTTTCTGAAGACAGACATGTACGACAATGGCGATCCGCCACGTGTTTCGACCGCTCGCGATCCTGTGGTCCATGCTCAGCAGCGGAAGACGCTTTCAAATGCCTTCAGTGCGAAGGCTCTTCGCGACCAGGAGGATGTCGTTCAACAATACGTAGACTTATTTGTTGAGAAGTTAGACCAGTGGGGCGAATCGGGCAAGAAAGCCATCAACATTACGCCGGCGTATAACTGGCTGATGTTCGACATCATTGGTAATACTTTCGAGCATAGTCCACCTAGCCCCTACATGTGCAATCACGCACTTCTATTTACTTGAATCTAGTTCTAATGAGCCCTCTTAAACAGGTGATTTGTCTTTTGGCGAATCTTTCGGCAGCATAGAAGCTGGGAAAGAGCCTTTTTGGATCACCATGTTCCTCGGGGCGCTCTACTATCCAATTCTCATGCGGATTGGGAGACAATTTCCCCTCTTGAAACCTTTCTTTCCTCTTTTCATCCCAGGACTACGGGAGCACGCCAGGCAACTGGATAACCACAGAGAACTAGCTCGGAACAAGGCGCTGCGCCGGATGGAGATGGGGGATATGGGGCGCACAGACTTCTTCAGCCACATCCTGGCGAGGGGAGCCTGGGATGTCGATACCATTGCCAGTCACACCCAACTTCTCGTCATCTCAGGGTCAGAGCCAATTGCTACAGCACTCGCCGCAACGACGTACTACTTACTCAAGAACCCGGAAGCTCTCGCCAAACTGCAGCACGAGATCCGGAGTGCGTTTTCATCTGACAGGGAGATTACGGGTGATACAACCGGTCGACTGGAATATCTGAACGCTGTAATCGAGGAAGGTCTCAGACTTTTCCCGCCTTCTGTTGTCCCGCTAGCCCGGTACTCCCCCGGTGCGACAATTGGCGGCCATTACGTGCCTGCAGGCGTGTCTGTCTTCAACAACGGCTATCCCATGTCTCGTGATCCTCGTTACTGGGATTCACCACATCTCTTCAAACCAGAGCGCTGGATCGGGGCCAGCTCTGAGATGAAGAAGGCCAGCCAGCCTTTCTCAACTGGGCCGCGCGTGTGCCTCGGAGTCAACTTGGTCTATCTGGATGTGCGGATCACGTTGGCGAAGGTGATATTCCATTATGACTTGGAACTAGAGTCCAAGGACTTGGACTGGGAACGTGATGTTGTATTGAAGGGTGTATGGAAGAAACCCGAACAGCTAGTCAAGTTCTACCGAGTATCCCCAAAAGTGTTGTAATATTTTAAGACATTACAGCTTTTTATCCCCCATTCCCATCTATCATGGTAGCCACTATTGTAGCCCGCTATATGAACGCCACAGCTTCGCCTGCGGCCCGTAGACCCTCTGCGCGTATTTCTGTTGCTGTTCAATAAGAGTATGAATGAGAAAGTTGTATTGAGTGCGTATAAATTTGGTGTTTGATAGGAAGGTGGCGACTGCTCCAATGTACACATGCTGTTGGTACAACATCAGCGAATACGAGTCATAACCACATGGAACTATATTTACTGTTGGTGTTTAAGTTGCGGGTCGCTACTTCGGGGGTGTCCAAGCAGAACAATGTGAAAGTGAGGCATCACAAGATCTTCAGCCGCAGTCTCCAGTAACTCCAATTTTGAACAGCAATGTATTGGCTCGGCTATTCCCCAGTCGATCATCACTTGCGGTCTCTGACCGAGCTCGCAAGCACTTCTTATCATCTGAGCCAGAGGTATTGTATGATAAGCGCGATTTGCATCTGGCCCACTTCTAGCCAGCCATTCAGACCGGAACAGCATTTCGAGATCGTCTCTGTCCTCACGAGCCGGTTCTAAAATGTGTCATGATTTAAGCGCTCACGTCTTGCTCAAGTGCTGCTATTGAGATTCTTGGCGACCTCCAGTGAGATAGCCTGGCTCTCGGCCCTATCTTTTTGATGCCTTTTCTGCATCGCGTGCTTATCATTCTGGAGCTGCGATCTTTTCCTTGGATCTTTCTTGGCGCCTTTCTTTCCACAATGTTGCAGCGCTTTCATAGCATCCCAAATTGGGCGAAACCTGCCCTGGTGCCGAGCAACAAGTTCCTCTTCTTCGTAACAGCACTTCTAATTCTCCTGGCACTCGCAATTTCTCAGACCACAGACGCCGTTTCATTTCCTGTGCAATTCACCCATGACCAGTGGGTCACACCAGCTACTCCAGAAGAGCTTGCAGCCAATTCGACTCTAGGGGTAAGCAGTCTGGTGGCCCTGGCTCCTCATAACCCAACGTGTCTGGTAGACTGACACCGAGAACAGTTCCAGAAGATCTTGGCCCTTTCAACTAAGCCCAGCTGGCGCACTCGCGGACTAGAAGCCGCAGCCAAGCTTACCGGTCTAAATATCAGTATTCCTCCGCAACCGTCCAATCCTGACGAGCTGGTGGAGGCGTTCGAGAGGATCGGGTCGAACGACGACAATACAAAGACACCGAAACACGGAACCGCCAAGGCATGGATGGCACATCTTGATCTGATCAAGTTTGTGATCGCATCCGAATACGAGACAGCTTTCATCATTGAAGACGATGTCGACTGGGACCTCGAGTTGAAGGCGCAAATGCGTCTGGTTTCCAAAAATGTTCGGGCCTACGCCAGGGCTCACCCCGATGATCCGACACCTTTCGGCACCAACTGGGATGTCATATGGCTCGGACACTGCGGCGCATGGGTCAAGGATGATATGAGGGCCCCGCTCGTTTATCCTGACGAGACTAGGATTAATATCGAACAATATTCTGGATGGTCCAGACCGTATATCAGGGAAAAGATACCCGAAGGACACCGCCAAGTACAAGACTGCGTATTGACAGTTTGCACTTTTGGGTACGGCGTGACGAAACAGAGTGCCCCCAAGGTTCTGAATCTCCTCGCCAAAGGATCAGGGGAAGCGTTTGACGTTATGCTGTCCACCTACTGCAGCAAGAACTTGCTGGGCTGTGTCATTGTCAACCCTCAAATATTTAATCATTATGAACCTCCGGTCAGCGAAGGCTACCTCAGCGAGGTGCATATCGGGGACGGGCTGGGAAGCCCAGACCCCAACCAGACTTCAGACTTTGATCATAAGAAAGGCTTCACGGGAAACATTGCTAATAGCACACGGTGTGAGGCGTTGTTCCACGAGACGTGTGTGCGGCCTGCCTCTGACATGTGAGAGTGCAAATTCACAACCATGAATTTTGGTAAAGAGACGTTTTGTTTCATCAAGAGATACCCAATACAATTTATCAAAATTTGCTTCATCTTTGAGGCAGAGACACATGGTCAGACACAGCCTGAGACTCCGGGATGTCGATATATGGAGATTTGCTGTTAGTTTACAATAGCAATCAAGAAACCATCGAGAATAGGGCGGCCCTGCAAGGCTGTGTGCGCAGTCGACACCGTATGCACCAGCGTAGCCCTGACTCTTTGGTCCTTGCCCACATGGGTGACAAGCGAATCTTTGCCATGTTCGGCAGTGCCATCCCTCAACATAGCCCAAACAACGTTATCAACGAAGACACATCCTTTCGGTCTTGTCAACTTGACCGCCCAGTCGAAGTATTCATTCTGATCGTCCCATGAGGCATCGCAGAACACCATGTCGAACTTGCGGCCCTCCTGAGCCAGCTTGGGGAGAACATCGAGAGCAGCACCCAGTATGATTTCAGTGTCAAGTCCGGCGACATTCTCGACTGCGACATCGCGGTGTTTGGGGTTGATCTCAATGCTTGTGACTTTGGCACCAGTCTGCGCAAGCCAGATGGTCGAATATCCGCCGAGCGTACCAATCTCGAGCACGTTTTTGGCGCCGATCAACTGGCACTGGATGGCCAGGAACTGGCCTTGGAGTGCGGAAACTGCGATCTCCGGCAGGCCTTTCTCGCGTGACTTAGTTTTGGCATTATCCAGCTGCTGGTTTGGCTGGAGGAGATGGTGGGAAGCGATGCCCTCGACCGCGACGGCTGCTGAGATAAGGTCCTTTTCTGCAGACATTTCGTGGGGGTATCTTGCGCAAAGTCTTTAAGTGAGTATGGAATATGAGCGCTTGAATTGCTCTGACGGCCGATTCAAGTCCAGCTCAAGCATCTATTTATAAACAGTCTTTCGTACACTGTGCCAGGTGGACTGAGGTGGTTTGCTGCCCTCGCGCTTGAGATTAAGTCTCGGAGACCGATCCTAATTCCCCGCGATGGTTTTTCCCTCCGCTCAAACTCAAACTCCTCACAAACTCCTCATGCAAACCTTACCTATCAATTATAACGTCACAGAACTTGAATATCACTCGGTGCTCGGTGCTCGGCTCCGTTTCTTTTGGTCGCCCGATGCCGACTCCGAGAACGGTGAAATGTGGACATTGCAGGCAATCACGAAGCCCGTCAACACCGAAGTGTTGAATTCGAGCATATGAAATCGATTCGTCGTTTATTACCAGCCATCCCAGATTCCATGCATTCCCTTGCTCATCTGGGGACGAAGGGCGCCGCCGATGTCAGAGCCTACCGAGATTCAGAAAGCCCTTGTCTGGTCCGCCCAATGCTCACAGCCCATGCGGTTACATGACACCCCTCTCTCCTTATGGCCGCCGTAGCTGCCGAGCTGTCATGCCGAGATCGTAAAGTCGGCCTCGGACTCCGCCAGGAGAGACAGCACGGAGGCAGTTCAAGTAGCACTTGATGCGTCCCCGGCGCCGAGCTGTGGCCGAGCTCGGCACCTTGGAGTTGATTCAACCCCGGCCCGGAGCGGGGCTTCACGTGCAGAGAAAAAGATGACATCCTCTTCACACTAGTACTTTTGGGAAAAGATTGGCACGATGTGAATGATGGGAATAATCAGGGTTCGGATTGTCTCTCTCATATTCTCATGAGATACCGGAATCCATTCTGGAGGTTTTCACTGAAGGTTTCAGTCTCCATTGCAGGCTCTAAGCCTCACAGCTAAACATCTATCAATTTATATCCCCCAGGGCATAGCTTCTGGAAGACCTCCTGAGGGTCATACTCAGCTGACACCTCCTTCATGAACTTGATGTTGTCCTCGCCATAACTGGCCAACGGCGCTTGGCTTGGGTCAGCGTAATTGAGGTACACAAAATCGATGAGTCCGTCAGGGATGGTCTCTGCAAATTCTTTCACCTCCTGAGTCCAGGCCTCAACTTTCGGATATGCGAAATCTCGCAGTGCCTTTGTTGGGAGTAAAGCCGTAGCCATCCACATTATACCATCGTGTTTGTAGCGCTCGAGACCGAGAACATTTCCACCAGCCTTCACGGAGTTCTCGGCAAACAGTGTTGGCAGTGGCTGGAAAACGCACTGTGTGATGAAGTTTCCGTCGGGTAGCACGGTCTTGAGGTCCTCGACCACCTTGTCATGTAGCTCCGAGGCTTTGGCCATGATACGCTTGTCATTCTTGAACGCCAGAGTAAACCAGATTACACTTCAGATAAGATCGTTAGCCTGCCGAGCCGGGAACACACATAACGCACCGGTGCCAAAAGAATGAGAGAGAACTCACTGGTGATGAGTTGACTGAGTATACTCCACCGTAAACTCACTGACGGTCTTGATGCCGAGTTGGGTAATGGTCGTTGGAATGTCCAAAAACTTCTCGAAGGCCGGCGCCTTTTCTTTTCCCACCATGCTCGCATCTTTTGATCAGGAACAATTAGCACGTTCCGAATTTCCATAACGGCAAGTAATCGTCAGCCAGTAGCCCCAGGAGTACTACTCACAGGCGGTCGCAATGATAGTATCTTTAATCCCCGGAAGCTCAGGTGAGTGCATCAACAGAGTCCACACAGTCTCGTCAGGGTTGTCCTTGATATTGGTCGTGAAGTCGTGCATGGCTTCAATGGATTTGGGTATGAACTCCTTCGGTGTTATCGTCAATCCGCCCCAGATCTTGTTGTTGCTCAACATGTGCATCTTAAAGTTTGTGACAATGCCGAAGTTATTTGATCCGCCTTTGAGGGCCCGGAACAGGCGAGAATGGTGGCTTTTGTCGGCTGTGACGACGCTTCCGTCTGCCAGCACTATCTCATACGAGATAACATCGTCGCATGCGAAGCCTCTTCGCGAGTTCAAAAACGCCAGACCACCTCCAAGGAGAAACCCAGCAACACCGACGTTCGCTTCCCGGCCACCCGCGACGGTGTAATTATGCTTGTGCAACTCGTGGTATACATCTCGCCATCGACCTCCGGGGCCGATATCCACCGTCTCCGAGGCAGTGTCGACGATTACGTGATTCATCAACCCCATGTCGATCTACAACCGTCAGTTAGCGTATCAGTAGATCTAAGGATGAGGAGAGAGGGCAGCCTTAAGTACAGTGACTCCCTTGGTGATATTATTTGCTCCAGCCCAATTAGTATGACCGCCGCTACGAACTGCGAACTTTTGTCCCGCGTTGACTAAGGCCTTCAGGGCCGTAGAGACATCTTCTGCTGAGGTTGGCCTGAATATACAGGCTGGTCCGAGCTTGGCATCATTGCACCAGTATGAATCCTCGCGACCAGCGTAGTCAGGGTCCGATGGTAGGAGGACTTGGGATGTCAAGCCGGCCTCGTACAGGCAGGTTGCCTGGGGAGGGGGAGGTTCTTTGAAGACGGCAGCCATTCCAATGCCAGAGATTCGAGATTGAAATGCATTCAAGAAAGAGAAGCTCGGCAGGAATTGAGCTCGGGACAAATGGCAGGTGGGCACAGCTCTTTCAAATTCAAATGTGACCTTGCTAGACCCACACACACCGTAAGCATTTGGCGCGTCCACGTCGTACGGTGACAGGAGCCAGAGTGGAGAGAATCCGGCTCTTGATTGGTTTTGTCCCTGCGGATCTACATGCGCAATGCGTTCTCGCGGGGGTGAACTATGACCATGCTTGTGGAGTCACTCGGCATTGAGTAGAGTCTAGTTTACCTTACAATTGACTTGTCACTAGTCCAAGGGTATTATGCGAATACAATACCATTCTACACCGATTTCCAGTGCATTTCAGGATATTATACAGAAGTTCATTGTTTAAAGTGCTGGAAGATTTAGACACTTTTGCGTTTTAAAGTTGTTAGAGACCAAGTTTATAGGTGCAAATTAAACCCTATTACATCTGTTCTATTAACATATAAGATAATTTAATTTTGTTTAATTAGACTATTTAGTGGACAGAATATAATTAATTTAAGTGGAAATAAAAGGTGGGGTTTAAGTTTAATTCCCTTTCTTTTTCCTTTTACTTTCCTTCCCTTCCCCTGTCCTGTTAGAGATTAGATGAAATGATAGGATAAGATAATTAGATAAGGTTAGATAAAGGGGTTACCTGCTAGGGTTTTACCCTAAACTCGGGGAGAAGCAACTCATAATTCCCAGGTAAAAGAAATTTACGGAATTGAGTCATAGTCAGTGCAACTGCACTGAAGACCTATTCATTCAATTCCAGTTTCACTGACGGCTCAGAATCTTGCTTCGTTACACTGAGAGGTGGATGTCATGTAATTGGTTGCCGCTCTGAGCAACTTATCATGATGCCCATCGGATCTGGCCTCTCCCGCCGCGGAGCAGTCTACGCAGCACCGGAGAATAATAATAGCAAGTTGTTCTGTCAACGGAGTGGCAGCAGAAACCATCAATGCCTACGAGAGGGCTTTTCTTGAAGAAAAGGACAAATGGACTACGATTAAGGCTCGTCTGCTCTGTGACCCTCATAATCCTCTTGGTAGGTCATCCATGAACACTTGCGGCTCCTTGGTCAGGGACAACTCTAAGCAAAACACAGGACGATGCGCTCCTCGCCAGCTTCTCCAAGACCTGATGCGATTTTGCCCAAAACACAGCCTACATCTCATCAGTGACGAGATATATGGACTCTCCTGTTGGGGAAATGCCGCGATCTCCGATACCCCAGCCTTCCACTCCGTCATATCACTTGATACAACAGACTTGATAGACCCGGGTCTTGTTCATGCGCTCTGGGGGATGAGCAAGGTTTGTTGTTAGATCCGCTTGAATATGTCTATTAAAAAAGCTGGAACAAACTCTTCTTAGGACACGCAGCTGCTTGCCTAGGTGCCTAGGCAATCTCATCTGATTGAACGCAGGATATTTGAACTTGTGATGATCTTCGGCGGCCTTCGCCGTTTCTCAAATTCGTTTTCTTTTTGTGGTAACTGTGTCGTGTCGACTTATTTGTTATGCATTCCTTCTTTCTTTGGCTTATCCCATGCCACTTACTATTAGACTGCCGTTCAAAAACTTTTGCTAACTATAAACTTAATCAGACGCTCCAAATTTAAATCTCGCTGATCGCATGTGCGAGTACGGTATCGACGCCCCCAACACGCTGGTAGCTCTTGCTGACCCTCTGCATCCAAGTCTGTCTCTGCCCGGACCTGGGGGTTGAGTATGAAATCCCGCAACCTAAAATGCCGTAGGATGGCCCAGTAGTGAGAAGATAGACCAGCAGGCAATGGGTCCAGGATAAAGGTGAACGGATGGGATGCTTTCTAGGTCGCATGATCCCAAGCCTTGATTATACCTACCAGGGGGAGGGGGGTCTATAAAAGTATGGCGTAAGCACTATAAAAGAATATAGTAATAATATTAATAATTTAATATTATTATTTTTATATACCTTATATTATTTATATAAAACGGAAACGATATAATATATAATTTATATTAAAGTATATTAATATAATATTAATATTATATTAGTATTTAATATATATTTAAAAGAATTAGGTTTTTTCCTCTTTTTTTAAAGTACCTAACTTACTTATTTCTTTTTTTTCTAGCTTAACTATAAACTTCTTAACTATTTATACAGCTATAAAAATATTTAAAAACAGCTATAGATTTAAAGATAATAAGGTTTAAATTAGTAGCCTTTTTATTTTTAATATTATTAAAATCTTAATATAGTATTAATATAATATTAATATTAATATAATATATTTTTAATATAATATAGCCCTTTAAAATAATTTTAATTTAATAGTATTTTGGTAGCCTTACCCTAATATTTTGCTATAATCTTTAAATTTTAGTTAAATATTAACTAGTAATTAAATTACGCGGTCCATTTAGGAACCCCCCCCCCTCCCCCCGGTAGGTCCTAAGCTCCATGATGACTGGGCTGACTCTGATAAGTCAATTATTCCATCCGAGCGCTGCGTGATAGAATTAGAGAATGTGGACGTGGAAGCAATTATTTGTGAAGCCAAAATAGACATTTGTAAGTGAGGCTTTGGGCCAACTGGTATTACTCTATTTCTATAACGCTATCACGGCAACGAAAGTAATGTCTGGCACTATGAAGGCGTAGGCGGCCACTGGCTACCAACCCGGCGCTGGACCGTCCCTGTAACAATGGCTGTGGTGCGGTTTTGGCGCCCAATACACCCACCATTAGTGGTTGAACTGCAGAGGAGTCAAGTACCTTTGTACTTAAGTAAGCAACCAAGGCTCCTTATCTTATCTCCGCGCGTCAAGTCCGTGGGTGGCAACCAAAGCTCCAGATCGTCATCGACACCGTCCAATTCAATGGGGTAGTCGAGCTTCTCAAGGAGCACCCAATGCTGCTATGCCTCGCTCTTATGAGGCCCTTCCACCCTTCATGACAACATGGCTCTATCTTGTCGCGTGCCTGGACGCTACTTGACAGGCCTACAGCAACGGCCAGTCCGTCCAGTACCGCCAGCGATCATCAACTGCGCATTGCGCACATACTCTGAGGGGTCCAGAGCGCCCAGTGCCGACTCTGGCCCCCCACGGGCGCCGCCGAAGAACAGCAAATCCGACCAAAATGCGACCCAACCAGAACCTGGGCCCATGGCTCGCCGGCTGGAAGAGGCAACAGAAGAGGCCCTTCTCACAGGCGGACGGGCCGGCCGACGCGCGATCGAAGACGCCGGTTTCAACGAGGAGCTGAAGCAACGCCTGCTCAACAAGGTCGCCGATGCCAAGTTCCGCGAAGAACACGCCGCATCGCTACGAGAGGCCGGCCTGACGGGCAACATTCCAGAAGCGGCAGGCCGGGGGACCCGCGACGTCGCGTCCGCGCAGCCGTGGACGGGGACTGAGTCCGAGTCCGACGCGGTCCTGCGGATGCTCAACGACGCGCACAAGCCCCTGAAGCCCGGGCTGCGGGGCAAGCCGAACATCCCTTCGCTGTCTGGCATACCGGTGGACACGCGGCTCAAGAAGCAGCCTATTGTCAGTGCCGGCAGGAAAATGGCGAACGCGAAAGAGGCGGCTTCTGTTTATACTGGCATGGGTATAAAGGACAAGGAGAAGGGGCTGAGCGACAAGGAGAGAGAGGCCTTAAAGAAGGAGCTTCGTGACAGGTTCACGCCGGCGGCTCGAGCGTTGCCAAACACTATCTCCGGCCTTGCCGCCCTAGCGAACGAGAGGATCGAGGATGCCATCTCACGAGGGCAGTTCAAGCACATTCCGCGCGGCAAAGGGGTCGAGCGCGACTCGAGGGCCGACAATCCGTTTATAGACACGACGGAGTACATCATGAACAAGATGATCAAGAAGCAGGAGATGGTGCCACCGTGGATAGAGAAGCAGCAAGAGGTCGTCAAGGCGGCGACTGCTTTTAGGGCGCGGCTGCGCAACGACTGGAGGCGACACGCCGCGCGGATGATCGCGAGCCGCGGGGGCTCGTTGGAGCAGCAGATGCGCACCGCGGAGGAGTATGCTCGAGCGGAGGAGGTCCACAACCCGCGGCGCCGCAACTCGGACCAGGTGGCCGTGCCCTCGACTACGACGGACGACGCCGTGATGGTAGCCATGCGGCAGGAGGCATTGCCTGTGTCCCCGGCCGAGGTCCCTGCCCCAGACCCTCCGGCGGCGACGACAACGTCCGAGCCGGAGATAACGCTGACAAGCCCCTTCCGCGACGCAGACTGGGAGGCTACCGAAAGGTCTTACATGGAGCTGGCCATCAACAACATGAACACCCTGACGCGGGCGTACAACCTGATGGCTCCTGAGCTGGCAAAGAAGCCGTACTTCTCGCTGGAGAGGGAGCTGAAGGCCTGCTATGCCGAGGTTGCCCCGCAGGTCGCCGACGAGATCAAGGATCGTGCTCGACGTCCATCAAGGCTGCCCCATGGTCAATCCGGGCCTCAATCTGGTAGCTTGCTAGATCGCTTTGTCTCGGAGGGGAAACCTGTCAAGGTGTACGAGTCTAGAGCGCCGCGTTACGGCTTGAGAGAATTCTGGAAAGATTTATGGCAGCGATCACCATCATGAGTGTACCGAAGGGATTGAATAGCTATAATAAAATCTCGCTGGGCAACCTGTATCTATCTATCTATTTATCGATGATCATCTGTCTGTGATGTAATAAAAGTCACTCAAGCGACAAGATCGAGCGCATCACCTTCTCCAGCTTCACAGCAGCATCCGGGATGAGCTCCCGGGACCTCCAAGCGACAAATCGATCTGGGCGCACCAGCACACATCCGTCCTCCTCAACCTGTCTCCTCCGTGCCCAGTCAAAGTACACGTCCTCATAGTCCTGCTTCCAGCCGATGGAATACGCCTTTATCTCGACCCCGAGCGCCTTGCTGACCTTCGCGGCCGCAGCCTTCCACTCGTCCCCGCCCGGCCCGGTGAGCAGGCAGAAGCGCCCGTGCCCTGCCAGGTCGATGGTCGAGAACTTCTGCTTGGGGCTGCGCTCATTCAGCCACACGTGCGGCAGGCGCCTGCCCGGGTACGTTGAGATCTGCAGGTCCTTGACGGGGTCGGCAGGCGGCGGCGGGGCTGCCCCCTCGTCCTCGTCGGCCTGGTAGACGGCGGCGGAGAAGTACTTCTGGTTCATCTCGATGCCGAGCCCGTGGAACTCGCTCGCCGTGTCCTCGATGCCCTTCTGGAATTCCTGCCGGCGCCTGCGGCCAGCGGGCCCGGGGTCCTCGAACTCGGCCAGCGCCTTCGCGCGCTCTTCTTTATCTGGGTTGTCCATCGCCATCGCCTTGATCCAGCCACCGTGGTCCCGCAGGCCCTGGTTCGCGCGCGTGATGACGTCCTGCCCGACCGGCTGCCGCTCCGTGCTGAACGAGTCTAGGAGCTTTGGGCCTGCCTTGCCCGACATGACGTACGAGATCTTCCAGGCCAGGTTGAAGGCGTCCTGGAGGCAGGTGTTGGAGCCGAGGCCGTTGAATGGCGGGTGGCGATGTGTGGCGTCGCCAAAGCAGAAGCTGCGAGAGTTAGTCAAGAGAGTCGGCGGTGCTTCGTGATATAGACATGTCTGTTCTGGGCAAATAGATGGATGCACTTACACGTTGCCGTCTGAGTAGTACTCTGCCACAATCTCATTGATCCACCACTTGCTCACGTCCTTGATGCCAACCTTGACCGAGTCGTCCCCGATGATCTCCTTGACCCGGGCTATGCACTCCTCCTCCGTGGGGCTGAACTGGTCGACCGAGACGTCCGCGCCCGGCACGGGCAGGCAGATGAACATCCACTCCTTCCACGGGCGGACCATCCTCACAATCACAGCCCAGCCCCAGGGCGGGTAGTCCTTCTCGGGCTGGAACACCCAGTGCAGGTTCCCCGAGCGGTTCGGGATCAGGTGCGACAGGTCGGCGTCGACAAAGATGTTGAGCGCCAAGCCCTGGCCCGGCTTCTTGATGAGCGGGATCCCCAGCTCCCGGACGACCTGGCTGCGCGCGCCGTCGCAGCCAAACAGGAACCTGGACTGGATCTTGTACGTCCGCCCAAGGACGTCATCGCGAACCTCAGAGATGATGACATCCCGCTGCGGGCGCGAGAACGTCACCAGCCGCGTGTTGAAGCGCAGCGTCCACCCGGAGTGCACGGCGCGGCGCGTCAGGATGGGCTCGAGCTCCGTCTGGGGGAGGTCGACGTGGGCGCAGGGCGAGGCGGCGGCGTAGTCCCCCCTCCGGGCCGGGTCGTTGCCCCAGCTGTGGATGCGCGCGAACTCGGCGCCCGCCATGCTGTAACACCACCGCGTGTGCTCCATGCTGTCGCCGCCCGTGCTCGCGCCGACGCACGCCTCCTCGAGCCCGATGTCGCGCAGGCACTCGAGCCCCGCCATGTTGGTGATGTGCGCCCGGGGGGTGTCGGCGTTTCCCGGCGCCGCCGCGATCATGATCCCCTTGAGCCCGTGAGACCCCAGGAAGCACGCCAGCGCGGCGCCCGCCGGGCCCGCGCCGACGATGAGGAGGTCCGTCTTGACGATGTCTTCTTCGGCCATTTTGCCTGCTTGCCTTGGCGTGGTGGTGCTCGGTTCCTGGATTGGGTGATTCCACAAAAATTTAATCTGTCGTCAAGGTTTGCAACCGACCCTGGAATGGCATCAAGGGGCTTAAGATGGGATGTTGAAGTTGTTGTTGACTTATTGTGCGCGTGCCGTGCCTCTTTATACACCACATGCAAGGGAAACGTCCATTACCAAATGATTATACTGAGCTTATTTAGACTCTAGCCGGGATGTGTGCAGTTATGCTGAGCGTGGTGTGGATCACATCTGCGCTTAGTTCCCTTCGCCGAGCACAGCGATGTCATGCATGCACTGCAGCTGCCGCGGTCTGCTCCCGAACCACTACAGTACAACTGTCGTGCCAGCGACCAACGGGTGGAATGCTTGCAGGCATCGGATCTAACTTGATGTGTACCGCACAAGTACCTTCACGCAGGTTCGATGATGAGAACACTGGCCAGCATGACCGGAACATCGACATGATGGGCAAGAGGGGTCATTTTGTCCTCGACAAACAGCCATCCAGACTTTGCCACGGGTGATTGGCTTCCTATCTCCCCGAGGGTCCTGTGGGGGCGGGAAGAACACTGACTATGGTGCGCGACAGGGCTTACTATCCGGAAACCCCTGCAGACCCCAATTTCCGCTTATCTATATATACCCTCCGTCGCTTATTTACACTGCCTAGCAAGGTAAATTCGTAATATATAATTTAGCAATATTATATATTAAATTATATTTCGGTATATATTAAAACTAAAAAATCTATATAAATCCGTATAATCCCTTTTTCCTTTTATATTAATACTTTTAAAGCAATCTTAGCTATATAGATCCTTATATTAGTTATTATTCCTTATTACTATTTATTATTTAAAATAACTTCTCCTATACCCCCTTTTAGGCTTATAGCTAAATATCTAGTTATATAAAAGCTTTATATTAAAATAAGGGCTATATATCTATATTAGCGCTACTATTTAAATTATAAACTCTTATTTCTAAATATAATTAATTTTATTACCCTTTTATAACCTTTATAAAGCGCTATTAGCCCTATATAATTAGATATAAGCTAAATTAATAACCTTTATCCGAATATATTATATAATATAGCCGGAAACTCTTATATAACTTTAAGGCTTATAATTCCGGGCCTTAATTTAATTAGTTTTCTTATAATATCTATAAAAACTACTATTTAAAACCGCTATAAAAGTAAAAAAGAGATAAAAAAGCTTAAGAATACCCTATTAGCTATAATTATACTTTAACTTTTTACTGCTAATTATACTATAAAAAAAACTAAAGGGCTATATATTTATAATTATATTTAAATTAATAGATTTATTAAATATTAAACCTAACTATTTATATTTAATTAATAATACTTATTATTTAAGCAGCTTATTTATAAACTTTTTAAATATTTTTATATTAACCTTAAAGTATTTATTAAGAATTAATATATTATTTAATTAATAATAATTAGCAATAATATAAATATAGTTAAGCTTATTATAAATAGGGAATCTTTAATTAGCCTTTATATAATTATAAATATATTTAGTATTAAAAAGATTAAGGATAATAGTAAGGATAAGTATATTATTATACTTTTATAAAACCGGAAAGTTAAGTATAAAGAGGAATTATTTAAGGGTAAAAAGGGAAAAAGGAGTATATTATTATATAAGCTAATATAGTATAATATAGTAAAGCTTAGAAATTAAATTAATATTATTATAGTTAAATAGCAGATTTAAAATAATTAGAAATAGGATAGTTTAAATCTTATAAAGTAAGAAAATATTAAGGACTAATTAATACTTATTAAGTTTAAATAATTATTAATTAATTTAAATAGCTAGAAAAACTTTTTATTTATTAAATAAAAAAAGCTTATTATAAGCTATATTTTTAATATTATCTTTTATATAGGCTAATAATAATATATAGATAAAATTAAAAAAGTATAAATAAGTTTAAAACTTAATAACTTAAATTATTTCTTTTATTATAAATATATATAGGATTACTTATATAAAAAGCCCTTTTATATTTAATAATATAGATTTATAAATAAGGAAGTTAAATAAGAAGGAATTATTTAATTTAATTAATATAAAGTAATATATAAGTTTAATTATAAAATTTTAATATCTATTTTTATATTAAATTCTATATTAAATTAATCTATATTAATTTCTTTATCTTATAATTATATACGGAAATAAATAAGGCTACTAATTTATAATTTAATTAAATTAACCTTTAATTTTAATCCCTTATTAATATACTCCCGAAATCTATACTTAAATATCTTATATTGCTAAATAAATAGTATTAATTAAGTCTTATTAATTAACCTTTTAGATATACCTTTAATTAAATTTATTATATTATTATAAACCTTTATTATTTTTAAATTTAAATATTTATTTAAATTTATATTATTTTAATTAATAATATTAATTAACTTTTAAAGGATAATATTAAATATAAGGTATTTATAATCTTTAATCTTCTCTTTATTTAAAAGATAATAAAAAACTTATAGCTTTTTAAATATAATATAAGGCTAAAATTTCTATTTATAAATATAATAGGAATTTTAAAGCTATATAAACTTAGAAAACTTATAACGGATTTAGGGTAAATATATATAAAGCAATATAATATATTACGCAAAATTATACTTATCCTATAAGCTTAATTCCTTTAGCTATTAAAAGAAAGTCTTTATTTATTAAATATTATACTTATTTAAATATATATAAGGCTAAACTTATTTTCTAAAATTATAAATACCTCTTATATAAACTTCCTTACTATTATTTAATTTTAATATTATATATATTTTTATTATATATCTAATATTTATAAAAGGTAAGGTTTAATTAAGCTTATTTAGGTTAGATAGCCTTTAATATATTATTATTTTCGGCTAATAATACTAAAATAAGTTAAATAAGATATAAAGGGATTTAATAATTATTAAAAAGTATTACTTAGTAATAATATAGCTATAGTATTATATAAGGTTATATAAGTTTTTCTATAAAGTTACTATTTTATAATAAATAATAATAAGCCTTAATAATAAGTTTAATTTCCCTTTTATAGTTTATATATATTAATAAAGATATATACTAATACTTTATAATTATTTAAATATATTATATAAAAATAACCCGGGCTATAGTTATAAAAATATTATAATAAAACTATATAATAAACCTTAAATAAGTATTAATACTAATATAATATTTAATACTATAGCGTAATAACTTTATATATTTATTAATCGATTATATAAAGTTAAAGCTAAAATATATAAACCTATTCCGGTATCTATATACCTTTAAACAGTGTTTTTTAAGCCTATCTAGATAAAATATTAGGTAAATTTAAGAAAGTATATTTCTTAAAACGTCGATTATTTATTATTAAAGGTATATATATAATATATTCCTTTTAATCTTAATAATAAGGTTCTTATTATATTACTCTTCTTTAAAAAATATATATAAATAGTTATATATATTTTTAATTTCCTTTAAATTATATTATTAAAAGATATATAGCTATTGCTAAATATATTTAATTTTAATTAAGGTTATAAGCTAGCTTTTTTTCTCGATTAAATATTAAAGAAGTTTTTAATTTAATAACCTTTACTTAAAGTAAAAAGTAATAATTCGGGCTTATAAGCTAATAGTATTAATTATATAACTTTATTAAAGCTTAATAAACTATTTTTTAAGATAATTATATAATATAATCTTTTTAATTAAGATATTATAAACTTTTTAAAATTTAATAAAAATAATAATAATAGATTTTTAAGTTTATATCTATTCTTTAATTTATATACGGTATTAATTAAGATTAATATAAGGTTAAGGCATAATAATTAAAGAATTAAAGGGTTAATAAGTTAAAGAAAAAGAAGGAAAAAGGAGAAAAGAAAAGAAAAGAGAAGAAAATCGATAAAAAGCAGGGTAAAAAGGTAATTATAAATAATAAAAATTTATTAATATAAGATTAATAATTATATATCTTTATAAAAGGAAATATTATATTAAATAAATAAATATTAATTACCTTTATATAAAATAATTTAAATAATTATAAAGAATATTATTATTATTATAAGTATTTAATAGTTTAAAAGCATTATATAAAAAGACTAAAATAGCATTAAATATATTTATTTATACCCTTTTAATATATTTAACCCTATTAAAACCTATTTATATATACTTAAGCCTATTTATATTTAAGGATTTATAACCGAGGCTAATCTAGCTTAAAAAGCTTTTATCTATATTTAAGGATTTACAGTTAAAGCTAACCTAGCTTAAAAAACTTTTATATATATCTAGGGATTTATAGTTAAAGCTAACCTAGCTTAAAAAACTTTTATTTATACTTATCTATACCTATCTATATCTATTTATACTTATCTATACCTATTTATACCTATCTATAAATATAAATGCTTAATAATTCCGGTAAAAGGTATATATCTATATATACCCCTATTAACTAAACTTCTTATTATATTAAAATATAAAACTTAATTTAAATTAAATATAAGCTAATCGGGGTTAATTAAAATTAATTAATAATTATCTTTATTCGAAATACCCTTATATATAGCTATATATTAAGCTTATTAGTTTTTAAATATAATATAATAACCTATCTTTTATTAAATTTTAGTTAAAAGCTATATTAAAGTTTTATTAGGTATAAATTAAATTTAACTATTAGTAAAAGGCCTTACTTAAAACTATATAAGGTTATATACCTATATTTAAGGCTAAATAAATAAGCTAATATTAGTTATATAGCTGCTAAACGATATATAGCCCGGTATAGATCTTAGGTAATAAGTAGGTTTAATATAATAAGAAATATTAGAATTAATTTTAATACGCTTTTAATTAAATCTATAAAAGGGTTAATTAAGCTTATAAAAGGGCTAATTAAGCTTATAAAAAAGCTAAAGAGTTTTATAAGAAGGCTAATTATATTTATAAAAGGGCTAATTATATTTATAAAAGGGCTAATTATATTTATAAAAGGGTTAAAAAGTTTTATAAAAGGGTTAAATAGATTTATACCGCTTAAAAGCTAGCTTCTTATTATTAAAGTTATTAAAATTATTAATAGATAACTTAATATATTATGCTTTAGCTATATATTTAGCTTTACCGGTATTAATTATAATTTTTTCTATTTTTATATATTAATAAGCTATTATATAAGGCTGGATTAATATATATCTTATAAACTATAATTCTTAATAGTTAATTTAAATTAATAATTAATATAAATATTTAAAAAGTAGCTACCCTTTTTATATATATAGTTATTAAAAAGCTTAATATATAAGATAATATAATAAATTTTATATTTAATAGATTTAATATTATTACCCCTAAATATCTTAATAAAAAGATATCCGGTAATAGCGGAGAATTATTATTAATATATAAGCTTAAATATATAGTTTATAATATTTCCCTTAATAATAATAAGCTTTATTTAAAGTAAATATTAAATTTTTTATAATTATATTAATACCTTAAAATATAATACTATATATAAATATATATAGCTATATATATTATTTCTTCTTTAGCCTTTATAATAAGGCGGCTAATATTATTAAATTTAGCGTTTAAAATAATATTAAGGTAATATAAGGTAGCTTTATATATATTTATATCTTTAATAATTTATTTCGGGGCTTTAAAAAGCGTATAACCTTTATAAAACTATAATATAGGTTATATAAACTTATTTTAGTAAGCTTAAAAGGCCTTTTACTCTTTATAAATTTATTTAAATATATTCTTTATTTAATTAGCCTTATTAGATTTAATAAGATTTTTAAATATAATTATCTTATCTTCTTTATTAAAGCCCTTATTTATAGAGCTCTAGTTAAGATTCTTAGGGTTATAGCTATTATTAATATCTATAATAGGCTAATTATAGGCAATAAAGGATTAATTAATTATATTAAGATTTATCTAATTTTAAATAAAGCTTAGCAGGCCTAGTTTAGCTTTTAAAAAATACTATTTATCTTTAAATAATAAGGTAAAGCCGGTATCTATAAAAGTATAAGCTAAAGAAACCTATATAGGGCTATTAGCGGAAGATTAATTAGCGCTATTACCTTTTTAATAGCCCCTCTTATTATTAGGCTTACTACTAGATATATTAGGTATACCGGATATATTAAATATTATTAGGCTTATTTTATCTATATATTCTTATTAAAGCCTATATAGTATTAATAAGCAATATAAAGATTTATATAATAATTAAAACTTATAATTCCTTAAGGCCCGGATAAAATAATAAAAAATATAATATAAATTATTACTATTATTATAAAACCGATTTTAGCTAATTTTAATATAATAATTATTAAAAAAATTAATTTATATATACTTTTAGGGGTAATAAATTAAATAGAATAGATAATATAAGCTATAAAGGGTATATATAGGTAATTAGTTATATACTGTTTATAATATTATAGGAAGAAGGGAAGGAAGGGGCTTATAAGTTAATTGCTATAAGTTTTTTGCTAGTAATAGATAGGGTAAAGGCTTATCCTTGCCCTTTAATTAGCTATATTAGGTAAACTAAACTATATAGGCCTATAGGAAATAACGGCTATAGCTTATTAATTAATTATATATTTTGCTCTTATTAGGTATATAGGTATGTGATTTTAATTATATAGGCTGGTATAGCTGTAAGGTCTGCAGGGGTTTCCGGATAGTAAGCCCTGTCGCGCACCATACTGACCGCTGCGGGCCGCGAAACTTTTTACCCGCGGTTCCCCCGGATTTATGGTTCGGCCTTTGGCTTCCGAGCAACACAACGTCAGTGCTGTCCTGAAGTCTCGCAAGCCACTCCAAAGATAGTGTCAACCATCATCAATGTGCCTATGGTGGTGAATGAAAAGTGGTCAAAAGTTGACCTCCTTGGCGGAGCTTCAAGCAGTGGGGACAAGCATGACCTCGGGATCTAAATCCGTGTGGACGGCCCCGACGGCTTTCCGGTACGAATGGGTCTTTTCCCCGGGGGGCTCCAAAGGCCTATCCACACACCTTTGAGCAAATGTCAATACACTTCCACAGGGAGATGGAGATACATGCTCCCATCAGCATGACCAATATGTTATCAACCTTCCAACGTGCATTGCAAGGTTAGCAGCAGCCCTGTGCAACACTGCAAATAATCGATTACTATCGGATTACTCAGACATGACATTGCATGTTGCTCAGAGGATAATGATCTGGCAGGCTTCGATACCCTCCACACCCTCACTGCACCACCTGTACAATACAGGCGTCAAAGATGAAAACGGTGCAAAACAGCTTGGTGATGCAGCGAGTCGAATGCAATCCAATGTGAGGTCTTGAAATCACATCAAGTTGTACCCAATTGTTAGAAATTGGTCGGCCGCCGAAGTCACAACTGAATGCATGTGGCACTCTACGGGCTTGGGGGGCAAAGTCTACACGTTCCATTTTGCAGACGGGGTTTTTTTTAATTGCATCGTCACCTTTGACGGCCCGCACAACAGACCATGCTTGCTTCAAAAAGGTGACACTACTTAGATCTAGCCAACTGACAATTTGCCGGGTGAGTGATCTGAAGGGCACGGGCGTTTAGGATAAGTGTTTTGGCTAATGCCTAAGCATTGCTCGAGCTGTGTTCTCCGCTCTCTAGGCTTAGCTGTAATAGTCATCTGTCTATTCACCGATGCCATCATGGCTCAGAAGTCCTGCACCGGAGCACGACAGTATTTACCAGCTAGCAGACAGACGCCTACTTGACATGAAAAAAAATTTAACCAGAAAAGATTTCAATATCCTTGAAGTGTCATTTTTCCTTCTCACGGCGAATACTGTTGTTTAGGACCCGAGACATCTGGACGGTCCTACTGCAATACTCAGCAACGAGCATTTCTTCGGCGGTCACCTGGACATATGTCTTTGTCCCCAAGCAGCAGGCAACTATCACGGGCCTCCTGACCTTTGGCATGCATTCTCGGTACTTTGACGAACGATAGTTCAGACATGCCATCACACCCCCCACCTGGGTCGGAGCATATTTATACAAATGTGTGCTGTCGGGCTCGTTATCACAGCTTTTGCATGCAAGTTGCTCTAAGCCTTCTCCAAGGCGTGAGTTACGCTCACATATAGTATTGAACAAGCAAGAAAGCGTTTATGAATTATTGATTGCATTATACAGCAACCAAGATAGATGCATGCAACACATTTTTCAGGCAAGAATAACATCGCAGAGCCAAATCGAAGTCCCGAGATGCGCGACTTGGTGCAGAGCATTGATGCAGAGTACTGAAGCTTTGAGAGCGACATTGTCGGGAGCAATGAAACTCGGGGGATCTTGCAATGTAGAAATAAATGCAATGCAAATCGAGTTCTGGACGCGATTATCACGACATCATCCCATGTATTCCGAGGACCCGGGGACGCGCGTTAAAGTACAAATATCTGCAGGAAATAATACAAGCTTGCTCGACCGCCCCACACAAGCTTGAGAGTGAAAAGCTTTCTTTGTTATCTACCATAGGTGCAGCCACGTGCTTGGTTTTGGCGGGCCGTTTCCTGCTCGACTCATCCGCAGAGGGGAGGTGTGAAGATGCTCATTACAATTATAGGCACAGATTGATGAACAGGATGGCGAGCTGGGGCTGACGAGACCAACGATGGAGATCGAAGCAGGCCTAGGCAAATCACAGCGGCACGATAGAGTGGCTTCAGTGCTGGGCTTCCCTGTCAGGGAGTGTTGACTGACTTGTACGAACCACTCTTCCGAGTCATGCCCACCCCAGCCCTGCGCCGGCCTTCCAGCGTGTCGACGGTGACTCGGCGCCCTACGGCGCGGTTGTTACGGCAAGGCTGCGATCGACTTCTGAGATGTATCCACCGAAGCTATATAGATCAGCAAGGTCTGTCCTTCTTCGTGGATGACTTGACTCTTGGTATCAGCATCCTGCATCTCTTCAACTCCTACTTCTCATTCATTCCCAGCCGTCTTTAGGCATCCTCGCCGGCGAGACTCTTTCTGCGAGTCTAGACACTCGTTCTGATACTGTACCTCAGTCACTACCGGCATCCTCCTTCCACAACAAAAATCAAGATGCAGTTCAGCACCGTCACTTCGGCCGTCTTCCAGGGCCTCCTCATGGCAGCCAGCCTCCCCTCCGCCATGGCCCAGTACGACGGCGGCGACGCCTCCTCCATAGTCCAGCTGCCAGACCCGGCCGTGACCAAGCAGATCCGCTTCCGGTCCGTGGCATCGGACTACGGCGCGACCGTTGATTTCATCACCAACGCGACGTGGGCCGACGGGGAAAACCTGCCGACCTTTCTGATCGACAAGGTCGTCTACAACTACAACAACCTGGGCGGCCGCTTCGTCACGGGCTCGGGCCCCTTCATCGGCACCACTCAGCTCTGGATCGGTTTCAACCAGGACACGCCCGGGTCCGTCTCGGGCGAGTCCACCGACCTCGTCGCCCCCCGCTGGACCTACCTGGCCAGCCCCGACGCCAAGAGCTTCACCGTGCGCAACTACCGCCAGGGCGCCGCCGACATCTTTGACTGCGGCACCAAGTGCACCTACGACGACATCCCCGGCCTCGAGTCCTTGGACAGCGACAAGCCGCCCCAGGTCCGTCGCGTCTTCAAGGCTTGAGTCTTTTTCTTGGGCCACGACTGGAGCAATTTCATGTGGCGGAAGAGCATATGAGCAACGCGCGTACTGCATAAAAGGGTGGATGGCGTTCGGCTTTGACTACCTTTCCTGATGTATACTTATTGATGAAAACTTGCCGTTTGACTCCAGCACATGCTGTGTTTGGGAGTACATCACGTCAAGACTGTATATAGAAATGATTAGATATGGAAATGTCACATACTCAATTCAACTTGCTCACTTTCAGGTTGTGCCCTTCCGTTCTTCGTCACATCAGAATGTCGCAGTTGCCGCTGAGCTCTGCGATGAATAGCAGACCGCGGCGTCTCTTTCTTGGTAGTTTCAGGACAAGTGTACACTTTTCCGATCGCAGCTGGAGTTTCAATGGTGTTTCTACCGTTGCTGCTAATTGTCCAGCGGTCTCCATGAGAAAACATGAAACTGAGAGACTGGTGGTGTCCTGTTTGCAGCCATTGCGCGCACTGCAGTTTGAGATCGACAAAAGAAGCCCCACTACAGCCACGAACAAAGTGTTTCTCTCGGACGGCAAGGCCGTCGACCTGGGATTTCGCAGACGTTCTGAAGCATCATGAGAATACCGCCGCCATTGAAACAAAAAGACACAGTGGACATTGTGGAAGCTTTTTCAATGTGTGGTGAATCCATGCGATTGTACAGTGTTATTTTTCTGTTGCATACGTCCTGGCTGTCCTCGCCTGCCTAGCATCTAATGGCTGGGATTGCCATGCCTTTGAGCACCATGTTTCAAAATTGGATCTTTGAGAGAGAATCTCTGTTGAAAAGGGGAGAACTTTGTTCAATGCGTAATAGTGACTATGGTTCATTGATGTCCAGCAAATATATTGTGAATCCACTTGTCTCATGACTGCTCCGTCTCATTCAACACAGCGTTGCTGGGTCTCAAGAGAGTGACAACAATGAGTGACAACAATCAGCAACATTGCATCATCATTGTAATGCATTTCCAGGCATCTGGGCGCACATATCATGGCGAGTGACCTTGAAAGTACGCTTGGAATATAGTGGGTCCAATGGATGCTACTGCCTAGGTATAGTCCTGGGTTTTCCTCCAACTTCGCGTTTGTTTGTTTTCCTACCAACCTACACCATCAACGCATCAACACCACACCAAGGGCACCAATGGATCCTGGAAGTGTCATCGCTATCATCCAGTCCCTTGCAAAGACAAGCGGTGTCTGCTACCAGATTCTCAAGAGGGCGTGGAAATGTCCGAAGGAGATCAAACGCCTCAATGCCGAAGTCACGAATTGGCGACCGCAGCTCGAGGTGAGTCGGTGCCTAATTCAGATAGCTATGGAAAGCTCAGTCTGTATTCTATGCTGACACCACGAGAAGAGCATGGCAGAGCTCCTCGAGGGAGACAGCCACTCTGCTAGAAAATTGAGGGCTAAGTTCGATGATGGACCTTTGCTTGAGATCAAGGCTCTTGTGGATGAGTTGAACGGGATCCTGGAGGACCTGGAGCCTGATCAGAAAATAAGTCTCCGGAAGAGACTCATGTGGTCTATTACCACTGGAGACAAAATGAGAGATCTTTTGGATCAGCTTCATCGAAGCATGGAGTTCGTCCTCAACACCCTTACTTTCGAACGCGAGTAAGTGGGCCATTCACCGCTTAATGGTTCTGCTTCGTTCTAAATGATTCCCAGGATCGAGTTTGATGGCTTGCGCAAGGAACTCATGAATATTCCGATCTTTGAAACCAGTAAGTACAAGTCATATTTACAACAAAGGCTTGCTCTGACAATTGCGCAGATGAGCACGAGAGACGAAACATCTTGGAGTGGCTCAAGCCGACAGGCATCGATGCTCACGACTTCCATCGCCAGAAACGAGCGTTGAGGGAGGAGGGAACTTGTGACTGGCTTGCGGATTCAAAACCGTGGCAAGACTGGTATCGGGGAGGTTCGGAAAAGTATGCACGATTCCTCTGGATACACGGACTCCCCGGTGCAGGTAAGACTGTCCTGGCATCCTTCGGCATCGACCACGTCGCATCAGAATACCACCACATGGGCGTCTCCTACTACTACTGCTCTCATGAGCGCCACAAAGAGGGTCACACATCTTCCGAAGAAGCATGTTCATTCCTTCGTTGGGTCATCAGGGACCTGACTACTCAAGTCACTCGCCCAAAGACCCGGTCCTCTAATCACCAGGCTGTCATCCCGAAGGTGTTGCAGGAGATGTATGCCACAAATGACTTCAGCGTCAAGAGCCTCCTCGAGTGTCTGCTGGATGTGACGGCGCACGCAGCAGCGGAGTTTCAGCAGCAAGTTTGCATCCTTGTTGACGCAGTGGACGAGAGTCCGCTGCCCCGAGATGAGCTTCTCAAGGTTTTGACAACCATTGGTACCAACTCGGAATGGCAACATGTGTCTCTCTGCTTCACTAGCAGGAAGGAGACGGACATTACTGTCGCAATTGACGCCATCCAGCCCGCACGCAACATACGGATTCCAATAGGGCCATCACGCAAGCTCGAAAAGCGAAAGAATGCGGCCCAGTCTGGTTTTGACGGCGGATCTTCATACAAGCATAGCATGGCTCCTCCTCCACGACGGGGACGAGTTCCTTCAGGGAGCTCCTCGGAAAACTCACTTATAGCTCAGAAAAAGAGCAGATCCGTGAGCAGACAGCCTTCAGGTGATGTGTCACCGCTCCAGGTCGGACGGGATCGGGAACGATCGATGTCAATGAGTCCGGCCGAAGAATCCCATGGTGGCAACGACTGCATGGATATTGACTCGCCCGGCCATGCTGATGCGCATGCTGTTCCTGATTATGTGAAGAAGGGATGCACGATCCTTTCCATGGATGACAACCCGGACGTGATCATGGCAATCCGCACCTTTGTGCAGAACCAGCTACAGGACCTTCGTGCATTCCAGAGGTGGGACAAGAGCGAACTGGACACGGTCATCGACCAGCTTGCTAGGAAAGCCAAGGGAATGTAAGTTTAAGTTATAGGCCTCAGGTTTCCGCACCCCTCCAACACGCCACTAATCAATTGACAGGTTCAGATGGGCTGCGTGCCAAGTCGACATCATCCTGAAGTCAAAGCTTTGCGACAAGGACTCGATCATCAAGATGCTTGACAGGATACCCCCTGACATCTTCGGCACTTACGAGCACATGATAATGCGTCTCCTGCCAGATGCAGACGGCAGCAACGAAAACAATCGCAAGTTCGCCCGCACTGCTTTGGCGCTGCTCTGCAGCCCGTCGTCCGCAGTGCCCTGTGCCGAAGTGCTTGTCCAGGCATCTCTCTTCAAGGTCGAGGGCGGCAAAGCTCACCTGTTCACCCTCCAGCAGCTCGAAGAGTTACTGGGATGCCTGATCACCGTGACGTCCCTCCCCCGGTACCCAGAGACCTTGTACAGCCGCGCAGATGAAGACGCTGATTGCGCAAAACAAGTTTCTGTCGCTCATTACACGGTGAAGGAGTACCTCTTCGACGAGAAGACTGCTTTGGGCCAAGCCAAGGACTTTGCCTTGTCTACAGCGGCGATCCAGAGCTTGGAGCTTCAGGTCATCTTCAGCGGCCTGCAGCAGTTTGGGAGAGGGCGGTCTGCCAAGGAGAAATACCCGAGTCGCTACGAGGAATACTGCCTTAAGATGTCGGATAGAGCGCTCAAGGAACAGAGGGACATGATTCTGCAGGATAAGACAGTCTGGCATGCTGTGACCGACTGCCTGAGGTGGGACAGCAAGCATCATCTGAAAGAAGCGGGAGCGTTCCCCAACGCCAAAGTCCGAGCCTCATTCCCCAACTGGAGCAAGACATCCCCATTCGAGTCCAAGAACAACGACAACATCACCAACCACAAGGAACACCTCCAGCCAAGATATTCCGAGACGAGCGTGCTGGTCAGCCTCATCCTCCTCGAGTGGCCCGAGCTGGCGAGGGCGTACCTCGCGGACCTCCCCGAGGCCACCAAGAGGCAGGTCTGGAGGGACAAGTTCCAGCTGCGCGACTCGTTCCGGGTGGACGGGACCGAGCCGCGGACGGTGATGCAGCTGTGCGTGACGCGGCGCGACGTGGCCTTCCTGCAGGCGCTCATCGAGTCCAGGGCCGACTTCTCGGGCGAGCGCGAGCTAGTCATGGACGTCTTCTACCACGCCTACGGCCACAAGAGCCTGGGCGACGAGGACGGCGGCGCAAAGACGGGCCAGATGCTCAAGATGCTGCTTGAGCGCGGGGTCCGGCCCGAGACCACTGGGTACCTCTTCACGCCGCTGCAGTTCGCCGTCACCAACCTCGAGGAACGGTGGGTCCACGACCTCCTGTACGAGGGCGCCGACCCCAACGCTACAGGCGACGCTGACGGCGAAGACCCCTTCAGCGGCAAGGACCAGGTCCACGGCCACCTGACGCCCCTGGACATCTGCCAGATGACGAAGCCTAACCGGCTCAAGTCTGACCTGGATCTCGACCAGGGACCCATGGAGATGGCGAGGGAGAAGGTCGAGTTCACGCTGCGCCAGTGGGGAGCAGAGGATAAGCCGATCAGTGTTCCCAGTGACAGTGACAGTGGATAGTTGCATCATCCAACCCTGGGGTTCATACATAAGGAACTTCTGTTGAGCCAAGCAGTGAATATGAATGTGCGAGAGCTTGCTGCGGTTGGGGTTTCTGGCGGTCATTAGGTGTACCAAGCGAGTTGTGGACTACATAGGTAGCCAGAGAACACCCCAATGATACTCCATTCACACATAGCGCCGCAGAAAGGCAGGATAACATTCAGCGGCATGATGCTGACGTTTTCTAGGGCGGTGCCCGCTACACTTGCCGCTCCACTTTCTTCGTGACACTGACAACTATTCTTCTCACTGAAACATTTGGAGGCGGGAAGTAAAAGACTCTGAACGCAACATTGGAACTCCTCATGGTGGATTTCGTAGGCATCAGCTCTGTCACAGTCTCGTTGGACTTGTCATGGGCCATCACCTAATAGGGCTTCCTACAACTGTATCGGATCGAAAACGCCAAGGAATGAGAATGAGGTGATTTGGTTCATGTCACCCACACCAGTCTTTGGGGATACCCAAGGACTTGCCGTTATGCAAAACCTAGAAGCAGGAATAAGACAGCAAAGCCCTGAAATATCTGACCACTTGACTCTGAGAAACAGCACTCTCGTTCAACGATAGACAAGCAACAAGAGAAGTCCGAGACATGTCACTTGAACAGAAAATATGATCAAACACATCTGAGTTTTCTCAAGTTCTTTACACTCGACCTCCCAATGATGCACCATTTCCCAAATAAATAAAACAAACCCTTTTCTGGCCTCCGCAAAATGATGGATGGATGGTACCCAAAGTCATGACACCAATAGCGCCACCCAATATTGGACATGTCGGTCAATGATCTGCAAAGACTGCCAATAGAACTCCGAACAAGTCTTTTTATCCTCTTCTCGAGAGAGAACACCAGCTAAGTGATGCACGACTGTAGTAGGCATCAGCCTGTTCTGATAATCTCAAAGCCGAGTTCTCGAGACCATGCCACTGCTACTGCGCAGTCCAGTATTACCCTGACCAATTTGAAACGCCAAAGAAATGGTAGCCCAAACAAAAGAGAAGATTGCTGTCGATTGATATGTTTTGCACAAGTGGACTTAAGGAAACCGCGTTACCCAAAGACTGTTCCCAAACGGCGCCCTATGTTCCGCAGTGCTTGGAGCTTGTGACACGGCCTAGTCCAAACCACTTTCTCCCATGGCCGTTCCCATGGCCGTTGCCATGACCGTGGCCCGAGTTCCCACCCGACGTAGGAGTGCTCTCCTGTTCTTGGCCGCCACCGTTAGGCGTCAGAGGAACGCCGCCGTCATGCTTGGCCAAGACATTGCTCAATCCAGCGCCCAAGCCCGGGCTGGAGGATCGGAGAGGATGAGGTTTCGCTGCCCTCGTGATACCCGTGGTATCTCGTGGCTGCTCCGTAGCATCTGAGAAGCCTACATCGGCCACGGGTGCCCTTTTGCGCATGATCGGCGGAGGCGTGGCAGACGCCTCCTCGTCGCCCCGGTCATTCCTACGCTCCCACATTGGGACGCCGACAGCTACCGGCGGGGCGTCAGCCTTCGCGGGAGGAGGGAATGGAGACTCATTGTGTGGGACCGAGGCGGAGGTCTGAATGTGACTGGGGCCCAGGGAACGGCGAAACAGGCTAGTGATGCCTCGACTGCGAGGACGAGCAGGTGCTTGCTGTTGTTGACTGGCAGTTGGAGGATAATGGCGTTTGTTGGCCGAAGCCTCGTCGTGATGTTGAGCCTGAGGGCGATCTGGCGGGGTTGGCGTAATACTGCGAGAGTTGGAAGCGGACCATGCATCCGAAGTACTTCGTCCCTGTCCGGTTAGAGAGCTCTTCCTGCTCGACTCAGACTCGCCGTGTCTACCAAATGCTCTTGGGGGACGTGTTGTCATTGGAGTCCCAGGCGCTGATGTTCGGGCGCGCAGACTCGACTTGCGATTAGGTGCCGGTGGGGGTGCACCGACGTTGCCCGTCGCGCGTGGTGAACTTGCCCCTGCAAGTCCGGAACCGTACATGCCAATCTCTGGAGCTGGCAGTGAATCCCCCAGAGCATCTAGGGCTGGCGCGAGGGGGGCCATCGAGCCGAGATAGCCATTTCCACCCAGCGCCCCAAACATGTCGTTGGACTGCCAGCCCTTAGAGTCAGATGGGAAGCCAAAGAGGTCTGGAGTGCCCCGACTGGAGTATTTCTGCGATGCCAGCGCACCATTTTGCGCTTGAGCCTGGCCACCTCGGCTAGGTCGAAGGCCCTCTCGCATCCAATAATCGAAGCTGGAGACCTCCGAAGCCGCATCATCAAGCTCACTTCCTGAATCCCAGTCTAACTTATGGCGGGATATCGTGGTTTCATCAGCTGAACGGGGGCGTCTCGGAATGGATAGCGGAATGTCGGCATGCTTGCCAGTCGAATAGTCTTTCCTACCTGTAAAGGCTGTGACTGATGGTGGCTGCGCAGCGCCGCCGCTGTTGAACCGCCAGTGCCCTGGCTCGACCTCGTCTGTCTGATCCAGGGTGAGCCGAGTCATCACGGGATACGTCACCTCCCCGTCAGGTTGGTCATGTTGTGGGGGTTCGTCAGAACAAAGACTGTGGTTCATGGAGCTCGACATGGTATCCGGTGTTGGAGGTAGTGCGTGTGCACGAGGAGTAGGCATGTCGGTGATCACCCTGCGTCCTGTTGCTGGTTTGTCTTTCGCCTTTCTGACTCGGAGCAGAGGTTGCGGTTTGAACGGCTTCACGGTGGCGGGCCGCTCGATGTCTTTGCCTAGAGGCATTATCTGTGAATTCTCCCGAACGGCTGGTGAGGAGTCGAGCTTCTCAAGCTTTTGAAGCGGCGAGGTTGTCTCGCCGTTTTCAATGGCCTCCTTTGCGCTGGGCCTGGTCGGGGTGGAGTCATGCATAGACAGAGAAAGACTCCGGCGGCCGCCCTTGCTGGCGCTCTCATCAGGCCGAGCCTCATTCTCAGCGTGAGTAGAAGAAGTCCCGTCTGGTGCCGTTTGCTGGCCATAAATGCTGACGAATGAGCTTTCGCTCAAGACGCTCATGTTTGGGCTGGCGAATCCACCATTTTTTGTCCTTGGATCCGTCTCTGATAAGCTCAAAATACTACCTTGTGTTCCCAGATAAACATTGCGAAGATTCTCGGTGTTTTCCGTGCGCTCTGAAAGGAAGCTAGGCATTCGTGCAAGACTTCTTCCATGGCCATTGGGCGCATTTTCCTGCGCGTTCGTCAAGTCGTGACCGTCGGTATGAGACATCGACTGTGACACAGCAAGCTTGGAGATGAGAGCCTTGTCGGCCTCCACCTGCCGAACCATCTCCCTTTCGCGCAGCAGAAGTTCTATGCGGGCCTCGAGGGTGACAATCATTGTGACAGCTTCTTCGACCGCCTTGTCCCGCCTTTCCAGCTCCTGTATCAGCGTCTCGTTGGTCTCCTGAGTTTGAGACTTCTCTGCTTCCAGTGTCTCGATCTTGTCCTCTAAGACAGACTGCCGTTGTCGCCGATGGAAAAGCTCGAGCTTGAGGTCAAAATTTTGTTTGTGCAAAGTTGACATTGCCTACGCAGGTCATGTTAGTAAGTGGGTCCAGCATCTGCTTCAGGCTGGGTTGACTGCCGAGAAGGACATATGACAGTTTACAATAGGAAGAAGCGAAGGGTCAAGCAAGAGCCTGTGCTGACGAGCGGCAGACAGTAAAATGGTGTAGGGTGAAGATGTAAGAAGTTCGTTAGTACCTGTTCCATCTCCTTGAGGGCCAACCCTTTCTTCTTCCCGGTGTCGCCATTTGTGTCGCTGGATTCCGGTCGTTTGCCATCCGCTGTGGCGCACCGCACCGGAGTAGAAGCCGCAGGTTGGGTGTCAGCTTCCGTGTTCATCTCGCCGGCCAGTCTGTTCAGGTTGCGTTGGATTTCGGACCTCCTTTCGCGCTGCAGTTTCTCCTGTAGTAAGGTGGAAGCCGGCTCCTGAGAACTGGACTGCGAGCCCCTGACAGAGCTCTTGGAGATCGGGGTCGGGGGTCGGTCAGTGTTGGATCCCATGGAGCCTCTGCGCTGGGACAAACGAGAACCGACGGGCTGCGCGTATCTCAGACTAGGCGACGAGGTGAGGTTCGACGCAGAGTCGGCGTTGGCCTGGGGCGGCATCCTCGCAGAGGAGTTGCGTGTACTTGAGCGCGAGACGGCGCGAGAGCTGTTTGGAGAGTGAAAGGACGGCCGCCGGCGCTCGCGACGCGGACTTTGGACAGCAGGTCCCTCCATGATTACAGACGGGGTTGGAGGGACGTCACCGCAAGTCTTAAGCAACAGGGAGTCGTGGGCCGGGCTGGCACGGTCTCACAAGCAAGGCAACGCAGCAGAGTGGAGCGCAAACAGCGAGATCAACAGAGCTGAGATGTGACCAAAGTCAGTCTTAGTCTACTACATGGCGAGCGATAGGAATGAAGGGGCCAAGGAGTGTGAGTGAGACACACGCACCGAGGTACGGGATCATGCCTGTCCGGGAGACGGCGTTGGTCTGCGGGACACTGTATGTAGCGTGGGATGGGGAATACGACAAGGAAACGATCCCTCGTGGGTTTATTTGGAGGCCCCGGCCCTTGTGCCTTGCGTTGCGTCGCGGTGGCTTGCCTGGCCTGGCTGCGCCTCGTTGGTCGTGACTCGTGAGGCTGCGATTGGTCGCGAGTATTTACGAAGTGTAGCAGTATTGGCAGCGAAAAGGCCGATGCTGTGGGGACGGAGGCGGACAGGATCCCTAGGTTTGCGTGCCGAGAAGCAGATCGTGTCTGTTCAAAGGTTGATCAAAATGGATCCAGATCCAGTTGGCAATGCCGTTCAGGCTATGATTGAAAAGACGATTGGCGAAGGAGGCCAGTGGCAATGAGATTTGGGTGAAATCTGGCGGGCTCGTGTTGTGCTGTGCTATGTTGTGTTGGGGCCGGGATGATCAGTCTAGCATGGGATGGGACGAGATTGGCAGGGAAGAGGCGGGAGCCAGCAGCAGCAGCAGCACCATCAGATGAACGCAGCCCGAGCAAGCTATCGATCATCCATACCCAATCGGCGGTGAATTGGGCGAGGTGAAAATTCGGTAGTAGAACTAATGGGGAGAGGACAGGAAATGGAATGGGAATGGAGCGATGACAGTGTCTCTAAATTGCGTGAGGTGTCTCAGATATGCAGGCAAGCAAGCTGGCAAGCTGGACAGGGCAATAGCAGACAGAGAAGGGGAGCGCGCGGGCCAGGCGGGGTGGTGATCTTTTTTTGTATCTTCTGCTTCCTGTCGCGTGCCTGTCTGCGTCTGTGTCTGTATTTGTACCGTATTGGCAACTAAACTGCGCCGTATTGTACAATGCAACGAAGGACTGGCTGACTGACGAACTAATTGATTTAGAAACTGAATTGAGACAGCATGTGCTGAGGCTCGAGGAGGAGAGTTACTGTAGAAGTGTGATGGCGACGATGTGATGGAGTATGCTGGACACGAACAAAACGGTACGTACACATTGAACACATGAGAAGGAATGGAAGCATGGAAAATTGGAGGTCTCTCTGTCTGTCTGTCTGTCTGTCTGTCTGCCTGCCTGCCTGCAAACACTTTCCATCTCGTTTCCTTTTCGTCTCCCCCGCCCCCAGCAGACCACCCCTGACAGCGGGCAAAGGGGAAGTTGCAGTGCATCCCCAATGCCACCCTCCTTTCCAGGCCGAGCTTCTCGCTTCTCCAGTCCCTGAGCTTGTGGTGCTGCTGTTGCTGCAGGCACTTTGCGGGAAGTTGCGACTGACAGGGCCGCCAGGCAGGCCAGGGCAGAGTTGCAGGGAAGGTGTGGCAGAGACCAAGCACCTCGGCAGGGGTTAGGGCAGGAACAGGGCAGGAACAGGCAGGGGCACAACGCCCTGAACCGAGATGGAGAATTTTACCCCCCCTTGCAAGAATCTCCCAGGGTCCCCTAGTCGTTTGCCGCTCAACTTAGCTAGCGTACCTACTTCTGGGCTAGCGTAACTACTTCTAAGAGAAAGCTATTAAATACAATAACTTCTTCCTATTTTCCTCCCTTAATTTTTTTATTCTATAGTTTATACGGGTTAGACCTCTGGGAATTCGGGAACGGCCTACCGGCCTCTTGTTAATGCTTATCCCTTCGCCCCAGCCGGCCCTTTAAAAGAAAGGCACTTCGGTAGTAAAGCTATCCTAACCGAATTGGGCGGCAAACGACTAGGGGACCCTGGGAGATTCTTGCAAGGGGGGGTAAAATTCTCCATCTCGCCCTGAACGGTCCAGTGGGCGTGGCCTGTGCGCAAGTCTGGCTCTCCTTTCCGCCTGTTCCCCAGCCATTTCCTTCCCACCTGCAGTCACTTCACTAATAAAGCGGGCCTAAGTGTGCTAACTGCCAGCTGCTAGCCCAAGCCAAAAACAAGCCAAAAACAGAGCAAGCAAGCAGCAGACCGAACACAATTTTGAGCACACTTTGTGGCAAACCCTCGAGAAGATCACGGCAACCAGTCAATCAGTCAGTGGGTCAATCATTGGGATCACCACGCTCGAGCCCCTTGGACCGAAGTCCGACTATCGACCACTTCCAGACTCGATGGCACCACGAAGAAAACATCCCGTCCTGCCCGTGTGACAGCAACCTAACTTGGCACCTCGCTCCAGAGCAACTCAATCTCTCGAGTCAACCTCAGCTCAGCCCAGCACAACTTAACTCAATTCACTGCTCACTTCAATCCAGCACACGGGCGCTGACGGGCGCTGACGGGCTCATCGCGATTGCGGTGATGGATGGTCCGGATCACATCCGCCCTGCCGCCCCAGCCTCCCCGTGCACTGCGCCATCCCGAGGATCACCGCGCTTAGCACACATCTAGTGTATCGCTGCCCAACGTCCGGCGCTGCGCGTTGCCACGCTTTTCCGACAGGCACCTCTGCCTCCTGATTGGCCGCCCTGCTCCTGCGATCTTCAACTGCCCTCGCAGTTTTGGCACACGGTCTGGAGATCCGACATCTTGTCCCACACCAAGGCAACCAAACAGGAAGCACACTGGCAAGACGAGCCGCTCAATCGACCCAAGATTCTCTGCAGTGGGACAGGCCACTGACTCGGCACCCGGATCATCCCCCAGGGTCCTGCTCAGTTCGGCAGGTTCGGTGGGCTCACCATGAACTTCTGTCACATGGGTTGCCGGACGAGGCATGCTCCATCTTTCCACGAGCCTACTGCATGTGCTGCCCTAAGGGCGGGTCTCTCAACCTCCGTGCTCTGCGCTCTCTTGTCTTCAACGCAATCCAGCACTCTGACCTGTGTCCACCACACGCACCGAAAGGATGGGTGCTCCTCACGCTACGGCCTGTTCGTTCGAACTGTGATTACCGACAGACCTTTTTGATCGCTAGACTCTTACCGGCTTCTTGGGACACAATCTCCCTGCGCACGGATTACATCCTAGCCCGGCCCTAGTGTCCTCGCCATGAAATGATCCGCAAGCTACTCGCGCTGTCCCATAAAAGTTAGCTCCCGGGAGTGTCCGCCTCTGGATCATTGAAAATCAAAAACATGACGGCCGGTTTGTTTCTCGCCGCCGCCCTCCGCCCGCCGGGCGCGCTAGACTGTCCTATCGTGAACGTCACATTCCCCTGCTGTTCTGCGGTCCATAGACCTGTTTTGACCCGCGCTTCTGAATGTCCTCGGAGTAACAAGCGGCTAACACTTAAGGCGCTCCGGTACAGCGTTGACAGGACCATTATTACGCGGAGAATTCTATATTCGCCGAGTTCGTTTCAGGGCAGGGGATCCCTACGAGTGCAACTCGACGCGGCTCTTGGGTCAGCTAACCCCCATTGTCAGCCAACGATGTGCAATTCTTGCTTCACTCCGAAACCCATTGGCCGCGGCATTGCACACTCGACTTGAAGCATGGGCTTGTCATCGATCACACTCTAGTGGTATTTGAACCCAAAGTGCCGACAACCCGAGTCGTCAACGCCCACATGTGTGGCACAGTGGGACAAAGAGTGTATGGTGACTTACTCAATTCAAAGACGATGTCGTATATGATGTCGAAGACATTGCAAGTACACGCACAAGAGAAGAGCCGCGCAATCTTTCCAACACTGTCTATGCGTGTAGTAGGTGCCCTACTAGATCATGCCCTCTCCAACAGCTTGGGCTTTAGATCCTACGGGGCATTTCCGATCGAAGTCAAACTGGCCTTATCAGATGCAACGGTAGGAGGCGCGCTAGGTGGTATACTGTGTAAAGTGTATTCGTCCCCACAAAAATATTGAGACGGGCTATACCTCGACGGTACTATCCGTCAAGGGGTATCGTACGAGATTCAGGCCCTTCTACCACAATGCCACCCCCAACTCCATCGGCACTTGAGCTAATCTTGGCCTGCGCCTGGTCTGTCGCCCACTGCGACATGATAAAAACAAGTCGCCAACCGTCAACCGAGGCCGCGATCAGACCGACCCGGTCAAGTGACCAAGAAGCAATGCGTGTGCTTCGGTTGCCTCGTCCTCCCGTCTGGGCTTCGGTATTAAGCCTGGTTGAGATGATATTGGGTCAAGTGGTCCCATGGCAAAGTGTTTGGCAAGTCTCTGTGGTTGTATATCTGCGAAATTAGTCGGCAAATATCGGCTTCCGCAGTGGCTGGCTTGTACAGCAAGGAAAAGCAAAACCGTCCGCAGTTCGCTGCCCTACATGACGCCATCTTCCAACTGCTCGACGTCGACCTGCCATCACGAGTTTCATGAGGTTACTGTTTGATGCACAAAACGATCTGTCACCGGAAGTGGTGTTGCCCATTGTCTATCCTCTTGGAATGGCAGCAGCTCCCACGCCCTCTCGCAGGAATCTCCAGATGTGGATTGTGTCCGAGTGCGAGATGCCATACCATTCACTCGTGTGATGGATATGCGGTCAAGGACATGGCGACCTCGACAGTGACTGGATGGGAAAGATAGTGAGGTGTGCCTCATGGCCACCGATCACTGCTCTCCCGTGGAGCACGTGTTTGCCCGGGAAGCATTTTGCTTCTGTCGTTCTGGATTGATGACACCCTCCCCCTCAAGTCACGCGTTAATGAGCTTGGACAGATACCGTACAGGAAGAAGTAGCATCGGCTGCGTCGTAGTGAGGAACATTGAGCGGAATACTGTCCGCGTTCTGCGTCAGATGTATCTCCGCGCGTGGGTCAGGAAGATAGACTACCATTTTGATGAATGAAACCCGAAATCGACCCCGAAGGCCGACGTCCGGACTGAGGAATCTACTTCTCCATGTTTGCAGTCGCCTACAATTCCAGATGGCTTTATATTCTCTCTCTTTGTTTCCTTACTGTCTGTTTACATACATCTAGATAAATTCAGCTTGTTGGCTAACAAGACAAGAGAGCACACTGCCGACGCACTCGCCCTAATCAAGTCCGTGCCCCGCAAGCAGGGATCCCGCATTCGGTACTCACGGCCGGAGAACTCGGCCGCCCCAGCATCTCGGTTGCACACACGGCCCTTGCACTGGGTGTTGTCAGAGGTGGTAGGATCGGGACCGAATGCTCCCCTGGCACACGCTGCAGTAGTCACCAAGGCTACTCTGGCCTGTCTGGCTGCATGCAGCTTTGTCACACCGCACGACAAGGGTTGTCTCCGGGTTCCTTGGGGAAGAGGGTGCTCAGCACGTGCTCAGGATGTGGTCGGCGTGTGCGGTTTCGTGAGTTTCGACAACCGCCGCCGTCTTTTTTGCTTGTCTGCCTCGTGCAGAAGAAGGTGTACAGTGCGGTGTCACAGTCCGGGCCCGGTCATGTGTGCTTCCCATGGTGGTGGGAGGGCTGGGGATGGTTTCGTTGATGGCACCCTGGTTTTCGGCTCCGAGGCTGGCTGGGTGGGTTTGAAACGCCATGTGGCTACTTATGTTTCTCGATTTGGAGGGTGGTTTTCCTGACGCGCTTGGTCTTGGACTGTATGCACAGCAGCAGCTTGGGGTACTTGTTGCTCCTGGGGGCAGGTACAGTAACATGACCTCGTCGGCATGCTGCCACTCCCGGGAATGAGAAACACTACCCTGCCTGTGTGGCCGGTAATTACGCACTTCCCCATGAGCCCTTATTACTGGCCGAGATTGTGTTCGGGAAGATTATGACGATGGCGATGATTGACGTTTGTCAGTATAATCTCGGGGTATAACCACGAATGCTACCTGACGTAGGAACAGAAGCAAGTTTAGCGTATTGTATCAGCACAGTGTTTGGCGATACTATATGGTCTCAGTGGACTCTCGAGTAGATTGTCCAAGGGGCTCGTGCCGTCTTTAATGTACCTCTCCTCTCGACCTGGCATTGCACATTGAAACCATGCACGTTGACACAGCTTTCCACATGCGCATGCGATTCTCATGCGGGTTGAGAACGTTTCTTCATCACATAATGCGCACTCCCTCACACTGTCATAGTATGTACTATGAAGTTCACACAGTCGAAAAGCGACAGCCAGAGTAGACATGGTACCTGTGCAACAAGTAGTTTAGTCCTTCTCCAACTTCTGGAGGCTAATGCTTGGCGGATCACAGCATCTTCGAAGGTGCCCTAGCTTTCTTTCATGTGATGGTGTGCAGAGCAAAGTTGAGAACACTCAGCGGATACGCAAGACGGGTTTTGAGACTCCATTGCTTGTCCTCGGCGTCTCTCTCCTCCACAGGTGCGTCATCTCCCGAGCGTTGGTCCGCAAACGTGGGGTGTATGGCTTCACGAATGTCACCGGCCGAAAAGAAGTCCAGCGGCGGTGGCGACGTGCACAAGAGTCTCGCGGCGTTGTGGTTGCCTTGCCCGTGCGCCTTGAACGTCTCAACCTCTCGGAGGGCGTAGGTGAAGTTGACCAGGACTTCGATGGACTCCCATGACAGAGTCGGGTCCAGGAAGAAGTGTGAAGGCGGGCCCTCGGCATACTTGAAGCCGAACCTGTCCAGGGCCTCGGCATCGACCCAGAGCTTGCTCACGAGCAGATACGGCCGTTCATGGGGCTGGCCCAGGCCTGCTGTATCGTCGTCAGTATTCGTGCTGGTCTCTCCGTCGTACCCTGCATGGAATTCAATGATGTATATCGGCTCCGGCCCGTGGTACCAGGTTTGGCCCGCGTCACTCCCGCGCAGGTAGAAAGGCGTCAGCTCAGCGAAGTTGCCGAGGTATGCCGGTCCCTTCCATGGCTGCGACCTCTCGACGTCGCTGTTTCTGGCTATCTCGTCTTGTTCTCGACCCTTGACTGTTGTCTTGACAGTTTCTGTGCCGTCTGAGTCGTCTTCATCGGCTATCTCGGCATTCTCACCCGACGAACTTGATGAAGTTGTGTCTGTCTCTTCGGTCACGTACGACATTATGTCATACTCCACGTACGGAAATTTGAACCTTTGAATAGCATTCTGTATCAGAGCAGATTCATCGACCTCGCTGGATATGTCTTGAGGACGTTCCTTGAACTGTTGGATAAAGTCATCCTTGGGCTGTTGGCTTTGGCGGGCTCGCTGTTCGGCCTCGACTCGTTCCCGCTCCGCTTCTGCGATCCTCCTAAGTCGATCCCGGATATTCTGATCCTCTCGTGCTCTCTTCTCTGCAGCCTCCTGTTCTTGTCTTAGTTCGTCTCTGGCTTGTTCTTTGATATTCTCGATAAATTGTCGTTCCTCGGCCTCGCGGCGCTTCATATCAGCGTAGCTCTTCTCATACGTCTGACTGTATGTCGCCCGGAGATCATACTGTCTCTGGAACTCTTCTTCAACTTCTTGGCGCATCTCCGATTTCAATTGCTCACGCCATTCTTCCAATTCGTGCTGACTCCGCGGTGGGGCGTCTTGAGTTGACACCGTGTTTGCCCATGAATGATCTTCCAATTCCTTCATGATGCGAGCTCGTATCTTGGCTTCAGATTCAGCTTGTGGAGCCGGAATAGCTATACCAGTAGAGACCTTTCTGTCTTCTTTCGGTCCGGTATTGCGTCTTTCCAACTTGGACCAATCGACGTGAGACCAATCCCCTCCTCTCCATCCATTCATTTTGTGATCGTTTTCGTCATTTTTCTGGGCCTCAGCTCCGGCCGGACCGAACTTGCTCGTGTTGATCTCCGTACCTCTTCTACGAATCTCAACCAACGGGTCTGGTCTGTGCTCGCTATCGAATAAAGTATCCTTCACAACGTTCGATCCACCCTCAATCGTCGTTGTTGGACTGTCATGCATACTTGGGGTGCGCGGGCGGTGTCGCTCACCGGCGTCGTCGCCAACCGTTTTCGCAAAGTCATCGCGTCTTTTAGGCGGTGGAGGAGAGGGCGGTGGCGGAGGAGCGGGTGGAGGTCTTCGAGGATACGGTAAAGGTGGTAAATTTCCTGGCCCGTGTCCATGGTAAGATGGATCGAAATGTTTCTCGCCTGGCGCTCTGGGCTGTCGCGGCTGTCCCAAGCCTGGCGGTCCCCAGACAGGAGCTGGCTGCTGACTTCCACCATGCACCGGGTACCTCAAAGATGGATCAATTGGAGCTCTCCCATCATTTCCGTACGGATATCCCGGCGGCCCGGGGTAAGGCAGCCGGTCTGTACTGAATCTTGCCGCAAGACTTGAGTCCCCAAACCTCGACCGGTCCCGCTTCGCCTTGTCTTCCAATGGCTGCCTGGATGTATGTCTCTTTCGGTTTGAGGTTAGATACTCATCGTCCGAGTAGCTGGCCATCGTGCTGGCACCGCCGTCAGAATCTGAATCGGCACCAGCGTCCTCTTCGGGTTGAGTCTTGGCAACTTCCTTGATCTGCTTGATGTCCAGTGTGGTCCATTCTGTCAATAGTCGACAGAGGACAATGTCCTCGGGCAAATACATGAACGGCGTCTTATCAATAGACCAGTTTTTGGACCGCGGAATTTTCATCACTGAATCCATGCCCACGATCATGTCCACCTCGTGAGGTTCCAAAGCCTCTTCTCTCTTTATAGTGAGTTTGGAACTGCCCTGTGTACGAAGACGTTTTAGGATACACGTTCGTATTGTCATATCAATCGCATTCAACGACTCACATCTGGATTTTGTGACTCTTGGTAACTTAGTCCGAATGTATCCAGGGTTCTAACGTCAAGGGCTCCCGATAGAAACTCGACATCATGGCCGGCCGCTCCTCCGTTTCTGGTATATTTTGGTTTTGCTCTTGACACAGGTCCAAATGGCAAGCTAGGTCTTGTACGTGACTTGATGGCCCTGACACTGGAACCAGAGGCCTCGGGCCCCATAAGTGACTTTACAGGGATAGTCGGTGCCGATAAATTTATGGCCATCCAAACGGCCATATCTTCAGGTGACTCATCGAAGGGAAGTAGCTTGCGATGTTGAATTGGGATGGTATGGTGTTGCTGGTGATGAAGATTCCATAGACTTCGGAGGCAGTCCTCGATTGTTTGCGAGGTCTGCGCCCTGAATAGGTCCACATCTGACGTCGTAGTGCTTCTGAGCCGTTTCATCAGCTGCTGCCGGTCCCTGAGACGTAAATGAATACCTGCCTTGACGCTCTCTGCTCAGCGTACTGCGCCACGTTTAGAATCAGGGCCAGAGTGCTTCTGAGTGCCTCCAATTGAAGGGTGATATCCTCAATCTTCTTACTCTGCCACAATGCAGACACCATGTGCTTCAGTTTGTCCCGCCTCCTGTGTCTTGACTTTGGGAGAAACTTGTCGATGAGGCCGTTTATATTGGCGAATTGACCGTTAACATCCCGGATCAAGCCCTTCAGTTCATCTTTGAAAAGGGCATCATGGTCGTTGACGAGCTTCATTGCACATTTCAGAAAAATCCCATCCCGCTCGATCTGATCAGCAAGCATGCGCAACTGGCCGGGAGCTTCCCTGAAGTCCTGGACAAGATCATGAAGCTTCTTAGAAATTTGGAAAGCCGCCGCGGCTACACCGACGACGCTGGCAGCGAGGGAGAAGGGTTCCGCCATATCTTGACGCTTGACGGCATGTCGCTCGACTGAAGTTTGAGGTTTCTTCTCATAACGAAACTGAATCTGCTCATAGGCATCGAGCCTTGGGGAAAGACAAAGTCGATTGTGCGAGAATGCGACAGATGAGGAGGATCAAATCGAAAGCTGAAAGGTGCCGGTGTGCTGGGCTTGCTTACCACCCACCACAGTCAGCAAGACCTTCCATTCTTGGCCAGCTGCATGGGGAACATGCACGAGAAATGCAGCATAGCCACTTTGTGGTCAATAGGAAGGCTCGCTAGTCCTATATGCTGCGGGAGCTGAAGTAGGACTCTTCCAAGGTTCTTTATCCTACCTCGCCCCCAGCCAGTTCTTGTAGTTACACCGCATCACTAGCCGCTGACAATGCTTGCTACCGTACCCAGTCAGTGAGATTTTGTCACGCTACTGATACTGATATGTTCGATCCGGTTTGAGTCACTCAATAAATGCAAAAACATGCTTTGAAGAGGCCAGCAATACCCGCAGCACCCTCAAGATGGCCAATGACAGTTTTAATGGAAACAACATGAATGTTTCCGGTTCAATAAATATGACGGCAGACCCCCCTTGGTACAAGAATTACGGCAGGCGGGTTGCGTTTGCGGCCGCAGTTGACTTTGATGAGCCGTCGAGGAATCTCAAGGCCTATGTGACCCCTTATATCAAGCATGTCACCACGGGCAAATCGGAAAACGAAATCGTTCTTGATGCGATCAAGATTCTGCAGCCCGGAGGGCCAGTTCTCCTTCCGCCTGTGAAGCTGTTGGAAGACTATTTGGCCACCCGTACGGAGGATTTCTCTCTCGTCAATCAGTTCATCGGAATCCATTGCGCTGACCCAAGCAAGGCCCGAATCAAACTCTACACGGCGACGAATACTTCCCGGTTTGATTTTATTCAAGCAGCCATGACCCTGGGCGGGCGGCTCGACGACGAGTCGACTAATCAGGGTATGGAGGGATTGGCGAAGGGTATCAACGATTCTTCAACAAAACCTTGTAGGTCTAAATCAACCCTTGATCGTCCGTGGTAAGAAGGATTGCTCATGCCTTTGAGCGGCACGGTAGGTGTCCCTGGGCCGACTATGGTACAAACTTGGTCGACGTACTGTTTTACCAAAGACCGAAGTGTATACATGACTTAGTACATGTCAAAAAATATCGAGTTCCTTCTACCTTTCAGATATAAGGCCCGGAAAGAGATGGTGCACGTACCTAGAGGTTGGTGATGACATGTCAAATATGCGTAGGCAAAAATGGACACAGGGAGAAAAAAAAAAGAAATAATGGACGCGGCTGGGGTCGAACCAGCATCACCATCTTAGGAGTCGGTATGTTACCATTACACCACGCGCCCTAACTGGACTGGAAAGTATATGATTATATACCTGATTCCAAAAGAGAGCGGGTGCCTTTGCCTCTAATCAAGCACTAGAATTGGTCAGAACGGGATAGAAGCCCCGGCTATCCCTTGACTTTAAACCTGGCATAGAATGTGACCGAAAGAACTAGATGCTATAATAGCGCCTAAGTGTTGCTGCAGCGGACACGTGTCTCAGGTCGAGCGATTACTATTTGACACCGGGCTGCGGTAGGTTGGACCTTCTCGAGGGATCGTAAAATAGAAAGTAAAAAGAGGAATTACAGAATGACGGAGCGAATGGTCAAGGCTCGATGTTTTCTGGACCAGTGCAATGTGAGTTTGTACTAAATGAAGGATGCATCGCATACACTGGCTAATTATGATGTTCTGGATAATTTCCGGATATGTACTGTTAACATCCTTAAGGTGGTAATGGGTGATGGGTGATGGCGTCTAAACATATACTACAAGTTGAAATCTCACCATGGGACAGATATTATCTTTCTTCCTTGGTCAAGTCTACGGATACATGAACACGGCTTTTTATCTGTGCGTGTCACCAGGTAACCCCAGCTATATTCGGCCCGCCCAGCTTTTCTGATCCGCCCACCCAGCTGTTACAGAACGAGATAGCCTATTCCTACCGGGGGGAGGGGGGGTTTCTGAATAGACCGCGCAATTTAATTATTAATTAATACTTAATTAAAATTTAAGAATTATAGCAAAATGCTAAGGAAATGCTACTAAAATATTATTAGATTAAATTATTTTAAAAGGCTATATTATATAAAAAATATATTATATTAACATTAACGCTATATTAATAATATATTAATAATTTAACACTATATTAGCGCATTTTAGCGATATTAAAACGAAAAAGCTATTAGTTTAAACTTTATTATCTTTAAATTTATAGCTATTTTAAGATATTGTTATAGCTTTATAAATAGTTAAAAAGCTTATAGTTAAGCTAAAAAAAAAGAAATAAATAGTTAAATTAAAGGTTAAAAAAAGAAAGAAAAAATAATTTTTTAAGTATATATTAAGCGTTAACATTATATTAACATTATATTAATATATTTTAATATAGATTATAATATATTATTTCTATTTTATAAAAATAATGTTAAATTATTAATATTATTATTACACTTTATTATAGTGCTTACGTGATGCTTTTATAAACCCACCCTCCACCTAATAGGTTGCGCTATAACATTAATAAAAGAAAGATATTATAATGCCGAGAGCATTACCGTAGCTATCACTTATATACTACGTACCGTAACACTAGCTCTGCCATTTCGCCCACTTAAGAACTTTCCGCCCACCCAGTATAAGCTTTATAGCCAGTTTATATATAGGCCAGATATACTATATTCCTTAAGCAGAATTTCCCTATATTAACCTAAAATCCGTAATAGAATTAATAGGGTTTCCGCCTACCTAGTGCCTTAAGCATATAACTAAATTAATAAAGTTTTTACTTACCTAGTGCGCGTCCTACTAATTTTATATGGTTTAATTTAAATATGGCGCGTTAACTAGTTTTTGCTTAAAGTAGGGGGGGCTGCGGGGTAATCTTGCTCAGTTAGGGTGTATATTAATTTCCTAGCAGAAATCGCCTATAAAGCTTGTACTGCGTGGGCGGAAAGTTCTTGGGTAGGCGAAATGGCGGAGCTGGGGGGGGCTGCGGGGTAATCTTGCTTAGTTAGGGTGTATATTAATTTCCTAGCAGAAATCGCCTATAAAGCTTGTACTGGGTGGGCGATTGGGTGGGCGAAATGGCGGAGCTGGGTGGGCGGATCAGAAAAGCTGGGTGGGCCGATCATGGCTGGGTAACCCGTCGCGCCGGTAGAACATGTTGCAGGGAAAATCAAGATACTGAGTCTGAACAACGCCTCAGGTGGTGCAGCAGGAAATACAGAATCACAGATGTTTGTGAACGCGGAGAAACAACCTGACCGAGTAGTGGGGGTGATCCGTGAAACAAAATTACCTTGGGTCTCCAGAAACAAGCCAAGCTCCGGCAAGAAACTATTGGGGACGTAGAGTCTCTCTTCGCGTTGTAACCGAGGTTAATCCACCAAAGATTATCTTATCAGAGGTGACCCGACTGGAGGTTATCCCACGTGAGTTAATTATGCTTCGGATTATGCCATGTGGACTCTGGAGTTTATACCGCTGGAGGTAACCCCACAAGATTTTATCCCACAAGGGGTTGCCCACTGAAGAGGATGAAGGAAAAATAAACATTCAGAGTGAAACCTATCTACTTGATTGATTCATGTCATTGGTGGGAGGTCTGTTTTGTTTAGGGAAACAAGGCGGTAAATGGTGTTGTAGATCTGCTTGCATATGCTCTTCTTTGGACGTATTGAATGCGTCTCAGCTGTCACCATGGCGTGGTTGGAACTGTTCAGCACCGATAGGGGGGTCTCGAAAGTCATTCATAGATCCGGAGGAATACGCTCTTTGCAGGGGTAGTAAGAACAAGTTCTATCATGAATCCGCAGCGCCCACATCATTCCACTATGTCTTACCGTCCACTGGCGTGGAGCTTGCAAAAAGGAACAACAAACGCCTTCTGTACCCCCTTGCACAATCTATTGGACTACAAGAAGCCTATCCTTTGGTACCTTGCGGAATTTGGCTTATTCGTGCGCCTATCATGATCCCACATTAGAAATACAGCAGGCGGAGACTTAGTATGTACCTGCCACTTACGTCTTGTGTAGGCCCTCGGAGGGAGCATTGCACTCCAGAGTCTTGGCTTTGTCTTGGCTCAGGAGATGTGCCGGTGGGAAAACATGAAGGGGTGACTGGCGGACCCACGGTCTCCCCACCAGGTGTGCACCAACATGGGCGGGCTTGCAAATCCCACGAATGAAGATCTCCCGCGATGCCAAGCCCACCCCTTCTCAGGAAGATTGACTGCCTGCCAGCGAGAAAAGACAAAATGAGACCAGTTATGGCGCTCAGTTACATTTTGAAAGTTCATAGTGAACCGCTCGTTGAGAATCAGGTATAAGATGTCGCGTGGCCGCGGGACGGGACAAAAGAAGGTTGGTGTCGCTCGGTGTCTCCTCTGAGTGTCTTGCCTTCTCCAACAGACTGTCGAATCAGCGCAATCATGCCCTCCCTTGTTGTTATTGTTGCGTCGCTGCCAGCTGCCCTGGCTGCTACTATCTACGTGTCTACTACAGGCAGCGACAGCGGAACCGGCACGCTCGCGAGCCCCTACGCGTCGATCCAGTCGGCAGTTGACAAGGCCGTTGCGGGCGACACCATCTCGCTTCGCGGTGGTACCTACAAGCCCTCCAAGAACATTTCTATCAAGAAGAGCGGGACTGCCGGTGCCTACTACACACTGACCGCATATGGAGACGAGTCCGTGACGATCGACGGTGGGGGCTTGACCGGTACACCGGCCGATGTTGGTGGGGACCTAGACGGGCCCGACCGAGGTGTGCTCCATTTCGAGGGCACCAGCTACTGGAACGTGTCCAAGATCACGCTCATCAATGGACCGTACGGGGTCTACCTCGAGGATGGTACCAACAACATCTTTGACAGAATCGTCACCCACGACAACTATGAGTCTGGATTCCAGATGCAAGGCACCCTGAGCAACAACCAGATCTTGTATCTGGATTCGTACATGAACCGCGATCCGCGGAAGAACGGAGAGAGCGCAGATGGCTTCGCGTGCAAGGAAGGAAGCGGCACGGGAAACATCCTTAAGGGTGCACGTCTCTGGAACAATGTCGACGATGGCCTGGATCTCTGGTACGATTCCAAGGCCCTTCCCCTCGAGAAGAGGTAGCACTTCAAGAACTCTTGCTGACAATATATCCCGAAACACAGGGAGTTCACATCACCCTTCACAGTGCAAGACACAATCTCGTGGGGCAACGGGTTCAACCGGTGGGGCTTCAGCCCGTTCGATGGCGACGGCAACGGCTTCAAGCTGGGCGGCGGCAGCACGACCAAGGCCGGCCACGCCGTGAGCAACAGCATCGCGTTCGGCAACATGGCCAAGGGCTTCACCGACAACAAGCAGCCGGGCGGCCATGCCTTCACGCGCAACACGGCCTACGACAACGGCGGCGTCGGCTTCCAGCTGACGGGCGCCACCGGCGTCACCGGCACCCTCACCAGCAACCTCGCCGCCCTCAACTCGGGCGGCAGCACCGATCAGGCCGACCAGGTCAGCCTCGAGGCCGCCAAGTCCAGCGGCAACTCGTGGGACAGCAGCACAAAGTGGACCAACGCCAGCTTCAAGAGCGTCGACGTCAGCCTCGTCCAGGCCAAGAGGGGGTCAAATGGTAAGGTTCCCGCTAGTAACTTCTTGCTCCCGGCTTCTGGTGCGGCGATCGGCGCGATCGTAGGCTGATGGATATCGCTGGATGGTTTTTTCGGCTTTTCCTCTGGTCATAGAACCCAATGTTACTTTCAAAGCCACATAGAAGAGATCAACTTGAATTGAGTGGGGGTCCTTTTCAGTTTGGGATACTCGAGCTACCTCATGTGGCAACGCCCCTGTTGTTTCCCGTGGCGACCTGTCCTGTGGCGCTATTTACGTGATGATCGGCCCCCCCCCCATTACTTCTCCGAAATGCACGTGTACTCCCTAAACCCCCGTATTTTTCATGCGTGACAATGCGTGCGATGGCGGCCGTCGACTGATTTCGAGACTGTGGAAACAAAGCCGTCAGCACCCTGGCACTCTCTTGAGTGGTGTCCTGGAAGCGAGGACATAGCTTGAAGCCATAGAGATGGGGAAACCCACACCAGTCGGACGCCGTCGCCTCAGCAGCAGCATCCGCCGCCGTTGTTGCTAAAGCAGCACCCACCATTGCTGCTGAAACAGCAGCCCTTGGTCCGGGAGAAGCAGCAGCCCTCGGTGTCGCTGAAGCAGCAGCCCCCGCGCCGGCTGAAGCAGCAGCCGCCCGTGGAGCTGAAGCAGCAACCGGGGCTGTCGTCGTACTTGGTCCAGGGGTCTGGCGAGGTGCAGGTGGCCGACATGGCGGGCTCGCGGGCGTAGGCCTCGCGGGTGGCGCGCGTCGCGGGAGGGGATCGCGGCTTGGGCTGCCACTGCTGGCTCAGGAGGGGCGCCTCGCCGGCGGCAGAGCCGTCGTCTCCGCTCGAGGAGCTGCTCATGTTGTCAGATGAGGAAGTCTTGTTTGGAGAGATGTCAGACATTTTTGCCGTTGCTGCTGGTTGGAGCCTGGGTGATGATGTGTAAGGGGGCGGTGGTGACTCGAGCCCATGCTCTTGGGAAGGTGCTGGCTGCTGCGGGTGGCTGCTGTGGACTGCAGAGACAAAGCCCTGCCAGGCTGCGGGATCATGCTTCATGGCGAATCACTCCAGGCAGCGACCGCGAACAATGCTTTCCCAGCGCTTTCAATACAAGAATCGATCTGAAATGAACTTGATTGTGATTATCACACAATGCGGGACGGGAAGATGTAGTCCCTTTCATGTCACTCGATAAATTCGCGCACTGAGTCTGATGCCATGGACTATACCTATACTGCGACCTTACCTGGCGCTATGTATTGGCTGACGCTACGCAATGGCTGACTGGCTGACTTACGATTTGTCGGATAAAATGGAGGGAGCCAGCCTAATGATGTGAGATGGTAAGCTCCATCTAGGGGGCTAGGCCACATACAGCATCGTCTATTGCTGTGGCTTGGTGTTCAGCCAATGTTTTTGACCATCGACGCGTGGATTCTTCAGCCGCGAAAGATGTACAAAAGACCACTGTGCAAGTCGAGACATATCACAAAGAGAGAAAGTAGGCTCGGGAAAACTTTCCGTTATTCCCATTGATGCCATTCTATTCATGAGTGCTCGGCCATCATCAAAGCCGTGTAAAAGTATGCAGCCCGAAAGCAGCCAACGTGGCCAAGATGCGTGTCAAATCCAACACTGAAGTCCTGAGCCATGATAGAACTCTGGCCATGTCAAGCATGGTAGACTTAGATGAAGGCAGTGCCCTCGTCGTCCTCACCATCCTCCTCCTTTTCGGGCGCCTTCTCCTTCTTGGCATCCTTCTTGATGACGATCTTGGTCTTCTTCTTCGGAGACTCGTCGCTGTCTCCATCCTCGTCGTCCTTGACAGGCTCTTGCTTGCGCTTGGTAGCTGCGGCCTTCTTGGGAGTGGTTTTCTTGGGGGCGGGCTTGGCGCCGCCCGCGTCGCTCATGAGCTTCCTCTTGACCGTTCCAAAGGAGACGGAAGCAGAGCTGGCGTTCTTGAAGCCGGCCATCTCGGCGAACTTCTGGTAGTCCACCTGGATTTTGAGAATGTGAGCCACAATCTTGACAGTGATTCCATCTTAGCTGTCGCAAGAGATGCAACAGCAGAGTTGGACCATGGATGTTGATCGGCTAGCGAGTGTGGGGGAGAAGGCAGATGTCCGCAACAGCAAGGGTCAAGCCAAAAGTGTGTGGGAGGGTTTGAAGAGGTCCGTGAGGATTGAACCCAACAAGGAAGACCTATGATGGAAGAATGCCACTTACCTTGGGGAAGCCTCCCTCAGAACAACGCAAAGCGTAGACGAGCAGCTCGAGCTCACGCGGAGTGAGCTGGGGCATGTTGGGTTTGTCGGTCATGATGGAATGATTTTTGATGAAATTTCAGATGTGAAAGGATTGTTTGATGATTGAGAAGATACACGATGGGACGTGACTGGGCTGTTGGGTGGTTGAAGAGATGCGGATGTGGTTGCGGTGGGGTGGAAAGGAAGGTAAAAGGTCTGGCAAAAACAGTCAAGCGGCAGCTTTTTATAGGCATTAGGGCAAGAAGCGGGAGCTCCTCCCCTGTCAATGTCAAGAATAGCGCCTAGGCCGCTGAAACGTTCAACATAATTTTACAAGCCCTGTGACAGCCCTGGAATCCTATCAGGGAAGACTTCCGGGCAGCATTACGAAGAACGTTCGTGCAGCGCTCATAAACAGAGTATTTCTTCGTTAGATGTTATTTGATGCACCGAAGATCGGTATTCGGCTACGGCACAAAGAATCTACGGCGTTGAACCAGGCGCCAATGGCTGGGAGCTTCGGAAACTGCTTGTTTTCCTCCTTGGGATCATGAAATCCACGTGAGATGCTGTATTCCGTCGCAAGGTTCCTTCTGACCTTCTCCGTGAGACTGCTCAAGTGATCTGGCATAACGGATTTGGATCGATCGTTCGTCTTGAGCTTACAGACTGTGGGTTTACGCAGCTCAATCCGCTGCCAGTGACTATCGCCGTCATTGGTTTCCTGATAAGGGGTGGACAGCCTGCGGCATTGTCCCATGGACGCGAAAGACTGGTTTTCGGGTCACTATAGAGGATTTAATCGCGTCAAATTGTATTTTGATGCTCGAATCAGGGCACCAGAGCGTACATGAGTGTAGGAGGATGAAGGCTGGGGTTGCTCCTTGCGATGAACCTCGTCGACAGGGCGGTCAGTCTGGTAAACGATGACATGCTGAAGCTTCACTTAGCAAGACTGATGCCTGAGCTTGACGTCGACGCGACTGATCAAAAATGTAGTTAGAAGAAAATCCCGCACGCGACTATCAGCTGAGTGAAAGGGCCTGCGCTTTTCCACAGGACCTGCCAGCCTGCGGAAGCTGCCTGTCCTTTTCATGCATCAAGCTGCCTGGAGCAGGCACCAGCGACGCAATCCACAACTCCAAAAGGGTATCCTCCCCACCAAAATCATTCAGAGCAGTGACCGACATTCAGCTCAGTGTGTATTTGCGGTCAGCTGCAGCCGAGGATTAGCCGGTGTAAGTCTGGTCGATGGTAGTCTACTAGTCGATATGGGTGATGTTCAAATAAGCGGTGGTCCGAGCGCCTGCTGCACCTAACCTTATTCCAACAGTGGCCAACCGAACCCGTCACCGCCCGTCTTCACAGACTGGCTGCCATCAAGATCACCCTTACATTTTGTTCTCAGTGAAGAAATTCACTGAATGGTGATTTATGATCAGATTCATCAACGAACCCCCCCCCCCCCTTTCTGTCAGGTCCAGTGAATCTTGATGGTAAAATCGCGGTCCCGTCAGTGTGTCTTTTGTTTGCCTGGATCTTTTTTTTTTTTTTTTGGGTGAGTCATGCATGCCTTGCGCGAATACCACCTGCTGAGCGACTCATCAGTCCAGATCTCTCAATCAAGTGTCCTTTCCTGTGTATCATCAAGGTAGAAAGCCACGATCTCCTTGAAAATATGAGGAAAACATTGACCAAGCTCACGCCCCAACAATTCTACCAGTAGGAATGCCTCAAAGCTTGGAATGATCGCGATGCTGGGGCGCCGTGGATTGCTAGGGCTCAGTACCCGCCAGTTCTAGAATGTCCAGATTTCAGTATTCAATGATGTCCCCATCCCCTCCCTGGATGATTTCCTTAGTCTGCCACACAGCTCCGTTCAAAAGGGTAGCTTCTTGACATTTCCGTGGCTCGACTTCTTCCAGCTCGCCACTGCTTATCCATTTACTAGCAAGCGGCCCTCACCATCAACATCACAGGAGCCACTGAGTGGCGAACGGTCTCGCATTGATTATGAGGCCTGGTGAGGTTCAAGCATCCTACCCTCATCACTGCGTTGCTAACTCCCATTTGGCCCAGGTGCCCCAAGTTGTCAGCAGCAAGATATCAGCCGATGAGCCCAGGTATGAGCGTATCCCATCCAGCTCAATCATTTTTTGCCCTTAAGAGATCCAGACAACGCAACCAACTCAAAAAGATTCATGATTAGAAACCAAGAAAACATCGACAGCGCATTACTTCTATACACGTTTGGCGAAAGAGGGCGCCCGCGCCCACGCTAGCTCGACAGCTCGACTTCAAAGTATCATCCACAAGCCTTCCTCAGCATCAAAAGATCTCTTTCTATTCGCTCTCATCGTCAGCCCACTGTCCTTCGTGAGCATTGCAGGCTTGTTTCCCATCCAAGGCAACCTAGCCCCCGAAGGCACCAAGGTATTTGTTCCATCAGTCTTGTCGGCCGTCTTCAAATCGGTCGTTCTCGGCGATATCGACTGTCAAAATGAAGGCCATGCCAGACAATTGTAGGAGACCGCACTTGCGGGGCCTGCGGAGGACTCGCCACCGCCGCCTTCCGCCATACAGAAGCGAGAAGTGGCTGCTAGTGTCCCTTCTTTCTATGTTTTGGATACCTGGGTGGTTGAGATCTATTTCGAATTCAGCCTCGTCGAACACCGAGCCTTATTCAGCCTCCCTTCAACTCCTGAGCTGGCTTCCCGTGTCAAGGACTCAACATGGTATGAGATGGCTGACCAAGACGTACTGAACAATTGAACGGGGGAAGGAAAGTCAACAGGGATTGTCCAAGTATTCGCGAAGAAGAAGTATCAAGCCGAGTTACTGAAAGATCCCGGCGCCGCCTCCTTGAACGCCCCAATCTCAAGCTCGACACAGCCAAGCTTGATTTCAAAGACTTCTTGGGCAAAGTTGAGGATTCAAAGATGGATGATCACAATTCAGAGGGCTTACGCCTAGAATTGAGGTGCTTGGCAAGCCGACTACGCGAGAAACAGGCGACTGAGCGGGAAAAGACTACACGAAGGAGGACCACGACCACGAGGAAACTCGACACCATCCGCGAACGCATCTCATCCATTAGCACCACCGATACTTTCGAGGAACAAGATACACAGTCATTTCCGGCATTTGTTAATCCTGAAGACGTTGACGGCACACTCTCGGTGAGCGGGCAAAGCAAGCAGCGCCGAACCCAGGTTTTCATGTGCCGTCTTGTATTCAAACCTCATCTCATGGACTTCATGGACGAGTATGAGGATCCCAAGAACGACTCAAGGGTGTTAGAGGACTCTGTCGGCGGCTTGAGCATGACCGACATGGGCGCAGCGTTCACGAGACTGAAGTGGTGTCGGTGCGTACAAGTTCATCTTGATTTGCTTTGGCAACTGGAATGTATGCTGACGGATCATGGACTTCTCAAACCAGAACATTGCCGATCTCGCATCGAGTAACTCTTCGCGACGAACCAGCGAAACCGCCCAGTTCACACAGTCACCGCCAGCACCAGCACCAGCACCGCAACTCCAACAGTATCTATGAAGCAGGCGCCAAGTAGTCCTCCGGGATTTCCAACTCACAATTCGACGTACACAAGTTCTGTGAACCTGCTCTTCGACGACTTCCTCGCACAACACATCTCAAGCATCGCCGAGAAAAGAAAGCCAACACCCGCAGAGAATTTGCTGTACTGCACTCTACTGCTGAGCTTCGCTTTCTAGGGGAAGTCATCATCCAGTCCAGAGACGATGCCAGTCCTGCAGCAAGATCGGCATTTCCCCCAAGCTCTAAGCCTGAACAGAAAAGACGGGCTTTGTATGTCGATGGCTCGCCATCTCATAAAAGAAGAAAGCGGGAATGCAAGAAGATGTTCAGGTGCTGTCGTTGTGCTTCAAGCTGATAATGGAGAAGTCGGGGAAGAACGCGTCTTTTCCTTGCCATACGAGTCGAATCCAAAGCATTTGCCGCCGAGATGGCCGCTATCGCCGAAGGACTGGCAGTTGCCCTATCGCAACTGTCGACAAGACCAGCAGGTACGTTTTCGGTGGTCGTATTCTCCGAATGCCAGGAGGCGCTGATCCGGGTTGACGAGCTACGACAACGCACGTTCAGCGAAGAGTGGCTACGCAGGGAACCGGAACTCGGTTCTGCGCAAGCTAATCACAAGGAAACAATAGTTTCGCAAGCTCGGAACCCCAGTCGAGCTCCGTTGGGTCCCGTCTCACTCAGGCGTGGATGGGAACATGCATACTGACAAGGCTGTTTGGAGCGCAGCCGAGGACGACAGTGGCGGCCCTGGCTTGACGAACGGCGTCTACTTGGACGAGGCGTTTCATTTGATCGAGCCCGGAGGCAGTGACAAAGGCAAGGAAGACAAGCTTGTCAAAACTAAAAGGACTCAAAAGCAGTGGTTCACTTTCCATTTTCCTGAAGATCGTCTACGGCTGAGTCCTGAAGGCCGACCACCCACACAAAACACGTCCAGATTGTCACCTAGCTCTGCCGAGCCACTGCCGCACAACCCCGCCAGTGAGGTACCACGGTCCACGAAATTTAACCACAAGCAACCGGCGGAACGATCGCGCTCAGAAGACTGCATCGAAGCCGTGGTAGTGTTGCAGCAAACACTGAACATTTGCAAGAGAGTCTCTGTCGGGGAGGGGCGAGATCTAATAGCGCGTGAATCTGTTGTAGTCGGGTTTTATTGCCAGCTGGGAAGGCTGAGTAGGGTGCAGAGAAAGACGGAGAAAAAACTCGAGGTGCCTCACTAAAGGTTTCACCACGGAAAGGTGCTTCAGGGGTTCCTTCCATTGATTGGAATCCAGACTTCGATTGTGCCTGGCCCAATGAGAATATGACAGTGTGAACTCTGGACGATGGTAATGCCGGGTTGAAGGTCAGAGGGGAACTTGCTGGACGGATCGTCGGTGAGTGCAAGATGGACGACAACGGTCGAGATGGGCAGTGAGCACCTGAGATGCGGCTCGAGGTGAGAAGGGAAGAAGAGAGAAGAGAGGGCCTGGAAAGGTGGTATGCGTACTTAAACAGTCACGGGCGTTGTTGTTGTTGGATTGTTAAGCGTGTAGTGTTGCGTGTCAAGATGGAAGAGTGAGAAGTGAAGATGTAGAGAGCATGAAAATAAAATCAATGGAGGTTTCTTCCTTTGAATGTCCTGGGTTAAATGACAGCTTCCTTCTCACAATTGTCTCCGAGTCGCTTCCTAGACGGTTGGAAGGACGATCTCAAGGCCCCCCACTTCCCATGTTTGGCGGCTTGCGCACGATGCACGCTGGCATTCTGGGCAAGAAGCACATTACAATTACCATAACAAGAGCCCAAGACTTCATCGCCCAGGCCCCTACATATCATCTTCGACGCAATCTAGCAGAGACAATCTGCTCGTATGCTGGTATTCAAGGTCTTGACGAGAAGTCCTCCGTCGACATCCAGCATAGTCGAATGAATCAAACCGAGATCCCAAGGGTACGTCCATAGATCCCATCATTTCGATCGAAATCGCGTGGTCTCTGTCGATTTAGAACTGAGCGGGCATATAGACAGGCCTCACCTGCATTGGATGACCCCTTTCAGGCTTTTGTTGCAATTTCGAGTCACACAATGTCGGCAGTCATATTGGAGGACTAGCATATAACGTAACGGGCCTTTTAAGGCTCGTTACTAGCTAGCCCTACCTTAATAAATCCTAAATAATAATAACCTAAAATATACCTATTTGCTATATATTAATATATATATATTAAAACCTATTAATATTAATTAATAGTTATAAAGTAATTATAGATTTATAAGGTAGATAAGATATATTATATAATAATTTCCTATATCTTAAATATATATTATGTTATATAACGTGGTTTACTACCGTATAAAATAGATTATTATATAGGATACTTTTATTAAAACTACTAACTTTTAGTAACCCTAGCACCCTTATAAGGTAAATAAGTTAATAAAAATTAATACTTATAAATGTTAATTAATTTAAACTACTTATTTCTAATTAATTTAATTAATTTAAAAAGGTAAGGGTAGTTATAAAAAAGTTTAAAATAGCTAACTTTTAATAAAGGGAATTTTTTTTAATAGTAATCGTATTATAAATTTTCGTATTAATTTCGCTTTATTTTATTTACTTAAATATTTAACGCGTTAAAAATTAATAACTATAATACCTATTTATTTAAAAGAATATAAAATCCTTCTAGCTCTTTAAATAATTAAAAATTTTAAAAAATATTATAAGAAACCTATTAGCTATTATAAAGCTATATAGATTTTCTATATCTCTAGCTTAACTTTATTTTATAAAATAAATTAATAATATTCCCTTAAAAAAGTAAATATCGATTTATATAAACTTAAATAACTTAAAAAGTAAATATTTATTTAATATATTCTTAATTAAGATATTTAAAAACTTTTAATATAATTATTTAATATAAAAGATATAGCTAATCTTTTATTAATATTATAAGATAATAAGCCTATTAATAAGCGCTAGGCTTAACGTTTTATAAATATATAATTAGCTTTAAAGATTAAGTTTAATTAGCTTTATAACTATTAAAAGGCCCTTTATAAAAATCTAAAGGTTATTAAAAACTAATTTAAGCTATTTTATAATATAATAATTAAATATAAAATTATTTATAATACCCTATATAACTTTAATAAAATTAGCTTTATAATTAGCTAAATAATTATATTAATAGTTATTTTATATATTAATAAACCTAAAAAGGCTAAATCTATATAGCCTTATAATTAAAAATAATTTATAGTTATTAAATATATTAATATAAAAGGTAAATATATCTCTTTATTTATAATTATTAAAGCTATTTATTATCTTATTAATTAAACCGAAAAGTTAAGGTTTTTATTAAATTAAATAATTTTTACTTTTTTAAATAAATAAATAAATAATATAATTAATTTAAAATAGCTTTAATATTTTAATAAATATATTAAACTATAAAAAGTGGCTATATATTAAATATTTATTTTAAATAGCTATAAAAGCTATATATTAGCTAAATTTATATAATACTATAAAGGTAATAATATTATTCTTATTAATATATTATTATATTTTTCTTATTTACTTTAGTTATTAAATATTATATTATTTCGGCTATTTAAGCGTATATATAATAATAAAATTAACCTTTTTATCCGGATATTTATTATTTATATTATTAAGGTTAAGTTTTTTATTATATTTATAGTAGCTTATAATAAAAGCTTTATAAAGAAAAATTATAAATTCGAATTTAAAAAAGCTAAAATTTCTTTTTAAAACTTAAATATTATTATTTTTAAATTAAATATCCGCTTATAAATTTTATTATTATCTCTTTTTATATCCCTTTTAAAATAGAAATTATAAATATTATTTAATACTTAATAAAATATATAGTAATCCGATTTTATTAAAAATAAAATATCGATATATTAAGGTAGCTTTTCTATATTAATTTTTAAAGCTATTAATTAATTAATAAAGGGTATATAAGTAATAGTATATAAACTTACTATTTTTAAAAATTAGATTTATATATTTTAAAATATTAATATAGCACTTTTTAAACGCTAAAAGGTTAAAAAAATATAAATCTAGCTTAAAAGGTTATTTATTATCGAAAAATATTATATAATTATTAAAAAAAAAGAAAAAAGAAAGTAGCTAGCTAATAAAATAACTAATAATAATAAAAAGGCGGGCTATAATAAACCGATAAAATAATAATATAGTAATTATAGCCCCTTTTAAGTATAAGGTTAAAAGACTTATAATTATATTTTTTTAAATTAAATTTTATTTAACTATATTACGTTTTTATAGTTAAGCTTTATTTCTTTAGTTTATTTAAATAGAAGGTAAACCTTTTTAAAGAAGCGTATTAGATAATTAACCTCTTTTTTTCTATTTAGCTTATTTATTCCTACTTTATAAGCAATAAACTTTTTAATTTCTTTAAAATAAACCTTATATATTTTTAAGGTAATAATAAATATATCGATTTATTTAAATAGGGAAAGGTTTTTATTTTTATACTTTTTTACTTTAATAAGAAAACCTTTTACCTAAATAAAAATTTACTTATTATAAATAAAGTTTATTTCTATAGCTATAAAGCTATTAAATCTATATATTTAGATAATGAAATATAGTAGCCTTACTTATAATCTATTTTAACTATAGCTATAAACTTACTTAATAGGCGTATATTAATAAGCGTGTATAAGTGCTAGTTTAAGCTTAACTATTATTTTAAGTTTAGCTAAATAATTGCTTTTAAATAGTTTTATAGAAAAGGTTATAATAAATATATATTTATAAAGTAAAGCTAAAACCTTTAAAGCAATAATAGCTTTTTAATATCGCTTATTTTAAATAATTTATATTAGCTTAAGTTATATAGCAATAGCACTTTTATATATTAATAGTGCTTAACGGCGTTAAATTAGGTTATTTGCGGCTTATAATAGCTTTAACCTTAATAAGCTAATAGCTTATTAAAAGCACTAGTATAAATAAATTAGGCGCGGCTTAACGCTATAGCTATTAATATAGAATAGCGGCTTTTAACTATAGATAGGTTTATAAAAGCAGATTAATAAGTTATTATAAAAAGTTTTATATAGTAAAACCTATTATATTAATTTAAAAGATATATTATACCTTATCCTTTTTAAATATTTATTATTATTTTAGCTTAATAAGGGAACTTAAATAAATAAAATAGTTAATAATAATTATAATAAAACTAAATATAATATAAAAATATATAAAAAAGATATAAAAAACTTTAATTAATTAAACTTTAAATAAATTATAGCTTTTTAAGCTTAATTAGCATTAATTAATATTAATATATATAATTTAGCTAACCGCTATAAACTATATTTTTAATAATATAATTAATATTAATTAATGTTAATTAAGTAATTTATATTAAAAATAAGCTATTTTAAATTAATATTATAATTACTTTTACCCCTTTATATTAATTAAATTAATTAAAAATAAGTAATTTAAATTAATTAGCACTTATAACTATTAATTTCTATTAATTTATTTATTTTATAAAGATATTAAAATTACCGGAAGTTAATAGTTTTAATAAAAGTATCTTATATAATAATTTATTTTATATAGTAGTAAACTATATTATATTATTTAATAAAGATAAATTAATAATATATTTAATTATATATTTAGCTAATTTATCTTTAAGCTATATTTAATAAATACTTTTTAATAATAATTTATTTTATATATATCGGGAACCCTTTTAAGTATAAGGTTAAAAGACTTATAATTATATTTTTTTAAACTAAATTCTATTTAACTATATTATGTTTCTATAATTAGGATTTATCTCTTTAATCTATTTAAATAAAAGGTAAACCTTTTTAAAAAAGCGTATTAAATAATTAACCTTCCTTTTTCTATTTAGCTTATTTATCCTTACTTTATAGGCGATAAACTTATCTATTTCTTTAAAATAGACTTTATATATCTTTAAGGTGCTAATAAATATATCGATTTATAAAGATAAGAAAGAATTCTTATCTTTACGCTTTTTTACTTTAATAAGAAAACTTCTTATCTAGGCAAAAATTTACTTATTATAAATAAAGTTTATTTCTATAGCTATAAAGCTATTAGATCTATATATCCAGATAATGGAATATAATAGCCTTACCTGTAATCTATTTTAACCGCAGCTGTAAACTTGCTTAATGGGGTCTTAGGCGTATATAAGTGGTGGTTTAAGCTTGACTAGCAGTTATCTCGGTTTCGCGCGGCAGGCTAAATGATTGCTTTTAAGTGGTCTTGCAATATAGCGAAAAAGGTTATATCGCTCGGTTTTACTAGATAGGTATATATTTATAAAGCAGAGCTAAAACCTTTAAGGCAATAGCGGCTTTTTAATATCGCTTATTTTAAATAACTTATACCTAAGTTATACGGCGATAGCACTTTCGTATAATACTTAACGGCATTAGATTAGGTTGCTTATAGCCCGCAATAGCTTTAACCTCGACGCTTGTTAACAGCACCGGCGTAAACAGCGTCGGAGACTAGGCGCGGCCTAACGCTACGGCTACTAGCGTAGAATAGCGGCTTCTAACTATAGACGGGCTTATAAAAGATTAATAAGTTACTGTAAAAAGTCCTATATAGTAAAACTTACTATATTAATTTAAAAGATATATTATACCTTATTTTTCTCGGATACTTACTATTGTTCTAGCTTAATAGGGGAATTTAAATAAATAAAATAGTCGATATATATCGGGAAAATTATATTTAATAAATATAATTAATATTTATTAAATTATCGATATTTTATTAATAAATATTAAAGATTTTTTTATATATAAAAGATATATATATAAAACGAAATAATTTACTTATAATATTATAGCTATATTAATTAATATAAATAAAAAATAAATTAGCTTAAAAATTAAATAAATTTTATAATATTACCTTTATTTTTAAATTAAAAATAAATAAGGTTTATAATTAAATTTTATATTAATTTTAATAAAAACTTATTATTAGAAATATATTTATATTAATATTAATTATTTTATTTATTTAAATTTCTTTATTAAGCTAAAATAATAATAAATATTTAAAAAGAATAAAGTATAATATATCTTTTAAATTAATATAATAGGTTTTATTATATAGAACTTTTTATAATAACTTATTAATCTTTTATAAGCTTATTTATAGTTAAAAGCCGCTATTTTACGCTAATAGCTATAGTGTTAAGCTATACTTATTTACGCCGGTGCGTTAAGGTTAAAGCTATTATAAGCTATAAGCTAGTTTAATACCGTTAAGCACTATATAAAAGTATTATCGCTATATAACTTAGGCCTTTAAGTTGCTCGAAATGGGCGATATTAAAAAGCTGCTATTACTTTAACTATATACTTTTATAAAATATATATAGGTTCTAGCTCTACTTAAACATATACCTATTATAACCTTTTTCGCTATATTATAAGACCACTTAAAAGCAATTATTTAGCCTGCCGCGCTATTAAAACTAAGATAATAGTTAAGCTTAAACTATTACTTATATACGCTTAAAACCCTTAAATTAAATAAAGCTACTATATTCCATTATTTAAATATATAGATTTAATAGCTTTACTATAAATAATTATAGAAATAAACTTTAAATATAATAAGTAAATCTTTATTTAAGTAAGAAGTTTTCTTATTAAAGTAAAAAAGCGTAAAAATAAGAAACCTTCCTTATTTAAGTAAATAAATATATTTATAATTACTTTAAAGATATATAACTCGGAAATTTATTTTAAAGAAATAAAGAAATTTATTGCTTATAAGTTAAGGATTAATAATAAGTTAAGGAAAGAATAAAAAGTTATAAATTTAATACGCTTTTTTAAAAAGGTTTACTTTTTATTTAAATAAATAAAGTTTAATTATAAAAACGTAATATAGTTAAATAAATTTTAGTTTAAAAAATATATAATTATAGGTCTTTTAACTTTATATTTAAAAGAGATTTATATTAATATTATTTAATTTAATATTATTAAAATTATTAAGTTTTATAAATAATTTTATAAATAATTTAGCCTTAATATTATTAAAATTATTAATTTAATAATTATTATTTTAGCTTAATGCTTTATATTTATTAATTTATCTATTAATTAAGATATTAATATTATTTTAATTCGGCTAAAATTAATAATAGTTATTATATTTAATATAATTATAGTTTAATTAATACTTAATATAATTATTTATATTTAAATATAACCTATATATATATTTACCTTTTTAATATATAAAGAATTAATAAGTTAATTTTATTAAATTAATATCGACTATTTTATTTATTTAAGTTCCCCTATTAAGCTGGAATAATAATAAATATCTAAGAAGAATAAGGTATAATATATCTTTTAAATTAATATAATAGGTTTTGCTATATAGGACTTTTTATAGTAACTTATTAATCTTTTATAAGCCTGTCTGTAATTAAAAGCCGCTATTTTGCGCTAATAGCCGTAGCGTTAGGCCGCGCCTAGTTTATTTGCGCCGGTGCCGTTAAGGTTAAAGCTATCGCGGGCCGCAAGCTAGTTTAACGCCGTTAAGCACTACTAGTATGCGAAAGTGCCATCGCCGTATAACTTAGGCCTTCGAATATAAGTTACTCGAAATAAGCAACATTAAAAAGCCGCCATTGCCCTAACTATCTTATGGGATACGTATAGGTTCTAGCTCTGCTTAAATATATACCTATTACGACCTTTTCTATAAGACCACTCGAAAGCAATTATTTAGCCGAAACCGAGATGACTGCTAGTTAAGCTTAAACCACTACTTGCACGCGCCTAAGACCTAACTAGATAAGGCTACTATATTTTATTATTTAGATATATGGATCTAACAGCTTATAAATAGCTATAGAAATAAACTTTATTTATAATAAGTAAATTTTTGCCTAGGTAAAAGGTTTTCTTACTAAGGTAAAAAAGCGTAAAGATAAAAAACCTTCCCTATTTAAGTAAATCGATATATTTATTATTACCTTAAAGATATATAAGGTTTATTTTAAAGAAATAAATAAGTTTATCGCTTATAAAGTAAGGAT